>SJYX01007941.1:167507-250253 GCA_006410675.1 Oreotragus oreotragus | reverse complement strand
GATCAGCCCTGGGATTTCTTTGGAAGGAATGATGCTAAAGCTGAAACTCCAGTACTTTGGCCACCTCATGCGAAGAGTTGACTCATCGGAAAAGACTCTGATGCTGGGAGGGATTGAGGGCAAGAGGAGAAGGGGACGACAGAGGATGAGATGGCCGGATGGCATCACGGACTCGATGGATGTGAGTCTGAGTGAACTCCGGGAGTTGGTGATGGACAGGGAGGCCTGGCGTGCTGCGATTCATGGGGTCGCAAAGAGTCGGACACGACTGAGCGACTAAACTGAACTGAACTCTTTGCTTCTTAAGAAGCCTTCCCTCAGGGGAACTAATTAACGGAAGTTTAATTATTTCTTGTTTATTATCAGAGCCTAACTGACCTAAAGGAAAGGAAATACCCAGTTCCAGCAGACTCTAACCTTCCATAAGACAGAAGAAAATTACCCAATTCCAGGGCATTCTAGCTATCCTGTCTGACCTGTGGTGGAGGGAATGAGAAACACTTGTGAAGTTCATAGTGCAGAAGCATAAGGTCCATAAAAGACTGAGACCTAATCATAGAACTATAGAATGTTTCCCTTCTCCCCACACCTCACCACCTCATTATGACTAGACTAGTTATAGCAGTTCTTTCTACCAGGTATATTATATCTAGCTATCAACAAAAAATTAGGAGGTATACCAAAAGAGGGGAAAAAACTTCACAATTTGAAGAACAGAGCAAACATCAGAACCAGACATGACAGGAATGTTGAAATTATCAGATTGGGAATTTAAATCAACTATGGTTAATATACTAATGACTTCAATGGATAAAATAGACAATATATAAGAACAGAAGAAATGGGCAATGTAAACAGAGAGATGGAAGTCCTAAGGAAGAACCAAAAAGAAATGTTAGAGATTTTTTAAAAAGGTAATGGAAATGAAAGATGACTTTGATGACTAATGATGAATTTGATCTTCATTAGTCGATTAGATATGGATGAGGAAAGAATCTCTGAGCTAGAAGATATATCAATAGACTCCTCAGAAAATGGTAAGCAAAGAGTAAAAAGGTTTTTAAAAAACAGAACATAAAATCAAAGGACAGTAGGCCAAATTTTAAAAAATATAACATGCACATAATGAGAGTACTAGGAGAAGAAAGAGAGAAAAGGAAAAAAAATATTTGAGATAATAATGACTGAGAATTTCCTCCAAATTAATTTCAGACATCAAATCACAGAACCAGGAAGCTCAGATAACATTAAGCAGAATAAATGCCAAAATATCTACATCTAGGCATATCAGTTTCACATTGTAGAAAATCAAAGATTAAAATAAAATTATATTATTGTACTACAGTTTTACTCTATGCTATCATCAGGGTAAAGTGGGTGAAAGGTACACAAGATCTCTCTGTATTATGACTTACAACTAAATTTGAATGTACAATTATCCCCAAATAAAAAGTTTAATTTAAAAAATCCTGAAAGAGGCCAGAGGGAAAATACACTTTACCTATAAATGAACTAATATAAAAATTATATCTGACTTTTCCTCAAAAATCATAGAACTTTCTCAACTTGATAAAGTGCATCCATGACAATCCTATAGAAAGTTCAGTCCCTCAGTCATATCCGACTCTTTGCAACCCCGTGGACTGCAGCACACCAGGCTTCCCTGTACATCACCATCTCCCAGAGCTTGCTCAAACTCATGTCCATCAAGTTGGTGATGCCATCCAACTATCTGATGCTCTGTTGTCCTCTTCTCCTCCTGTCTTCAATCTTTCCCAATATCAGGGTCTTTTCCAATGAGTCAGCTCTTTGCATCAGGGGACCAAAGTACTGGAGCTTCAGCTACAGCATCAGTCTTTCCAATGAATATTCAGGACTGATTTCCTTTAGGATTGATTGGTTGGATCTCCTTGCAGTCAAAGGGACTCTCAAAGAGTCTTCTCCAACAACACAGTTCAAAAGCATCAATTCTTCGGCACTCAGCTTTCTTTATGGTCCAACTCTCACATCCATACATGACTACTGCAAAAACCATAGCTTTGACTAGATGGACCTTTGTCAGCAGAGCAATGTCTCTGCTTTTTAATGTGCTGTCTAGATGTGTTACAGCTTTTCTTCCAAGGAACAAGAGTCTTTTAATTTCATGGCTGCAGTCACCATCCAAAGTGATTTTGGAGCCCAAGAAAAGAAAGAAAAGAAAGTGTCACAGTTTCCCCTTCTATTTGCCATGAAGTGATGGGACTGGATGCCATGATCTTCGTTTTTTAAATGTTGAGTTTTAAGTCAGCTTTTCACTCTTCTCTTTCACTTTCATGAACAGGCTCTTTAGTTCTTCTTCACTTTCTGCCATAAGGGTGGTGTCATCTGCATATCTGAGGTTACTGATATTTCTCCTAGCAATCCTGATTCCAGAAAACATTATACTTAATTGTGAAGAACTGAATGCGTCAATTTCTGATTGGAAACATGGCCAAATGCTACTCTTTAGCATAGTGCAGAAAGTTCTACTCCATGCAATAAAGCAAGAAAAGGAAATAGGAATATGGATGAGAAAAACAAAGCTGCCCCTAATTATAGATATCACAGCAGTATACATTAAAACCTCAAGGAATTTTTAAAAACCTCCTAGAAAAGTGAGTTCCGAAATGTCACAGAAAACAAACATACAAAAATGATTATATTTTCATATACTAACAATGAAAATATACATACCAAAATTAAATTTAAAATACAATACTACTTACATTAGCTCAAAAAAGATACTTAGGTGTAAATGTATACCATATTCTGAAAACAACAAAACACTGATGAAAGAAATGGAAGAATATCTAAATAAGGGGGGATTTCTATTGTGTTCATGAATTGGATGACTCAATATGCCATGGGGAGATGTTACTTTTCCCTGAATTAACATATGGATTTAGCACAATTTTTACCAAAACCTCAACAAGATTTTCTATAGACAGACAAGATTACATGGAATGGTAGAGGAACTATAATACTTCAAGCAATTTTTTAAAACAGTAAAAATTAGAAGGAACCAGTGTATCCTATTTTAAGAGTTATTATACAGCTGCAGAAATCAAGTCTGTGTTATTGGTATATAAATAGACAGGTAGATCAATCTATGGAACAAAATAAATAATCCAAAAATAGACCCACTCAATTGTCCTGAATTAACTGAATTTTTCAAAGGTGCAGAAGCAATTAAATGCAAGAGAGACAGCTTTTCTAGCAAATACTGTTACAGCAATTGGACTTTGTTAGGAAAAACAAAAAACAAATAAAAAGACCCACCTAAGTCTCATATCTTATATTAAAATCAATTCAAAATGGATCATTAACATAAAACATAAAACTCTAAAACTTTTACCAAAAATAGGAGAAAATCTTTAAGATCTAAGGGTAGGGAAAGAGTCCTTAGACTTGAGAGCAAAAGCATAGTCTGTAAAAGGAAAAATTTGATAAATTAGACTCATCAAGATTTAAGAAAGTTTACTCTGTGAAATACCATATTTAGGGTATGGGAATAAAAATTAAAATTTTGGAGAAATTGTCTGCAAGCACATAAAACTGAGAACTCATATCTAGACTGTATAATGAAAAAAACAAAATTCAACAGTAAAAAACTGAATAGCCCAATTATTTTTTAAATATAAATTCATTTATTTTAATTGGAGGGTAATTACTTTACATTATATTAGTTTTGCTATATATCAACATGAATCCGCCATGGGTGTACACGTGTTCCCCATCCTGAATGCCCCTCCCACCTGCCTCCCTGTACCATCCCTCTGGGTCATCCCAGTGCACCAGCCCCGAGCATCCTGTATCATGCATCGAACCTGGACTGGTGATTCGTTTCACATTTGATATTATACATGTTTCAATGCCATTCTTCCAAATCATCCCACCCTCGCCCTCTCCCACAGAGTCCAAAAGACTGTTCTATACATCTGTGTCTCTTTTGCTGTCTTACATACAGGGTTATTGTTACCATCTTTCTAAATTCCATATATATGCATTAGTATACTGTATTGGTGTTTTTCTTTCTGGCTTACTTTACTCTGTATAATAGGCTTCAGTTTCATCCACTTCATTAGAACTGATTCAAATGTATTCTTTTTAATGGCTGAGTAATACTCCATTGTGTATCTTTACCACCATTTTCTTATCCAGTCGTCTGCTGATGGACATCTAGGTTGCTTCCATGTCCTGGCTATTATAAACAGTGCTGCGATGAACATTGGGGTACACATGTCTCTTTCAATTCTGGTTTCTTCAGTGTGTATGCCCAGCAGTGGGTTTGCTGGGTTGTTCTATTTCCAGTTTTTTAAGGAATCTCCACACTGTTCTCTATAATGGCTGTAATTTGCATTCCCACCAACAGTGTAAGAGGTTCCCTTTTCTCCACANTGTGTATGCCCAGCAGTGGGTTTGCTGGGTTGTTCTATTTCCAGTTTTTTAAGGAATCTCCACACTGTTCTCTATAATGGCTGTAATTTGCATTCCCACCAACAGTGTAAGAGGTTCCCTTTTCTCCACACCCTCTCCAGCATTTATTGCTTATAGACTATTTGATAGCAGCCATTCTGACTGGCATGAAATGATACCTCACTGTGGTTTTGATTTGCATTTCTCTGATAATGAGTGATGTTGAGCATCTTTTCATGTGTTTGTTAGCCATCTGTATGTCTTCTTTGGAGAAATGTCTATTTAGTTCTTTGGCCCATTTTTTGATTGGGTCTTTTATTTTTCTGGAATTGAGCTGCAGGAGTTGCTTGTATACTTTTGAGATTAATTCTTCATCAGTTGCTTCATTTGCTATTATTTTCTCCCATTCTGAAGGCTGTCTTTCCAAATTGCTTATAGTTTCCTTTGTTGTGCAGAAGCTTTTAATTTTAATTAGGTCCCATTTGCTTATTTTTGCTTTTATTTCCAATATTCTGGGAGGTGGGTCATAGAGGATCCTGCTGTGATTTATGTCAGAGAGTGTTTTGGCTATGTTCTATAGGAGTTTTATAGTTTCTGGTCTTAGTTTAGATCTTTAATCCATTTTGAGTTTATTTTTGTGTATGCTGTTAGAAAGCGTTCTAGTTTCATTCTTTTACAAGTGGTTGACCAGTTTTCCCAGCATCACTTGTTAAAGAGATTGTCTTTTCTCCATTGTATATTCTTGCCTCCTTTGTCAAAGATAAGGTGTTCATAAGTGCATGGATTTATCTCTGGGCTTCCTATTTTGTTCCATTGATCTATATTTCTGTCTCTGTGTCAGTATCATACTGTGTTGATGACTATGGCTTTGTAATAGAGCCTGAAGTCAGGCAGATTGATTTCTCCAGTTCCATTCTTCTTTCTCAAGATTGCTTTGGTGAATAGCCCAATTAGAACCTTGACAGACATGAAGAAACATTTCACCAAAAAATATATACAGATGTCAAAGAAACACATGAAAATATTTTCAATATCAGTAGCATTTGGGTACATGCAAATTAAAACTATAATAAGATATCATTATATACCTACCAGAATGACTAAAATAAAAAGTTAAAATATCAAGTGTCAGCAAGGATGCAGAAAACTAGATCATTCATAAGTGGCTTCTAAGAATATAAAACACAACAGACATTCTGGAAAATAGACTTGCCTATTCTTTTGGAAAAAATAGACTTAAAATTGCACTCCTGGGCACTTATCCCAGAGTAGTAATAACTTACATTCACACAAAAACCTCTAGATAAATGTTAATAGCATTATAAGCATTGTTTACACTATCTAAAACACTGGGGGGAAAAACAAGATACTCTTCAATAGGAAAATGGTATAAAAAACAAACCTGAGGACTTCCCTTGTAGTTCACCAGTAAAGAATCTTCCTGCCAATATAGGAAACACATACTGGATCTCTGATCTGGGAAGATCCCACATGCTGTGGAGTGGCTTAACCCATGTGCCACAACTCGAGCCTGTGCTCTAGAGACTGGGAGCCACAACTACTGAAGTTCAAACATCCTAGAGCAGGTGCTCCACAACTAGGGAAGCCAATATGATGAGAAACCTACACACTACAGCTAGAGAGGAGCCCCCACTTGTCACAACTAGAGAAAAGCCCACGTAGCAATGAAGACCCAATACAATCACAGATTTTTTTTAAGCTGAAAAATACAATAACTGAAGTGAAAAATTCACCAGAGTAGTTCAACGGCCAAAACCAGTAGGCAGAATAAAGAATCAGCAAACTTGGAAGGTAGGACAATGGAAATGTTTGAGGAACAGAAAGAAAAAAGATTGAAGAAAAGTATTGGAGCCCTAAGGGACTCATGGGACACCAAGAATTAGAATATATACATTATTGGAGCCCAAGAGTGAGAGGAGAAGGAGAAATGAGTAGAAAGATTATTTTTAAAATATACTGGCCTTCCCAGGTGGCTACCAATGCAAGAGATGCAAGAGATACGGGTTCAATCCCTGGGTCAGGAAGGATCCCCTGGAGTAGGAAATGGCAACCTGCTCCAGTATTTTTGCCTGAAAAATTCCATGGATAGAGGAGCCTGACAGGCTACCGTTCATGGGGTTGCAAGGATTCGGACATGACTGAGCAACAAAGTGCACACATGTATCTACAAATCCAATAAACTCAAGGAACTCCAAGTAGAATAAATATAAAGAAACCAACACTAAGACATTATAATTCCACAACAGAGATTTCAATACTCCACTATCAATCCTGTATGAAATAACCATGCATAAGATCAACAAGGAAACAGAGGACTTGAACAACTGTCTATAGAAACTAGATACTAGAAACTAGATACAATAGACTTCTACAGAAAACTCCATCAATAAAATATACACTCAATGTACTCAAATGTACTCAAGTACAATGTACTCAAAATGTACTCAAGTACACATGAAACAGTCTCCAGAATAGACCATAATCAAGACATAAAGCAAGTTTTGATAAATTTAAAAAGATAACTCACTAAAGGGTGTTCTTCTTTAATGGAAATTAGAAATTAATAACAAAAAAATTGGGGAAATGCAAAAAATATATAAAAATTAAATAATGTATTACTAAATGACCAATCATCAAAGGAAGAAATGTCAAAAAAATAATAGTTTGTGGTAAATAAAAATACAGCACAACATACCAAACCTTAATGGGAGACAAGTGCTTAGAGGGAAATTTACAACTGGAAGTTCAAAAAGAAGAAAGATCTTAAATTAATAAATTAAACTTTTACCTTAAGACACTGAAGGGAAAAAAAGAAGAGAAAACTAAACCTAAATAAACCAGATGGACATAAATAGTAAGACATAATAGATATTGATGAACTAAGGTACAGAAAAAAATATCAATAAAACTAAAAGATAGTTCTTTTAAAAGATCAGTAAGATTGACAAACTTTAGCTAGATTGACAAAAAGAAAAGGAATAAAATTATTAGAATTGGAAATGAGAGAAAGAACATGAGTACTAACCTTGTAGAAATAAGAATCATATATGATAAGGTTCATATATTGTGAACAAGTGTGGATCAACAAATTAGATAATGTAGATGAAATGGAAAAATTCCTAGAAAGACACAAACTACCAAAATTGATTATAGAAAAAATATAAAAATCTGAATAGACCTATAACAAGTGAAGAGATTGAGTTAGTCATTAAAAAAAAAAAACTTTCCACAAGGAAAATCTCAGGATCAGATAGTCATTTAATAGAGGTTTTCCATCACACCTGCCAAAAAATAGAAAAAGAAGGAATATTTCTCAACTCATTCTATGAGGCCACTGATAGTAAAAGCACACAAGATATTATAAGAAAAAAAAGAACATATAGAGACTTCCCTGGTGGTCCAGTGACTAATATGGCTCTGTGCTCCCAATGCAGGGGGCCTGGGTTTGACCTGTGGTCATGGAACTAGATCCCACATGTCACAACTAAGAGTTTGCATGCAGCAACCAAAGATTTCACCTGCCACAACAAAGATCGAAGATCCCACAAGCCACAAGTAAGATCCAGTGCAGCCAAATAAATTAAAAATGTTTTAAACCTACTCATATCTCTTATGAATATAGACAAAAATACTCAACAAAATACTAGCCCACTGAATCCAGCAAAATTTTGAAAAGATAAAGCATCATGACTAATGGTGATTTATCCCAGTAATGCAAGGTTGTTTTATCATCTGAAAATCTATTAGTGCAATACTCTTAAATCAATAAAAGACAAAACTACATGATCATCTTAATAAACATTATTCTTTTATATTTGGGGCTATGGGAAGTCCAAACAATGGCAAAGAAATCCAAACATAGCTACATGTTGAAGTCTTTCCCAAGTGAGAACATAAAATTTAAGATGCAGTAAACGAGGGTTTTGAGAAGGCAATGGCACCCCACTCCAGTATTCTTGCCTGGAAAATCCCATGGACGGAGGAGCCTGGTAGGCTGCGGTCCTTGGGGTCGCTGAGAGTCGGACACGACTGAGCAACTTCACTTTTACTTTTCACTTTCACGCATTGGAGAAGGAAATGGCAGCCCAGTCCAGTGTTCTTGCCTGGAGAATCCCAGGGACGGTGGAGCCTGATGGGATGCCGTCCATGGGGTCACACAGAGTCGGACACGACTGAAGCGACTTAGCAGCAGCAGCAGCAGCAGCAAACGAGGGTTTTGTGAGTTGAGGAAAAGGAAGAGGAGTAAAAGTAAGGAATCAATGAAAATTGAACAAGGTCCTGGAAGTGGAAGTTGGGAAAGGGAAAAGTAGAAAAGATATGGAGGGGAATGTAATGGGCTTTTGTGGATCTACAAATAAGGCATTTCTAATTTTATCATGATTTTAATTTGTTTTAAGCAATTATTATGTCAGGCAATTTTAAAGTCCAGTTTCAAGGTGGAAGAGTCCTCACAGAAATTAAATAAAGCACTCCCTTGGGAAGTAGAAATATTATTTCCTTTGTGCCTCAAAATGTACAATCTAGTCTATATCAAAATTTCTCCAAAGTAACTATTATAATTCCAAATTATACCTGGTAAAACTGTACCAGTAAAAGACATAAGAACATAAATTAGCATACAGAGTTTCTACACTACCCATTTTGTTTCTGGGATAGATATTCTGATTATCTACAAACAGAAGTATAAAAAATGAAGGCTTTCTTTGTTAATTAAATTATATTATGAATTCTCCGAAACTGAGAAAGATGTAAATGTTCGCCTAAAGTTCTTCCTAAGTTCCTAAAATTTGTTTTCACCAGAATGAATTACTTGATGAAAACTAAAATATCTAACATGAATAAAGGTCTTCCCACATACCATGCATTCATAGAGTCTCTCCCCAGTATGAATTCACTGAAATTGAGTAATCTGATAGCCACTATTTTGGGCTTTGCCACATATTTCATGTTTATAGAATTTTCATCATTATGAATTCTCTTTTGCATATCAGGTTGTCTTCTTTGATTAAAGGCTTTCTCACATTCCATGTATTCATAATAATTCATACCAGTATAAATTCACCAAGGATTAAGGATTGAATTATATCTAAAAGCTTTCACACATTCCTTACACTCAAAGAGCTTCTTGCCAATATAAATATTTTCAAGGAACCCGTTGATGCATGCTAATAGTTTTTCCATTTTGATTACACGCAGAGGATTTTTCAGCCAATATTACTAAACTGGTATTTAGTAAGTCATTCATGCACAGTAAAGACTTTATTAAGTATTTTATAGTCATAAAGCTTCTCAGCAGTATGAATTCTCCAACCTATAGTAAGGACTGAATTAAGTCTAAATATCTTTCCATGCTTTTAAAAATGTGTATGCTATATTGGAGAATAGTTGACTTCCAATGTTGTGTGTATATACTTACATTCTTTTTCAAATTATTTTCCCATTTAGGTTATTACAAAATATTGAGTAGAGTTCCCTGCACTATACAGTAGATCCTTATTGCTTACCTATTTTTATTTTTTAGCATACCTATTTTAAATATAGTAGAGTGTATATGTTAATTCCAAATTCCCAATTTATCCCTCCCCTCCCATACCTTTCCCTTTTGGTAACCATAAGTTTGTTTTCTAAGTCTATGAGTCTTTGTTTTGCAAATAAGTTCATTCATATCATTTTTTTAGATTCTGCATATAAGCAATGTCATATTACATTTGTCTTTTGGTGTCTGACTAACTTAGTATGAAAATCTGCAGGTCCATCCATGTTGCTGTAAATGGAATTATTTTACTCTTTTTACAGCTGAGTAATATTCCACTGGGGGCTTCCCTGATAGCTCAGTTGGTAAAGAATCCGCCTGCAATGCAGGAGACCCTGGTTCAATTCCTGGGTCAGGAAAACTGGAGAACGGATAGGCTACCCACTCCACTATTTTGGGACTTACCTTGTGGCTCAGCTGGTAAAGAATCTGCCTGCAATGTGGGAGACCTGGGTTTGGTCCCATGGTTGGGAAGATCCCCTGGAGAAGGGAAAGGCTACGCCACTCCAGTATTCTAGCCTGGAGAATTCCATGGAATTGCAGAGTCGGACATTACTGAGTGACTTTCACTTTAACTTTATAAAGTTAAATATAAAGTTAATGTGGAGTCCCCTTTTCTCCACACCTTCTCTAGTGTTTATTGTTTGTAGACTTTTAAATAATGGCCATTCTGACTCTTGTGAGGTGATATCTGATTATAATTTTGGTTTGCCTCTCTCTAATAATTACTGATGCTGAGCATCTTTTCATTTCTTGGCCATCTGTATGTCTTCTCTGGAGAAATGTCTATTTAGATTTTCTGTCCATTTTTTGATTGGGTTGTTTGGTTTTTTGATACTGAGCTGCATGAGCTGTTTGTAAATTTTGGAGATTAATCACTTGCCAGTCAACTGTTTGCAAATATTTTTTCCCATTCTGTGGGTTGTCTTTGCACATTTTGAAAACAATTTATTTTTAACTGAAGGATAATTGCTTTACAATATTGTGTTGGTTTCTGCCATACATCAGCATATATCAGCTATAGGTATACATATATCCCCTCCCTCATGAGTCTCTCTCCAACCTCCCACCCCATCACACACCTCTAGGTCTTCACAGAGCCTCATTTTGAGTTCCCTGAGTCATACAGCAAATTCCCACTGGCTATCTATTTTACAAACAGTAGGGTATATGTTTCCATGCTACTCTCTCCATTTGTATTCCCCTCCCCTCCCCTCCCCATGTCCATAAGTTTGTTCTGTATGTCTGTGTCTCCACTGCTGCCCTGCAGATAAGTTCATCAGTACCATCTTTCTAGATTCCATATATATACATTAATATATGATATTTGTTTTTCTATTTCTGACTTTCTTCACTCTGTAAAATAGGCTCTAGGTTCATCCATTGACACTGACTCAAGCACGGACTCAAATGCATTCCTTTTTATGGCTGAGTAATGTTCCATTGTACGGACATTTAGGTTTATTCCCTGTCTTAGCTATTGTAATTAGTGCTGCAATGAACATTGGGGTACATGTATCTTTTTCATTATGGTTTTCTCAGGGTATATGCCTAGTAATGGGATTTTGGGGTCATATGGTAGTTTTATTCCTAGTTTTTTTAAGGAATCTCCATACTGTCTTCCATAGTGGCTGTATCAGTTTATATTCCCAGCAACAGTTTTACACATTTCTTATATTAATCAGTACCTCACCAGTATGAATTCTCTCATATTAAGTCACTTGTACAGACACAATAATGACATTCTCTCATTTCTTACTTTCATGCAGATTATCATCAGTATGAATTCTCGGACTTAAAGAGTGAACTCAATTCAGTCTAAAGTCCTTCTTTTATAGTCCTGCGATTTCTCACCTGTATGAATTCTCTGAGGTTGAGTAACTTGTCCATACATAAAGGCTTTCCTTCACTCCTTACATTCATAAAATTTATCACCAGTATGAATTCTCTGCCTTGAGGAAAGAATGCAATCAAGTCTGTAGACCTTCCCACATTCTTTATATTCCTATGATTCTTAACCTGTATGAATATTCTCATGTGGACAAATTGTCCACACACAATGAAGGCCTTATCACATTTCTAATATTCATAAAGCATCTCACCAGTGTGAATTCTCTAATACATGGTAAAGACTGCATTAAGTCTAAATATCCTTCCATATTTCTTACATGCATTGGTTTCTCATCAAATTACCAATGTTAAGTAATTCGTGTGCACATAAGAAAGGCTTCCCCACATTACTAATGGTCATAAAGTTTATCACTAGTATGAATTCTCTGGTTTACAAAAAGAACTCAATTAGTTCTAAACAACTTCTTACATTCCTTATATTCACAAGATTTTCCATCAGTATGGATTCTCTGGTATTGATTATAGTATCCACACAAATAATGGCTTTCTCATATTCTTCTTTTTATAATTTTATTTATTTATTTAAGCTGTGCTGGGTTCTCATTGCTGTGGAGGCTCTTCTCTAGGTGTGTGGGGGCTACTCTCTAGTTTTGGTGCATGGGGTGCTCATTGTGGTGACTTCCCTTGTGGAGCACAGGCTTTAGGGCATGTGGGCTTCAGTGGTTGTGGTGAGTTGGCTAAATAGTTGCAGATCCCAGGCTCTAGAGCACAGTGTCTATAGTTGTGGCACATGTGGGCTTAGTTGCTCTGTGGCATGTGGAATCCTTCCAGACCAGGGATCAAACCCACATCTCCTGCATTGGCAGGTGGACATTCCGCCACTGAACCACCAGGGAAGCCTTCACATTCTTAACATTAGTAAATTTCTAACCAGTATGAATTCTCTATGGTGTGGTAAGGACTGACTTAAATTTAAACATCTTCTCACAGTCATTGTGTTTTCACCAGTATGAGTTCTCTGATGTCTTTTTGTTTTGTTTGCTTTGAATTCCCTGATGGTGAGTAAACTGATATCCACTACTAAAGGTCATTCCACATTCCTTTTCATGCCTGGAAAATCCCATGGATCAAGGAGCCTGGTGGGCTACAGTCCATGGGGTCACAAAGATCCCCTGGAGAAGGAAATGGCAACCCACTCCAGTATTCATGCCTGGAAAATCCCATGGATCGAGGAGCCTGGTGGCCTACAGTCCAAGGGATCACAAAGAGTCAGACACGACTGAGCGACTTCACTTCCCTTTTTCAGTTTCTTTCATCAGTGTCATATAACTTTTATTGTATAACTCACGTATTTCTTTGGTTAAATTTATTTTTAAGTATTTTGCTGTTTTTGATCCTATTTTAAATGGGATTTTCTTCATATAGTTTGTTAGTGTAAAACAATGCAACAGATTTTTTAATATTGTTTTTGAATGCTGAAACTACTGAATTCATTGATTAGTTCTAACAGTTTTTGAGTGGAGTCTTTAGGATTTTTTAAATATATAAGACCACGTCATCTACAATTTTACTTCTTTTCCAAGTTGGATGCCTTTCGTTTCTTTTTCTTGCCTAATTTCTCTAGCTGGATTCTAGTACTATGTTGAATAGGAGTGGCAAGGGTGGGCGCCCTTGTCTTGTTCCTCATTTTAGAGGGAAAGTTTTCACCTTTTAACCACTGAATATGATGTTGCTTGTTGGCTTGTTACATGTGACCTTAATATCTACTACTGCAGGCAGGAATCCCTCAGAAGAAATGGAGTAGCCATCATGGTCAACAAAAGAGTCCGAAATGCAGTACTTGGATGCAATCTCAAAAACGACAGAATGATCTCTGTTCGTTTCCAAGGCAAACCATTCAATATCACAGTTATCCAAGTCTATGCCCCAACCAGTAATGCTGANCTCAGACTCTTTTAAATAGCTTTCCCAGGACTATGTTCTGTTCCTAATAAATGAGCATAAATATGTCAGTGAGGGCTGCCATACCAAATACTAGATGGCTTAAACAATAGCAATTTATCTGCTCACCTTTTCAGAGGCTGGAAGAGATCAATGTGTCAGAAGGTCTGGTTTCTCCCCAGGCTTCCTTGACTTACAGACATCCACCTTCTCACCACACCCTCCCCTTGTCTTTCCTCTGTGCCCACATCCCTGGTATCTTCTTGTAATGACACCAGTCGTGTATGGACTGGGGTACCACTGTTATGACCTCATGTAACCTTAGTTACCTCTCTGAAGACCTGATTCCAGATACAGTCACATTGGGGGTTAGGACTTCAGTGTCTGGATTTGAGGGAAGACGCAACTCAGTCCAACACAGAGAAAGTCATTATCTAACTTAACCCTCTGTAGATCTTGCTTAAACTAAACACCTTAATAAAGGGGAAATGATTCTCTTAAACATTTCTCCTAAACAATGTATACGTAAAAGTCAAAGAATTACATCATTGTCTTTGAACACTTTTAATCTCCCTTGTTTACAGCAGTTACAGATACAAATTGAACATCCCAATATTCTACTTGTGTTAGTCAATCCATCATGCTTGACTCTTTGCAACCCCATGGACTGTGGCCCACGAGACTCCTCTCTCCATGGGATTCTCCAGGCAAGAATACTGGAGTGAATAGCCATTCGCTTCTCCAGGGGAATCTTCCCCGTCCAGGGACCAAACCCTGACTCCTAAGTTACAAGAAAATTCTTTACCATCTGAGCCAACAGGGAAACCCAGTATTGTACTTGTCCTAACTTAAGAGGCCATTTTATATGTGACTTGAACTTGATTATCACTTTGGAGTGATTGCCACGAGCAATGAGCATTATTCTTTTCCACTCTCAGGTATTATACTACTAATCTCAACCGACATTCATGTGAATGAATCTAACTAGTGGGATAGGGAGATATCCCATAATAAAAGCCAGATTGTGTTGTTTGTGCTTAATTGCTCAGTGGTGTCCAGCTCTTTGCAATTATTTTGGGGTGTAACCCACTAAGCTCTTCTACCCCTGGGATTTTTCAGGAAGAATATTGGTGTTGGTCAGCATTTCCTCCTCCAGGGGATCTGCCCAATCCAGGGATCAAACACCTATGTCTCCTATGTCTCCTGCCTTGCAAGTAGATTCTTTCCCGCTGAGCTATTGGTAAAACCCAAAGACAGATTAACAGGAGGAAAAAAAAAAAAACTTATGTATGGTTGGACCCCACCAAAATATGAGATTCAAAAGATAAATATACTATTCAGGTTTATATATCATTTATTATTTTATATACTATTTATTTCCTGAGCTAGAGAAAGAATTGGGGTCTGCAGCTTCAAAGAAGGGAAGGCAGTTCATGGAAAGATGACATTAGGAAATGTTTAGTAAACAAAGGTTGTCCCACCTTGCAGATGAATCTCTCAGATGAGAAGATTATCCCTGGTGATGTCTATTCTCCTGGTACAGGCCCACTTTCTAATGTAAATTTCCCTTACAAAAGAGCAATTTCTATTCTGTTTTCAGAGTTTATCCTGTGTCCGATTTTTCTTAAAATAATTAGCTCCAGATAATCCTTATGCCAAAGAGACACATTTCCAGGTGGCACATTCTGTTAGCCGTAAAAGAAGTAGTGTAAAACCATAGAACTGTTTAAATGTTAGTCCTTCAACCATGTCCACCTCTTTGCAACCCCATGGACTGTGGCCTGCCAAGCACCTGTGTCCATGGGATTTCCCAGGCAAGAATACTGGAGTGGGTTGTCATTTCCTACTCCAGGAGATCTTCCCAACCAGCTAATGAACTCTGGTCTTCTGCATTGCAGACAGATTCTTTACTGTCTGAGCCATAAGGGAAGCCCAGAAATGTAGTAATTCATTATTAATTATGAAAAAAAAATTCCATACACTTTCTATTGACAGTGAATAGAAATATTTTTTTTCTGAAGTACTTGTATATTAGAATTAGTATACTCAAATATATTTTAGATTTTGTTGACTCATTCTTTTATTCAATGTATCAACCAGTTATTGTCTTTACCATTCAAATCATGTGACTAATTATTTCATATATTACAAAGTGTAGTGGAATTTTTCCCTTTACAGATGAGAAGACTAATAATAAGGATTCAAGTATGTTGTTCAAAATCACGTAGAATATGTCATAGCCAGGCATCAAAGCATGTTTGTATGACCCCCAACCCATACTCCCTTACCCACTGTATACGTTGACTCTCAACAAGCCTTAAAAACCATCCATTTAAACCATCCATGTAATTGGTATTGGAGGATTCCCATATTATGCAGTGGTAAAGAATCTGCCTGCCAGTACAGAAGATGTGAGAGACACGGTTCAATCTCTGGGTCAAGAAGATCTCTTGGAGAAGGAAATGGCAACCACTTTAGTATTCTCGCCTGGAAAATCCCATGGACAGAGGAACCTGGCAGGCTACAGTCTTTGGGACTGCAGAGAGTTGAACAGATTTTGCAACTGAACACTCACACATAAAAGGGCTTCAGGATATTTGGGAATCATTGTTTTGAAAAACTATATCAACTATATTATCCTATTTACCGGGGTAATGGAAATCAGGAGAACACAGATAAAACGTTGTTCAGATCCAATTTAACACAACTGTGACACAAGATGGATATTTAATTCAAATGCATTTTATTAGGATGTTAAATTGTCTACATGAGGTCAGTGGGTCTTTATCTTCTCCTCTTCTGATTTTCTTTTTATTTGCTTTATAATATTGTGCTAATTTCTGCTATATAGCAAAGTGATTCAGTTTTATATATATATAAAACTGAATATAGATATAACTGAAATATATATTAAATATATTATTTTCCATTTGGCTTATCATAGGATATTGAATATAGTTCTTGGTGCTACATAGGAGGAACTTTTTGTTCCTCTTCCCATTTTGATGAGAATAATATTTTTCACTAAATAAACATTTTTGTTTTCTAAACATTGCAGCAAGCAGTTATTTGGGGCCTCTTTGTTTTTGGCAGAAAATTCTCACTGTCTCTCTCTCCTTCATCATCACACAAATATTAGTTCACTGGCAACATAGTCTGAGCCATCAACTGGGAAATTAAATTACCTGCCATTCTCAGGTTTTTCTCCCTATAATCCTAGACTGCCCCTCAGCTCTCAGTTTATATAGCAAAGTGATTCAGTTTTATATATATATAAAACTGAATATAGATATAACTGAAATATATATTAAATATATTATTTTCCATTTGGCTTATCATAGGATATTGAATATAGTTCTTGGTGCTACATAGGAGGAACTTTTTGTTCCTCTTCCCATTTTGATGAGAATAATATTTTTCACTAAATAAACATTTTTGTTTTCTAAACATTGCAGCAAGCAGTTATTTGGGGCCTCTTTGTTTTTGGCAGAAAATTCTCACTGTCTCTCTCTCCTTCATCATCACACAAATATTAGTTCACTGGCAACATAGTCTGAGCCATCAACTGGGAAATTAAATTACCTGCCATTCTCAGGTTTTTCTCCCTATAATCCTAGACTGCCCCTCAGCTCTCAGTGAGGCAAACCTCAATGTAACAGTGAATTGAAGGAATTTTAAGACCATATCTGTCAGTTCAAGGTCACAGAGGCTTCAGAACAAAATTCTGGGCTCTATTCTGTGTCGCTCGTACTCTCACCTCCATTGCTATTCTCTAGATTCTCTGTTTGAGAAAAACAAAAAAAAAAAAGTCTTGGGAGAAAGCACAGCAAAGAGACTTCTAATACCATCATTGTCCTAAGAAATAGATTTTTGCCCAGAGCTTCAGACAAACTGCAGAAAGCTGCTCCTGCACCAAAA
Organism: Oreotragus oreotragus; assembly: GCA_006410675.1. Classification (NCBI taxonomy): domain Eukaryota; kingdom Metazoa; phylum Chordata; class Mammalia; order Artiodactyla; family Bovidae; genus Oreotragus; species Oreotragus oreotragus. The sequence goes on along the minus strand of SJYX01007941.1, from coordinate 232,555 downwards.
AGCATCTAACAGATTGCATATGCACATAGCCAGTTTTGACTGTCCAGGTGGAAGGGGCGTTCCTTATTTGTGATAGGTACAATGTAAAAATGGAATGGTTCCTGTATAATTATAAATAATAGACTCATTCTGATATGTAGATATTTCCCTATTCCACTACACTTTTAGCTTTTTTTCTTTACAAGTAAGCTGTCTTTGGCCCATTTTCACCCATTTTCCCCTCATAATGTGGTTAATCTATCCTTGGGAAATTGAAAGTTGACTGCAGTTCAACTAGAACATGGTACACAGTGGGCAGTAATAGATCTAGTGATGGAAAGTTAAGTAGGCATCAAATCACAAATGGCCTTTGTGCCATGCTAAATGGTTTGGCAGGGGGATACAAGCCACTGTTGAATTTTAAGTGGTGGAGTGACATGCTTAGATTTGCATTTTGGAAAGATCACTCTACTGTTTCCTCAGCAAAGGTTGCCAGGAGAACGAGAAGTAATGGAGGTCCTGAGCTAAGAAGTTTTAGTGGGAATGGAGAGGAAATAAAACACTGGGATAAGCACCTAAGAAATATGGCCTTGGTAAGGTAAAAAAGATGGCCACAGACGACCAAGTCAGGAACCATTCACTGTGAGAAGCTGTCTTAGTTCAGAATGCTGTAACAAAAATACCACAGCCTGGGATGCTTTAAGTGGCAAATATTTATTTCTCAATATTCTGGAGGTTGAAAAGTCCAAGATCAAGGTGGCAGCAGATTTGGTGTTTGGTGAGAATGTGTTTCCTGCTTCACGGGCAGCCAGCTGGTCTTACTGTATCACAGCAGAAGGGATAGAGAGCTCTCAGGGGTGTGTCTTTTATAAGGGTACTAATTCCACTCATGAGGGCTCCACCCTTACAGCCTAATCACCTCCCAGGGCACCACACCCTGGAAGTAAGATTTCAATATATGAATTTAGCAGGGGATACAAACATTAATTCAAACAGAATTCTATTGGGAAATAAGTATACATGGGAAAAATAAAATAGATGTTATTTTGGTCATGTAACGTTTGCAGTGACTTCCTTATATTCAGGTAGAAATTCCTGCTATGTAGTAGTATATATGGGCTGAAGATTAAGAGGATGGTTAAGCATATGAAAGAGATTTTGGAGCTCTGATGGTGAAATTTAGTTACTGAAATCTCAAGTGAAAACTCTCCCTTACTCCTCTTCCATTTTCCAGGTAGTAGATGCAATTTCAATTCTTTGGTTTGTTGCTATGTTTGTGGATTTTTTTAAATTACAGATTTTGCTTATTGACAGGCATTTTATTGCATCCACTCACTTATGAATGATTGAGACAGTTATATGTGGCTAGCAAAGACCTCGGGACTTAGTGCTCATTTGCTCAGCTGTATCTCAGTAAAATTATTTCCTTTCTTTCTCTCTCTTTTGAGTACAGAGTTTAGTGATTGTATGGTAGAATCAATTTACATTTATGATATTTATGTTAATTCTTTCATAAGTGTCTTCTATATCCCTATTAGTAAACATGTTTGTTTGCTAGGGCTGCCCTGAGAAAGTCACATAAACTAGATTTCTTGACAGAAATTCATTGTCTCACTGTTCTGGAATCTTGAGGTCTGAAAACCAGAAGTCAACATGGTTGTTTTCTTCCGAGGCCTCTCTCCATGGCTTGTGGATGGCTATCTTTTCCTCCTTGAGTCTTCCATCTGTGTGTTTCTGTGGCCTAGAAGAGGTGGCAAGAATACACAGAAGAACTGTACAGAAAAGATCTTCATGACCCNCGAAGAGTTGACTCATTGGAAAAGACTCTGATGCTGGGAGGAATTGGGGGCGGGAGGAGAAGGGGACGACTGAGGATGAGATGGCTGGATGGCATCACGGACTCGATGGAGGTGAGTCTGAGTGAACTCCGGGAGATGGTGATGGATAGGGAGGCCTGGCGTGCTGCGATTCATGGGGTCGCAAAGAGTCGGACACGACTGAGCGACTGAACTGAACTGATGTTCCTTCTATACTTAATTTGTTGAGAGTTTTTATCATGAAAAGATAATGAATTTTTTTCAAATGCTTTTTCTGCTTCTATTGAGATGATCATATTATTATTGTCTTTCATTAATTTTGTATGGAATATCACATTTATCAGTTTGCATATGATGAACCATCTTTGCATCCAAGGAGTAAATCTCATTTGATCTTTTTTTTTGGCTGTGCTACATGGCCAATGGGAATCTTACTTAGTTTCCTGACCAGGGACTGAGCATGTGCCCTGAGCAGTGAAAGCACGGAGTTCTAATCACTGGATGGCCAGGGAATTTCCCTAAGTGGTCCTTTTTTTTTTTTTTTTTGTTACCTGGTCCTTTTAATGTACTGTTGAATTTGTTTAGTTAGTATTTTGTTGAGAGATTTTGCATCTGTATTAATCAGGGATATTTGTTTGTAATTTTCTTTCTTTCTTTTTTTTCAGTCTGTAGCTTTCTTGAAGTATCCTTATCTGGCTTTGATATTAGGGTAATTAATGTTGGGTTTGTAAAATGAATTTGAGATTGTTTCCTTCTCTTCAAATTTAGGAAGACTTTGAGAAGAATTTGTATTAATTCTTCTGTAACTGTTTTGTAGAATTCACCTATGAAGCCCTCTGGTCCTGGGCTTTTGCTTATTGGGAAGCTTTTTACTGAATTCAGTGTCCTTATTTGTTCTTGATCTGTTCAGATTTTTATTTCTTCATGATTCACAGTTGATAAGAGAATATATTTATTTCCTCTAGGTTTTCCAATTTGTTGCATATAATTGGATATAGTAATCTCTTATAATCCTTTTTATCTCTGTGTGTATCTGTTGTAATGTCTCCTCTTTCATGTATAATTTTATTTATTTTAATTCTCTTTTTTCTTTGTAAGTCTAGCTAAACTTTTATCAATTTCTTTAATCTTAAAAATCTTTTAAGTTTTCTTGATCTTCTCTTTGTTTTTCTCTTTGTTATCTCCTTCCTTCTGCTAACACTGGGCCTAGTTTATTCTTATTTTTCTAGTTTTTTTTGAGGTGTAAATTTTAGTTATTATGTGAGAGCATTCATTTTTAAATTAATGTAGTTATAGTAAACTTTACTCTTAGAACTCCTGCTGCATCCTGTAAGTTTTTATATGTTGTGTTTCTATTTTCACTTATTTCAAGATATTTTTTATTTCATCTTTGACCCATTCATCGCTCTGGAGTATGTTGTTTAATTTCTACATATTTGTGATTTTTCTAGTTTTTCTCTTGTTATTGAATTCTAATTTTATGCCATTGTGATAAGAAAAGATACTTGGTATAATTTCAATCTTAAAATTTGCTAAGACTTGTTTTGTGACTTAACACCTGATCTATCCTGGAGAATGTTCCAGGTATGCTTTAAAGACTGTATAGTCTACTGCTGTTGAATGGAATAGTCTATATATTTCTGTTAGGTCCACACAAGAGAAGACTCTACACATGGACATCACCAGATGGTCAACACCGAAATCAGATTGATTATATTCTTTGCAGCCAAAGATGGAGAAGCTCTATACAGTCAACAAAAACAAGACCAGGAGCTGACTGTGGCTCAGATCATGAACTCCTTATTACCAAATTCAGACTGAAATTGAAGAAAGTAGGGAAAACCACTAGAGCATTCAGGTATGACCTAAATCAAATCCCTTATGATTATACAGTGGAAGTGAGAAATAGATTTAAGGGCCTGGATCTGATAGATAGAGCTCCTGATGAACTATGGAATGAGGTTCGTGACATTGTACAGGAGACAGGGATCAAGACCATCCCCATGGAAAAGAAATGCAAAAAAGCAAAATGGCTATTTGGGGAGGCCTTACAAATGGCTGTGAAAAGAAGAGAAGTGAAAAGCAAAGGAGAAAAGGAAAGATATAAGCATCTGAATGCAGAGTTCCAAAGAATAGAAAGGAGAGATAAGAAAGCCTTCTTCAGTGATCAATGCAAAGAAATAGAGGAAAAGAACAGAATGGGAAAGACTAGAGATCTCTTCAAGAAAATTAGAGGTATCAAGGGAACATTTCATGCAAAGATGGGCTCGATAAAGGACAGAAATGGTATGGACCTAACAGAAGCAGAAGATATTAAGAGGTGGCAAGAATACACAGAACAAAAAAGTTCTTCATGACCCGGATAATCACGATGGTGTGATCACTCATCTAGAGCCAAGGAAGCCTGGAAGAAAGGGAAAAAAAAAAAAGGGAAAAGACACAAATAAACAGAAATACATCACATGTTCATGAATTGGAAGAGTTAACACTGTTTTAGGACTTCCCTGGTGGCTCAGATGGTAAAGCGTCTTGCTTACAATGTGGGAGACCTGGGTTCAGTCCCTGGGTTGGGAAGGTCCTCTGGAGAAGGAAATGGCAACCCACTCCAGTACTCTTGCCTGGAAAATCCCATGGACAGAGGAGTTTGGTGGGCTACAGTCTGTGGGGTCGCAAAGAGTCGGACATGATTAAAATGGCCATACTATCCAGAGCCACCTATAGATTTAATGCAATCCCTAATAAAATTCCAATGACATTTTTCACAGAAATATAATCTCCAAATTCATATGGAACCAAAAATGATCCTGAGTACTGAAAGGAATCCAGAGAAACATCATGTTTTCTGATTTCAAACACTATTACAAAGATATAGGAATCAAAATACTATCGTACTATCATTAAAACTAAAATACAGACCAATGGAACAGAATAAAAAACCTACAAATAAACCCATAGTTATGTGGTCAGCTGATTTTTGACAAGGAGTGACGAACACTAAATGGGGAAAGTATATTCTCTTCAATAAGTGGTGCTGAGAAAACCAGATATTCACATACAAAAGAATGAAATTAGACCAAGCTCCTTTCTTACACTATTCACATATATTAACTCAAAGTAAACCAAGAGATTAAATGTAAGCTATGAAACCATTAAAACCCTAGAAGAAAAATAGGGCAATATCTCCTTGACGTGGATCTTGGCAATGATTTTCTGGATATGACACCAAAAACACAAACAAGAGGAAATACCAATGAGTGATATCTGTTGATATTTATCAAACTAAAAAGCTTCTACATAGCAAGAAAAATAATCAATAAAATCAAAAGGCAACCTACAGAATGGAAGAAAACATTTGCAAACAGTATATCTGGTAAGGAGCTAATATCCACAATAGGTAAGTGGTGAGTACAACTAATTAAAAAAATTTTTTTCTAGTGGGCAGATATCTTGACTAGATGTTTTTCCACAGAAGATATACAAATGGCCACCATGTACATGAAAACGTGTTTAACATCATTAATCATTTGGGAAATGCAAATAAAAAACATAATTAAATATCACATCTGCTACAATAGCTATTATGCAAAAAAATACAAGAAATAAATACTGGTGAGGATGTGGAGAAAAGGGGGCTTTGGGGCACTATTAGTTGAAATGTAAACTGGTGCAGCCACTACAGAAAATATTTAGTATGAAGGCTTTGCAAAAAATTAAAAATAGAACTACTATATAATCCAGCAATCCCACTTCTAGATATATTTTGAAAGGAGATGAAATCAGTTTTTCCAAGAACTATCTGCATTCCCATATTTCTTACAATATTATTCACAGTAGCCAAGATATGGAAACAACCTAACTGCTGCTTCTCTCTCTCTCCTCTCACCTTTTATTTATTTATTTTCAGCCTAAAAAATTAAAATCTGCCATTTGTGACAACGTGGATAAACTTGATATTATACTAAGTGAAATATTAATAAATGAAATGAAATATTATACTAAGTGAAATGCATCAAAGAAAGACAAATGCTGAATAATCTCTCTTATAGGTGGAATCTAAAATCATTGAACTCATAGAAACAGTAGAAAACAGTAGTTGCCAAGTGCTGAGGAGTAAGGGAAAAGGGGAGGTGTTGGTTCAGTTAAGTTCAGTTTAGTTCAGTCGCTCAGTCGTGTCTGACTCTTTGCAACCCCATGAATCGCAGCACGCCAGGCCTCCCTGTCCATCACCAACTCCCAGAGTTCACTCAGACTCACCTCCATCGAGTCAGTGATGCCATCCAGCCATCTCATCCTCTGTCGTCCCCTTCTCCTCCTGTAATTTTGTGGTGCAGAGTTCAACCTATAATAGTGAAATAGAGATATTTATAATTGCTTCCAACATTAGCAAGTAGTTTTTGAACTCTGGTAATTTCTGAAGATTCTAGTCTATTTATATGAATAACACTGTAAGGGAAAAAAGTGATAGAAATATGATTCTAAATAATTACAGAGTCAAAACCAAAGTTCTTTATATTAGAGGAGTTGTCAAAAAAAGAAAAATATTTAAAAAGAGAACATTTAAAGGGGAGGAAGTGGAGGAGATGGCTTTATTTAAATGTTTTCTAAGTAGTAAATTATTATGGGAGATATTTTTAGGGATATTATTCCCCCAGTCATTTCACAGATATTTAGAGAATTTCTACAGCACACTCAGTTCAAAAGAATACAAAGCACTGTGAAGAATACAAAGAAATACAAGACAGGATCCTTATTCTCAGGATTTTCATCTCTGGATAAAGAGTCAAAATTAGTACAAGTGAAAAGAAAAGAAAAAGCAGCAATTTCACAGAAAACCATATGATGCTGTCTGTAGAGGCTTTGGAATCAATGAGAAAGAAGAGTCAACGTGGGATGTGCTAGTCTGAAGTATTGCACTGAGCGTAAGATTAGACTTGTGCAGTGAAGGGTAAGTAGAGCGGAGTGATGTGCAGATGAAAATAGGAAAACCAGAAAAAGGAACTGTGCCTGTTTTCTCTGTAGGATCATGAGAGTCTTCAGTTATTTCTTATCTTTTTTATTGTGGTAAGAACACTTGGCATAAGATCTATCCTCTTAACAAATTTTTAAGTGCACAATAAAGTATTGTTAGCTGTAGGCACAATATTGTATAGCAGATCTCTAGAATCTACTCATCTTCTATAACTGTAACATTTTATACCTGCTGGACAGCAACTCCCTCATCCCCCACTCCCATGCCCTACTCCTGGAAACCACTAGTCTGCTCTGTTACTATGAGTTTGACTGTTTTAGATACCTCATATGAGTGCAATCATACAATATTTATCCTTCTGTGACTGGCTAATCTTATTTACTGTAATGTCCTTAAATTTCATCCATCTTGTTGCATGTGGTGAAATTCTATTTTTAAAAAGACTTTATTTTGTTAGAGCAGTTTTAGATTCACAGCAAAAATGGCAAGAAAATACAGAGATTTCCTATATTCTCCTTATCCCTACCCACATGTAGTCTTGCCTGTTATCAACATCCCCCATGAGATTATTATCCTTTTTAAAGGCTGAATAATATTTGATTGTATATGAATACCAGATTTTATTGATCCATTCATCTTTTGGTGGACTTTTAGGTTTTTTCCATACATTTACATTTGTTATTATGAATAATGCCACAGTGAACATTGGAGTGTTAATATCTCTTCAAGATTTTGACTTCAGTTATTTTGTATATATATCCAGAAATGGTACTGCTAGAACATTGCTGTTGTTGTTCAATCCCTAAGTCATTTCCGTCTCTTAGCAACCCCATGGACTGCAGCACTGCAGGCTTCCCTGTCCTCCACTATCTCCCAGAGTTTGCTCAAACTCATGTCCATTGAGTCAGTGATACTATCTAACCATCTCATCTTCTGCCACCCCCTTCTCCTTTTGCTTTCAATCTTTCCCAGCATCAGGGTCTCTTCCAATGAGTCAGCTCTTCTCATCAGGTGGCCAAGGTCATATGATAGTCTACTTTTAATTTTTTGACTAATCTCCATACGATTTAAAATAGTGTCTGTACTGTTTTCCATTCCTAGCAACAGTGTACAAGAGTTTCAGTTTCTCCACATCCTTTCATCCTTGCCAGCATCGTTATGTTTTTTGTTTGTGTGTTGTTTTGTTTTGTTTGTACTTTTTTGAGAGCCAGGTGTGAGGTGATATTTCATTGTGTTTTTGATTTGCGTTTTCCTGATGATTAATGATGTTGAGCATTATTTCAAACACCTGCTGGCTGTTCGCAAGTCTTTAGATAAATGTTTCGTTTATTTGCCCATTTTCAATCAGATTATTTATTTGCTGTTGATTTATCGGAATTTTAGGTATACCTTTTCTGTGCATTTATTTCTTGTCTATCTCCCTCACTAGTACATAGAATCTGTAAAGACAGAGATCTTATTCTTTCAACAATGCAACACTGTCTCAACTACTATAGCTTTATAATAAGTCTCAAAGTTGGTTATTGACAAACTGTTCACTCTCTTTTTTTTTTTTTTGAGAAAAATTTCTGCCAAATATCTAAGTCTGAAGAGCCATGCATTGTCAGACATTCTTTTAGTGATAAAATGATATCCTTTGAAAAAAGTATCTCAATCTTCCTACAGTTTAAGCTATCTCATAAGTACATTCGTTCTATACAATTGTAGTTCACTATGCACCCACGACCCAGATAATCACTACTGTGTGATCATTCATACTCACCTAGAGCCAGACATCCTAGAATGTGAAGTCAAGTGGGCCTTAGGAAACATCACTATGAACAAAACTAGTGGAGGTGAAGGAATTCTAGTTGAGCTATTTCAAATCCTGAAAGACGATACTATGAAAGTGCTATACTCAATATGCCAACAAATTTGGAAAACTCAGCAGTGGCCACAGGACTAGACAAGGTCCATTTTCACTCCAATCCCAAAGAAAGGCAATGCCAAAGAATGCTCAAACTACCACACAGTTGTACTCATCTCACATGCTAGTAAAGTAATGCTCAAAATTCTCCAAGCCAGGCTTCAGTAATACGTGAACCATGAATTTCCAGATGTTCAGCTGGTTTTAGAAAAGGCAGAGGAACCAGAGACCAAATTGCCAACATCTGCTGGATCATCAAAAAAGCAAGACAGTTCCATAAAAACATCTATTTCTGCTTTATTGACTATGCCAAAGCCTTTGACTGTGTAGATCACAATAAACTATGGAAAATTCTGAAAGAGATGTGAATACCAAACCACCCAACTTGCCTTTTGAGAAACCTGTATGCAGGACAGGAAGCAATAGTTAGAACTGGACATGGAACAACAGACTGGTTCCAAATAGGAAAAGGAGTACTTCGAGGCTGTATATTGTCACCCTGCTTAGTTAACTTATATGCAGAGTACATCATGAGAAACACTGGACTGGAAGAAACACAAGCTGGAATCAGGATTGTCGGGAGAAATATAAATAACCTCAGAGATGCAGATGACACCACCCTTATGGCAGAAAGTGAAGAAGAACTAAAGAGCCTCTTGATGAAAGTAAAAAAGGAGAGTGAAAAAGTTGGCTTAAAGCTCAACATTCAGAAAACTAAGATCATGACATCTGGTCCCGTCACTTCATGGCAAATAGATGGGAAAACAGTGGTAACAGTGGCTGACTTTATTTGGGGGGCTCCAAAATCATTGAAAATTTTGACTGCAGCCATGAAATTAAAACACTCTTACTCCTTGGAAGAAAGTTATGACCAACCTAGACAGCATATTAAAAAGCAGAGACATTACTTTGCCAACAAAGGTCTGTCTAGTCAAAGCTATAGTTTTTCCAGTAGTCATGTATGGATGTGAGAGTTGGACTATAAAGAAAGCTGAGTGCCGAAGAATTGATGCTTTTGAACTGTGGTGTTGGAGAAGACTCTTGAGAGTCCCTTGGACTGCGAGGAGATCCAACCAGTCCATCCTAAAGATTAGTCCTGGGTGTTCTTTGGAAGGACTAATTTTGAAGCTAAAACTCCAATATTTTGGCCACCTGATGCAAAGAGCTGACCCATTTGAAAAGACCCTGATGCTGGGAAAGATTAAGGGCAGGAGGAGAAGGGGATGACAGAGGATGAGATGGTTGGATGGCATCATCAACTCAATGGACATGGGTCTGAATAGACTCCAGCAGTTGGTGATGGACAGGGAGGCCTGGCGAGCTGTGGTTCATGGGGTCACAAAGAGTCGGACAAGACTGAGCGACTGAACTGAACTGATGAACCCAGAGTGCTTTCTACATGCACAGGCTCCCAATTTTGTTACTCAGACTAATAAAAAGGCCTAGACTGAACAAAACTGATGCTTGTTATTTTTCAATTAAGGACATTTTTAAGTAAAACTAGCCTTTTATTTATTTATTTTCCCTGTAACTTCATGGAAGTAGTGAATCTAATTCTTGCAAGTACAATCTGATGATACTGGCTATTGGACTTTTTTATTTATTTGGGGGGAGACTGGGCTGCATGTCATATGGGATCTTAGTTCCCCCACTGGGGATTAAACCCATGCCCCCTGCATTGGAAGCAGAGTCCTACCACTGGACCTCCAGGAAATGCTCTATTGAACTTCTCAAACAGATATTTTACTTTTCTCTTTTCTATTATATTTTCTGTTTGTCTTATTCATTTGTTTGTTCATTCATTAAGTAACATTCTTGCCCTATGGAGCATGCATCCTCATCCTTGACTCTGTAAGAGAGAACTAAGGATTCTTTGCCCAGGATTTCTTGTGTGAAGCTAGGATGATCAGTGGCTGCTTAGGATATAACCTCAATTGTAAACTCTTCTCAGAGACAGGCAGAGATTTGCCTCCCAGAGTCCTTCAGAAGGGTGGAGCACCTCCAGGAGGGTGTCAGTATTTTCTGTGAAGGAGATATGTTAGGAGTAAGGGCAGTGATTCATGACTTTTTAAAACTCGTCTGTAGGTGTTTTGAAGGGCACAGTTGTATAGTTATGAAAATGTTCTGCTCTGTGTCATCCTCTTCTGCCCCCCAGGAGCCAGGACTTTAGAGTAGCTACTTTCTGAAACATTGCTGATTACCTTGGCAGTGGTAATAAAACTTAAGTGAATGGGCTACTCAACTTCACCTTCATAATCTAAAATCCATATTATATTTCAAGAGAAAGAAGACTGAACTCGATCCTTCTATGGAAGGAGACACTGTAGAAATGAGATTAACAGCCATGGACTCTAAAATCAGTCCTTGATTCATAACCTGGGGCTGTTATTCATTCCATGATACTGGGAAAAACCTTTTAAACTCTATATGACTCAATGTTCTTAATTATAAGATAATTTAAAAAGATCTGTCTAGTCAAAGCTATGGTTTTTCCAGTAGTCATATATGGATGTGAGAGTTGAACTATAAAGAAAGCTGAGCTCTGAAGAATTGATGCTTTTGAACTGTGGTGTTGGAGAAGACTCTTGAGAGTCCCTTGGACCGCAAGGAGAGCCAACCAATTCATCCTCAAGGAAATCAGTCCTGAATATTCATTAGTAGGACTGATGCTGAAGGTGAAATGCCAATACTTTGACCACCTGATGTGAAGAACTGCCTCACTGGAAAAGACCCTGATGCTGGGCAAGATTGAAGGCAGGAGGAGAAGGGGGCAACAGAGAATGAGATGGGTGGATGGCATCACCGACTCGATGGACATGAGTTTGAGCAAGCTCCAGGAGTCGGTGAAGGACAGGGAAGCCTGGAGTATTGCAGTCCTTGGGGTCTCAAAGAGTTGGACATGACTGAGCAACTGAACTGAATAATAGTAGTACTTATCTTATGGAGCTGAGAAGATTAAATGAATTTATCTATAGTGTTTAGAATTGTGCATTGCAGAAAATCAGATTTAGAAAAGGATAGTTATCATTAATGTCTGGGTTATTACTCCTTTGGTAACACCTGAAACAAAGCTTCGGTTCAGTCTAAAATATCCTGACATTTGATTGAGAATAATTGTACCTTGAAGGTAAAGACTGCATTGTTATTGTTTTCTTCCCTGAGCTCGATAACCTGGCAGACTTCTCGGTTGGAATTGATGTTAATCTCAATTGTCTTGTTGAAGATTCCTGTTGAAATAAATAGATTGTTCAATACCTTTAAAATTATGAACTTGATTTAAAATTATTTCATTACCTTAAATGTTTTAATGCACTAAGAGTAGACTCTTAGAAAGAATTCAAATTTTGGAGACAGAATGACCATATATATGAATTTGACTGAGGTCGTTAATCTCTTTGAATCTCAGAAAATAATAATAGCATCCCTATAGTTTTGATATGACAGTTTGACATAATATACTGTAGTAATAAGCATAAAAATTGACTACTGTTCTAGCTACCTAATTCTAATCTGAGGCACATTGCATATTCTCTATTGCCAAATAAACATTCAATACCAGTTAATAGTATTCATTTATAAAAGTTTGGAGAAATGAACGTGAACTCTACAAAAAATAAGTCACTATCACTGTGAAGAATCCAATAGTGGAGAGTACCAGTGATTAAAAGCTTACATGCTTTATATAGAACTTAGAGAACAATCTTTTTCACAGTTGTTTAGATATTTTGTTGGATTTTACTGTTCATTTACAAATATAGTACAATACTACTATAATCATGGTTTAGATTGTAAATAATAAAATCTGTATTCCATATTAATTTGAACTATACCTTTATTTATATCATGTATTCTTTAAGAAAAAGAAAAGTTAAAGTCAAGAATCTCTAATTGGAGTAAAAGAAGGAAAATTTAAACAATAGAATGTACTGTGATAAGTATTTTTAAAAGTAAAAGTGATTGTGCTGTTTCCCTTAGAAACAGAGTTTGGGAATTTAACCAAAGAAATCAGAAAGCATTAGAGTTTAATAGTTCTTTATTATTTAATAAGGTGATTATCTTTTTCATTAAAAAAATCTTTTCATTTTTATAGATAAGAAACTGTGGTGGGCAGACCAAAACTTAGCTCAGCTGGGAACCTGCAGCAAAAGAGATGGAAGAAACCCCACCGTTCTAAGAAATAAGACTTCTGGGGTTGTTCATATGAAAGTGTATGATAAAGAAGCTCAGCAAGGTAAGTCATATGGTAATGAATTTGTGCTGCCTTTTGAATACATAATTATTCATGTAATTTTCTCAAGTCAACAATTGATGTTTCCTATTTTCCTTCTAATAAAAAAAAGGGGGAGGGAGGGAGGCAAATACTGCTTAATACTGCAGAAAAAATACCTTTAACATAAGGTACATAGTGAGCTTTCAAAATGTTAGCAAAGCTGCCCAAGGAATTTGAATTTGTCAGGTCTTCAAAGAGGTCTATTCAGTTCTTGATTTAAGAATATGAAAAAATTTTAAAATCCCAGCAGAATATATTCAAAGTATAATTATGCCCAGAAAATGGATGAACTAAGCGACTTAAAATGGACTATGTTGATACAAGAATTTCATAACCAAAAGCACTACATTGTTTGGCTCTAAGCATTTCGCTTTTTTGTTTCTCTTTGTCCAAATAGTATGCAGTGAAATGGAGTGAGAGAACTAACAGATGGTTTACATAGGTGGGCTTGTCACACTGCCCAAATGGCAATTAGATTAGAGATGCCAGGCAGTATGGCCTCACACCTGCTTGTTTTTTTAGTTTTTGGTTCATGATCCATGACATTAGCAGAACTCCCTTCCCAGAAAAAATATTCTTCCATATTCTACTATCTTATATCATGACCATGAAAATGTTTTTGTTCATATATTTTTCTGCTTAGGAAAAAAATATCCAGAAAACTTGAAAAGATTTTTATCTAAAAGATTTGGGCATGTAGACCAAAGCAGGTAAGGGTAGAGATAAGAAAAGTGAACCAAAATTTTTTTTAAAAAAACAGTAAAAAAGAATGGTGAACCAAAGGATTCACTAATTCCGAAGACAGGTAACAACAAGCAGGCAGAATTAATTTATTGGGAGATACCAAGTGAAAATCATCCTGTACATCCAGAGATAAAATGAAAACCAGGTTTAGGATTGCGTTTTCTCAATAGAGTAGGGGCCAAATTTCAGTCTGGAATCCTTTATTGCCAGTAGTAGCACGGAATGTATTTCTTTATCAAGGAAAAAAAATATTTTTAAGGGAAAAAAATTGCTTTGTAAAACAATCTGATTACTGATATCCATTCATGCTTGAGATGACACTGACATCCAAACTCATATGCATAAATCTGTATTTATTCTCTGATTTTTTTTTGGTATTGTCTGTAATAATGAATGAGTGTCTTCACTAGGAATTATTTAATAGAAAAAATTCTGAATCAAAATAAATGATTTTACTGGCATTTAAGCCTTGGCGAATAGATTCTATAACTGGAAATAAAATACTAGTACTCAATAAATAAAATATGATTGCATTTTTTGTGGATTTCAATACAATGTATTTGTTAAGTGTAAAATCTTACAGTATTGTGATAAACTTTAAGTTTATAGTCTACACTGAATGAAATCATATCTGAAAACATTCAACAATGTAAAATACAAATTAGAAAAGGGGAGATTATATTTCCAAACATTAAAAAAAGTGTATTCACTTCTTCAAAAGAACAGACACATACTTTGTTGAAAATTGTAAATTAATAAAATAGTCAATTTTTTATAGATATGTTTCCAATTAAGTTTCTTGGAAGAAAAATTCAGTATGTTATGCTTGTCTCACATTGTCCATTTTAACAAGACCCATTAATCTTTTAAGGATTTGATTCTATAGGTAGAGTTGGGGCTTCCATGCACTGTGAAAGTATTTCCAAACTGACCAGGACCTCTAACACTTAGAAATTAATGGTATGATGATACTAAACTTAAAATACTGTTTCTACCAGAAGAATATGCTGATAAAAGCATCTGTATTAAAGACAACCCCATTAACAGAATCATAGCAGGTAGTTTAAAAGCTTCATTAGTATGAAATATGAGCAATTTAGGACTACTTAAAGTGTTAACAGTACTACCACTTCAGATTTCAAAGTACAATTAGTTACTTCATTTATCATTTTTGATACAGATCACTGGAGAGCTGAGACTTCTCCTTAGCCAAGTGGACTTGTCTGGTTCCACTAGTGAATTGAGGAATGAAGTTTGAACTCTATATCATTGCAAAATATTAAGCCAAACCACTTTTTCTAATGTGCTAGATATTCACCACATAAATTATTACTTTAAAAAATCTCTATTATTTTCTGCATCAAATTTATGTTTCATAGGGAAAGATATTATTAAAAGTATTTTTGTTTTACTTTTTCTCTTAAGACTAAGCAAATAATATACATGTGTTATTGTTGAACAACATTATTAGCATAGTGAATTTTATTATTTATAAAAATAATTATATCTTATTGCATATTTCTGTTATTATTGTGTTTTAAAATACACAATTCCAGAAGTTCCTTTTTCTTCATTCTTCATGTATTTTGGATATCAAGGTTATATAACTCTGTATTTTCTCTTGTTTTTATAAATCATTCTCTAACCCATTATTCTTTATTTATTTAATTCCTCTGTTTCCTCTGCTGTCCATTTTTTTTTTCAAAATGTATAGATAAGTATCACTTGTCAGATTTTCACTGTTCAATGGTAGTTGGAAAAAATCTATATCTAAGTGCATATTGCTATAGATTGGCATTGTATTAATATACATTCACATGTTGTCGTTCAGTTGCTCAGTCATGTCTGACTTTGTACTGCAGAACGCCAGGCTTCCCTGCCTTTCACTGTCTCCAGGAGTTTGCTCAAATTCACGTCCGTTGAGTCAGAGATGCCATCTACCCACCCATCTAATTCTCTCCCATCCCCTTCTCCTCAACCTTTGCCAGCATCAGGGTCTTTTCCGGTACGTCGGCTCTTAGCATCAGATGGCCACAATATCAGAGTTTCAGCTTCAGCATCAGTCCTTCTAATGAATATTCAAGGTTTATTTCCTTTAGGATTGACTGGTTTGATCTCCTTGCTGTCTAAGGGACTCTCAAGAGTCTTCTCCAGCATCACAGTTTGAAAACATCAGTTCTTTTGTGCTCAGCCTCCTTTATGGTCTAACTCTCATATCTGTGCATGACTATTGGAAAAACCATAGCTTTGACTATATGGACCTTTGTCAGCAGTGATGTCTCTGCCTTTTAATGTTGCTTCGGTTTGCCATAGCTTTCCTTCCAGTAAAGCAAATGTGTTATAATTTCATAGCTGCAGTCACCACCCACATTGGTTTTGGACCCCAAAAATTAAGTCTGTCAATGTTTCCACTGTTTCCCAATCTATTTGCCATGAAGTGATAGGACTATAAGCTGTGATCTTTGTTTTTTGAATGTTGAGCTTTAAGCCAGCTTTTTCCCCTCTCCTCTTTCACCCTCATCAAGAGACTCTGTAGTTCCTCTTCACCATCTGCCATTAGGATGGTGTAATCTGCACATCTGAGGTTATTAATATTTCTCCTGGCAATCTTGATTCTTGCTTGTAATTCCTTCAGCCAAGCATTTTGCATTATTACTCTGCATATAAGTTAAATAAGCAGGGTGAGTGTATACAGCCTTGAACAGTCCATTGTTCCATGTCTGTTCTAACTGTTGCTTCTTGGCCTGCATGCAGGTTTCTCAGGAGGCAGGTAAAGTGGTCTGATATTCCCTTCACTTTAAAATTTTTCTACATTTTATTGTGTTCCACACAGTCAAAGGCTTTAGTGTAGTCAGTGAAACAGAAGTAGATGTTTTTCTGAAATTCTCTTGCTTTCTATGATCCAACAGATGTTGGCAATTTGATCTCTGGTTCCTCTGCCTTTTCTAAATCCAGCTTGTACATCTGAAAGTTCTCGGTTTATGTACTATTGAAGCCTAGCTTAAAGGATGTTGAGCATAACCTAGGTAACATGTGAAATGAGCACAGTTGTGCTGTAGTTCACTTAAGAAGGCTCTCTTATCTCTCCTTATTATTCCTTGGAACTCTGCGTTCAGTTGGGTATATATTTCCCTTTCTCTTTGCCTTTCACTTATCCATTCATATGCTTCCTATAAAATGAAATAAGTATTGGGTCAGTATAGAATCATTATAGATCTATAAAAATAATTGACTCATCACTAAAATAGAAATAGAGCTGAAAATTCATCTTATTATTATGTCAGCTTGGTAAAAAGGAATAAATCAATTAATCTTTATTAGTTTATATAGGAAACAAAGGTAATCATTTCAAAAATTCAAGGCAAACCATAGTATGTGAATCTATGTAAGAACAACTGCCAGTTGTGGGAAATCAGCAAAGAATGTGGTAGATCTCTCTGATGAGAAATTGTCCCAGTTGAGCCTATTTCATACTTCAAAAATTACAGAGCATGTGACAGGTTTGATTGAACAATTAAATCCCTTTAGACTATCTTGAATTCAGGAGACTAGAAATAATGAGCAGCATTGGTGTTTTGAATTTTTCATAGAAGACTATTGATATATAGCTTTCATCATGTTTTGTAATTCTCACTGGATTTATTATACTTCATATCAGTGTTTGAACATCCAGAAAATGTCATTGTATGTCCTAGAATAATAAAAATGTTATAAAACTGGGATATTTAATGAACCTGCTGGATAAGATTGTAAATTACTTAACTTCATGCTACCAGCTTTAATTAGCACATTGGGCCTAGTAAATTCAAAGGAACATCTTTATAGAATGCCTAACTCTGATTAACTGACTAATATTTGTTATTGCTACTACACAGGAATAAGGAAAATTAATATGCCAATTAGTTAGATAACTCCTATGGGTGTGTTTTAAATTTATTTTGGAGGAATTATGTTCCTTGAAATGTCAACAGTTCCTTACTTTTAAGAAATTATATATATATATATATATCTCCTTTTAATGGTATAATATTTGAGTAAATAATTAAATTAATAACTTTATTTGATTACATTGGATAAATTATTCTTGAAAATGAAGTAACTGTAGAGTTGAAGTGAAATTTAGAATTTAGAAAAGAGACTTCCTGGTTTATGTGGCCTTAAAGGATTAGAGTCTGTGACCACATTCATACAACACCCATTGCCTTTTGCTTTTCTGTCACTGTGAATTATCTCATGTATCTCACTTTGCAAAATATTAATGATTATTTATTGTAAATATATATTTACTAATATATAATTGACAGACAACTGGTTGAAATGTATAGTGTGTGGATTTAATATGTTTTATACTGCAATATGGTTACTACTGTGGTGCTAGTTGTTACATCACATGGTTATCACTTCTTTTCTTTTAGCGGGAACAGTTAACATCTAATCTATTGTCATCAGTTGCTAAGTCATATCTGACTCTTTGCAATTCCAGGGACTGCAGTATACCAGGCTTCCCTGTCCTCCACTGTCTCCCAGAGTTTGCTCAAACTCATATTAATTGAGTCAGTGATGACATCCAGCCATCTCATCTTCTGTCATCCCCTTCTCCTCATGCCTTCAATTTTTTCCCCAGCATCAGGGTCTTTTCCAATGAGTCAGCTCTTTGCATCAAGTGGCCAAAGTATTAGAGCTTCAGCATCAGCATTAGTCCTTTCAATTAATATTCAGGTTGATCAACAGTCTAAATTGATTATAGTAGTGTTTTCTGTAATCACTACACTGTGCGTTTTTTGGAAAGACAGACTTCAACCATGATCTGCTACTTCAAATTATTTGAGGGAATAAAACATGATACTAACCAATATGAAACAGCAGCATTTATAAATCAATAATAATATGTTATAAACTTTTCTTGATTTTTGTGTTTCTTTTGTTTGTTTTTCTGCTTTGCAGGCAGCAATTCCTGCCAACTAAATAATGGTGGATGTTCTCAGCTTTGTTTACCAACATCTGAAACTACAAGAACTTGCATGTGTACAGTGGGATATTATCTCCAAAAGAACCGCATGTCATGTCGAGGTATAAGCTTTTGAAAATCTTATTTCTGATGCATTTATTTCATTGATACAGTTTTTAGGCAACCAGAGTAAGCATTATCTTTGTTTATTGAGATTACCATATAATTTGTTATTCTTTATTTTGTCAACATGATGTGTCATATTGATTGATTTATAGACATTGAACTATCCTTGAATCCCTTGCATAATTAACACCTGATCACGATGTATGATCCTTTCAACATATTGTTAAATTCAATTTGCTAACATTTAGTGAGGATTTTCACATCTATGCTCATCAGTGATATTGGCCTATCATTTTTATCTTCCTGTGGTATCTTTGTCTGGTTTTGGAATTAGAGTGATGCTATCCTCATAGAAATAATTTGGAGGTGTTCCTTCCTATGGAACATTTTTTGGATAGTTTGAGAAGGATACCAAGATCCCTAAAGTGGCTGCCACCAGCCTTTCAGTCCCCAGGGGGCTTCCCAGTTTCCTCCTGCCTCTCAAGGAGGCTCTCCAAGATCACCAAGTAGATCTGACCCAAGCACTTTTCAAACTACTGTCTCTTGCTGGTACTGGCAATATGCGAGATTTTGTGTGCACTCTCTAAAAGAGAAGCTTCTGTGTCCTGTATATCTTTGGCTCTCCAAAACAAGTTCAGCTGGTTTTCAAAGCTCAGCTTTCTGATGGCTTGTCTTTAAATGCAGGATCCTTGGGCTGGGGAACCCTGTGTGGGGCTCAGACCCTTCACTCCTCAGGAAGGACCCCTGTGGTTGTGAATCCTTCTCCTCCTGGGGAGTAGGTGTGTTTCCTGACTGACAAGACCATGTCTCTGCCCCTTCTACCCATGTTATTGTGATTCTTTCTTTATATATTTATAAAGATATGAAGGAAAAAGTGGAAAATCTTTTCTGCTAATTTTCAGAATGTTCTCATAAGTAGATGCTCTGTAAGTAGTTGTAATTTTGGCATTCCTTTGGGAGGAGGTAAGTTCAGGGTCTTTCTACTTTGCTATCTTGATCCCCCTTCCTGCCAATAGAATGATTTCAATATTAAATATTCATTTTGCTTTTATTTTCTTTTAAATTTAGGTATAGAGTCATTTCTTATGTACTCTGTTCATGAAGGAATCAGGGGAATACCTCTCGAACCAAGTGACAAAATGGATGCTTTGATGCCTATCTCAGGAACGTCATTTGCTGTGGGAATAGATTTCCATGCAGGTGAATAGCTTTTTATTCATAATTTATGTGTGATATTTTGATTTATTAAACATGATGGAAATAGGACCTTTCCATCTGTACTCTGATAGTCAAGATGAGGAATAAGGAAACAAATCAGAAGTGAATTTCTAAGCCTTACACAAATTGTTATAAATATGTTTTGTCTGAAAAAGTAAAATTTTTCTAATGTATAGCAATATAAAAATGACATATTTGTCACTTGGTTGCTTTGTTTTTACTTTTTTATTTTTCAAATGGCATGTTTATTTTTCTCCAATGATACATATTATAAAATAAAACATTTTAGCTTATATACTTAAACATATATATTTAAATTATTTTTCAGAATGTGATTATCTATTCTAATACAGGTAGCAGCAAATGAAAGTGAAAATGCTAGTCACTCAGTCATGTCTGACTCTTTGCAACCCCTCGGATCTTAGCCCACCAGGTTCCTCTGTCCATGGATTTCTCCAGGCAAGAATACTGAAGTGTGTAGCCATTCCCTTCTCCAGGGAATCTTCCCAACTCAGGGAATGAGCCTAGGTATTGCAGGGAGATTCTTTACTGTCTGAGCCACCAGGGAAGCCCCAAGAATACTGGAGTCCACATAATTGAAATGATTATAAATGCTAAGCCATTCTGCATTACTTTTCAATACAGTAGCTATCATTGTAAAGTCAGAGTTTAACTTACCTTTTTGTTTTAGCAAACAGTGAAAGAAAGGATATTAGACACTATCATTTTTCTGTGACTAACAAAAAATACTGTTCATGGAGTTCTCAAGGCAAGAATACTGAAGTGGCTTGCCATTCCCTTCTCCAGTGAACCAGTTCTGTCAGCCCTCTCCACCATGACCCACCCGTCTTGGGTTGCCCCGCAGGCATGGCTTGGTTTCCTTGAGTTAGACAAGGCTGTGGTCCTAGTGAGATTAGATTGACTAGTTTTCTGTGAGTATGGTTTCAGTGTGTCTGCCCTCTGATGCCCTCTTGCAACATCTACCATCTTACTTGGGTTTCTCCTACCTTGGGCGTGGGTTGTCTCTTCACGGCTGCTCCAGCAAAGCACAGCCGCTGCTCCTTACCTTGGACGAGGGGTATCTCCTTACCGCCGCTGTTCCTGACCTTCAACGTGAGATAGCCCCTCTAGGCCCTCCTGCGCCTGTGCAGCCACCGCTCCTCCAGTTGCACCGCTGGCCGAGGCCTCGGGTGTGGGTGGCTCCTCCCAGCTGCCGCCCCTGGCCTAGGGCTCAGGCTTGGGGTGGCTCCTCAAGGTAACCACCCCTGGCCTCGGGCACGAGGTGGCTTCTCCCGGCTGCCCCTGACCTCGGATGTGAGGTGTCTCTTCCCGGCCACCCCGACCTCGGACGCGGGGTGTCTCCTCCCGGGCACCGCCCTGACCTCGGATGCAGGGTAACTCCTCCTGGCCGCTGCCCCTGACCTTGGATGCAGGGTAGCTCCTGTTAGCTGCCACTGACCTTGGACACAGGGTAGCTCCTCTCGGCCATTCCTGCGCCGTCGCAGCCTGACACTCTAGGCTGCTGCCCCTGACCTCAGACGTGCGGTAGCTCATCTCGCCCGCGCTTAATGCGCTGGCCTGGCTCTCTCCGAGCCAAAGAAAAAACAATACCCAGTTGTGCATGTGACTGGTGATAGAAGCAAGATCCGATGCTGTAAAGAACAATATTGCATAGGAACCTGGAATGTCAGGTCCATGAATCAAGGCAAATTGGAAGTGGTCAAACAAGAGATGGCAAGGGTGAACGTCGACATTCTAGGAATCAGCGAACTAAAATGGACTGGAATGGGTGAATTTAACTCAGATGACCATTATATCTACTACTGCGGGCAGGAATCCCTCAGAAGAAATGGAGTAGCCATCATGGTCAACAAAAGAGTCCGAAATGCAGTACTTGGATGCAATCTCAAAAACGACAGAATGATCTCTGTTCGTTTCCAAGGCAAACCATTCAATATCACAGTTATCCAAGTCTATGCCCCAACCAGTAATGCTGAAGAAGCTGAAGTTGAACGGTTTTATGAAGACCTACAAGACCTTGTAGAACTAACACCCAAAAAAGATGTCCTTTTCATTATAGGGGACTGGAATGCTAAAGTAGGAAGTCAAGAAACACCTGGAGTAACAGGCAAATTTGGCCTTGGAATGCGGAATGAAGCAGGGCAAAGACTAATAGAGTTTTGCCAAGAAAATGCACTGGTCATAGCAAACACCCTCTTCCAGCAACACAAGAGAAGACTCTACACATGGACATCACCAGATGGTCAACACCGAAATCAGATTGATTATATTCTTTGCAGCCAAAGATGGAGAAGCTCTATACAGTCAACAAAAACAAGACCAGGAGCTGACTGTGGCTCAGATCATGAACTCCTTATTTCCAAATTCAGACTTAAATTGAAGAAAGTAGGGAAAACCGCTAGACCATTCAGGTATGACCTAAATCAAATCCCTTATGATTATACAGTGGAAGTGAGAAATAGATTTAAGGGCCTAGATCTGATAGACAGAGTTCCTGATGAACTATGGAATGAGGTTCGTGACATTGTACAGGAGACAGGGATCAAGACCATCCCCATGGAAAAGAAATGCAAAAAAGCAAAATGGCTGTCTGGAGAAGCCTTACAAATAGCACTGAAAAGAAGAGAGGCGAAAAGCAAAGGAGAAAAGAAAAGATATAAGCATCTGAATGCAGAGTTCCAAAGAATAGCAAGAAGAGATAAGAAAGCCTTCTTCAGCAATCAATGCAAAGAGATAGAGGAAAACAACAGAATGGGAAAGACTAGAGATCTCTTCAAGAGAATTGGAGATACCAAGGGAACATTTCATGCAAAGATGGGCTCGATAAAGGATAGAAATGGTATGGACCTAACAGAAGCAGAAGATATTAAGAAGAGGTGGCAAGAATACACAGAAGAACTGTACAGAAAAGATCTTCACGACCCAGATAATCATGAGGATGTGATCACTAATCTAGAGCCAGACATCTTGGAATGTGAAGTCAAGTGGGCCTTAGAAAGCATCACTAAGAACAAAGCTAGTGGAGGTGATGGAATTCCCGTTGAGCTGTTTCAAATCCTGGAAGATGATGCTGTGAAAGTGCTGCACTCAATATGCCAGCAAATTTGGAAAACTCAGCAGTGGCCACAGGACTGGAAAAGGTCAGTTTTCATTCCAATTCCAAAGAAAGGCAATGCCAAAGAATGCTCAAACTACCGCACAATTGCACTCATCTCACACGCTAGTAAAGTAATGCTCAAAATTCTCCAAGCCAGGCTTCAGCAATATGTGAACCGTGAACTCCCTGATGTTCAAGCTGGTTTTAGAACAGGCAGAGGAACCAGAGATCAAATTGCCAACATCCGCTGGATCATGGAAAAAGCAAGAGAGTTCCAGAAAAACATCTATTTCTGCTTTATTGACTATGCCAAAGCCTTTGACTGTGTGGATCACAATAAACTGTGGAAAATTCTGAAAGAGATGGGAATACCAGACCACCTAACCTGCCTCTTGAGAAATCTGTATGCAGGTCAGGAAGCAACAGTTAGAACTGGACATGGAACAACAGACTGGTTCCAAATAGGAAAAGGAGTACGTCAAGGCTGTATATTGTCTCCCTGCTTATTTAACTTATATGCAGAGTACATCATGAGAAACGCTGGACTGGAAGAAACACAAGCTGGAATCAAGATTGCCGGGAGAAATATCAATAACCTCAGATATGCTGATGACACCACCCTTATGGCAGAAAGTGAGGAGGAGCTAAAAAGCCTCTTGATGAAAGTGAAGGAGGAGAGTGAAAAAGTTGGCTTAAAGCTCAACATTCAGAAAACGAAGATCATGGCATCCGGTCCCATCACTTCATGGGAAATAGATGGGGAAACAGTGGAAGCAGTGTCAGACTTTATTTTTTTGGGCTCCAAAATCACTGCAGATGGTGACTGCAGCCATGAAATTAAAAGACGCCTACTCCTTGGAAGAAAAATTATAACCAACATAGATAGTATATTCAAAAGCAGAAACATTACTTTGCCGACTAAGGTCTGCCTAATCAAGACTATGGTTTTTCCTGTGATCATGTATGGATGTGAGAGTTGGACTGTGAAGAAAGCTGAGCGCCGAAGAATTGATGCTTTTGAACTGTGGTGTGGGAGAAGACTCTTGAGAGTCCCTTGGACTGCAAGGAGATCCAACCAGTCCATTCTGAAGGAGATCAACCCTGGGATTTCTTTGAAAGGAATGATGCTGAAGCTGAAACTCCAGTACTTTGGCCACCTCATGCAAAGAGGACTCATTGGAAAAGACTCTGATGCTGGGAGGGATTGGGGGCAGGAGGAGAAGGGGAAGACCGAGGATGAGATGGCTGGATGGCATCATGGACTCAATGAACGTGAGTCTGAGTGAATTCCCAGAGATGGTGATGAACAGGAAGTCCTGGCGTGCTGCGATTCATTGGGTCGCAAAGAGTGGGACACGACTGAGCGACTGAACTGAATTGAACTGAACTGAACAAAAAGTATCTGATGGAGGGGTCAGTTCCCTGGTGGTCTAGTGGTTAGGATTCAGCACTTTCACTGCCAGGGCCTAGGTTCAATCCTTGGTTGGCAAACTGAGATACCACAAGCTGAGTCTCAAAGACAAAGAAACGAACAAAACAAATAAACAAAAAATCTTGTGTGACTGGGCATTTATGGTAGAAACTGTTAAATCTATTGTAGGATATAAGTATTTTGTTCTAATTGCTAAATTCACATATAGGATAAGCGTTGGATATGCTTCTTTTGTTAATAATATTTATCATTCTATGCTTGAAGGATTAAATTTATAAAAACAGATTTCTCCCTCTGTAATACAACCAAGTCTTGTGCTTCTTGTTTTAGTTTTGAAGATATAATTCATGTTCCAATTATATCTTTTTATATCTAAAGACAATTTTATCTAATATTAAAATAATTATTCTTTGACCTGTAATCTTTAAAAAAACTGAACATCAATACATGAACTTCTGATATTAAGCCTATTTTTTCCCTCCTCTTTTACATGTCGTTCAATCATGTGTTAATGCAATGCATGGCTATAAATTAAAAAATTACTGGGGATCTTCACAGATGATTGAAAGATGCCTTTTCTTAAGAAGATTATTTGAACTAAATACTTTGAATCACAGTGAGGCAAATTTCCTACGTTTTTTATTTTATTTTATTTTTCATTTATGTATTCATTTATTTTTTTAGACAAACTCCCAAACATGAACCCCCCTCCCACCTCCCACCCCACATCANCGGCCTCACTCTCTCTTCTTAAGTTGAATTTGAAATAATTTATAGCATATTTATAATATAGAGTTCCTGGTCTGACTGACCCCCACTATTTCTGTTGTGTTTGTATAATATCTGTCTCATCTTCACCCTCATTCCACCTTATATTCATCTTGTCCTTTTAAAAGGAATTCTTCCCCTTCATCCTCCTCCCCTTCTTCATATTCATCTAGTTGTTTTTCCCCAGTGCTTTGTGATTCTCTTCTTTCATAACGGCACAGTTAGTATGCCAGTATGTATAACTCTGAATCATGCACATGTATGGCTCTTATTATCACACCATTTCGTATCGTGACTTTGAGGGCTTCTATTTCTGTGGTGGGATCCTTTTTGTCACCATAAGGATCAGGGGACTGGTTTGTGAACAAATACAGGGAAAGAAGAGTTACAGACAGAACACCTTACCTTTGTACGACCAAGGCCTGCTACAGACTTGAGAAGTTTTGAAACAGGCTCAGGCGATGGGAAGGCAGGATGACAGATGCCCTCCAACCAGGGTGATGGTTTGGGAAATGTTTCAACCACATCTTCAATGTTATTGTCAGCATTATAGTCCTCACACAAAGTTGTACTCTCTGGTCTCAAAATGCCACATTTTGCTTCTACTACAATGAAAACAGGAGTACAGGAGAACATGTGTCATTTCAAATCAAGGAATAACACCAGGAGGACAGTCTTCAGATAACTTACTGTTTCTCTTAGACTGCTGAGAAGCCTTCATTAGCTTCGGTAACTTTGATTTCAGGACATGCTGGAGAAGAAAAGGAGAGCTTGAAGAATATAACAAGTATTAACCTGAATAAAGAATTATAACACCTCCCATTCCTCTATGATCTAACACAAAGAGCACAGGCTCTGGAGTCATTCAGATGTGGATTCAAATCCCAGTTCTGTCACTGATTGACCTGCTCGTGGGGAAAGGATAGTGACAGATGACGTCAGAAGCCCCAGCTGTTCCTCTCCTTATCCCTAATTGACTGCTAGTCTTTATTTTAGGGGGCTCCAAAATCTGCAGATGGTGATTGCAACTATGAAATTAAAAGACATTTACTCTTTGGAAGGAAACTTACGGCCAACCTAGAGTATATTGAAAAACAGAGATATTACTTTGCCAACAAAGATCCGTCTAGTCAAGGCTTTTTCTAGTCAAAACCAAGTCTCTGGTTTTTCCAGTGGTCATGTATGGATGTGAGAGTTGGACCGTGAAGAAAGCTGAGCTCCAAAGAATTGATGCTTTTGAGCTGTGGTGTTGGAGATGACTCTTGAGAGTCCCTTGGACTGCAAGGAGATCCAACCAGTCCATCCTAAAGGAGATCAACCCTGGGTGTTCATTGGAAGGACTGATGTTGGATGTGAGAGTTGGACCGTGAAGAAAGCTGAGCTCCAAAGAATTGATGCTTTTGAGCTGTGGTGTTGGAGATGACTCTTGAGAGTCCCTTGGACTGCAAGGAGATCCAACCAGTCCATCCTAAAGGAGATCAACCCTGGGTGTTCATTGGAAGGACTGATGCTGAAGCTGAAACTCCAATACTTTGGCCACCTCATGCAAAGAATTGACTCATTGGAAAAGACCCTGATGCTGAGAGGGATTTGGGGCAGGAGGAGAAGGGGATGATAGAGGATGAGATGGCTGGATGGCATCGCTGACTCAATGGACATGAGTTTGAATGAACTCTGGGAGTTAATGATGGACAGGGATGCCTGGTGTGCTGTGATTCATGGGGTCACAAAGAGTTGAACACGACTGAGCGACTGAACTAACTGACTGACTATGTTTAGAATTAAAATCTGTCTGTTTTGTGATATCTAGAAATTCTATCTCACACATTATCGTCTTCTTCTCATGTTAGAACCATGGGGGGAAAAATGTACTTATCCAGTCATGGTTGAGTTTATGTTTCACTTCAGTTTTGTAGGCATTACTGGTAGCTTTTATTTCAGTTATTTCTTATTTAAGTCTCACACAAGATGACAACAGCATGGGGCAAATCACTTTTGGCTTTATTTGAAATGTTGTTTTCAGTGTATTTTAACAGCAGCGATTCTCATATGAGCAAGTAAAGATCATAAATGTTATCTATATTTCCCCAGATAAACTACAAATAGAAAAACAAACACACATGACAGAATTTGTAAAGTGATAAAGGATATTAGAATTTAGTATATCTATTCCATGCTTTAGAGTTTAAGCATGAGGGATATATAGGTGAAAGTTGACATACTTTTAAAAGGAACAAGGTAAAGGTAAGGAAAACAAAAATTCTTACAAATGAAACAAACACTACAATTAAAATTTAATCTAATTTTTCTGTCCAGGTGAAATATATGCTAGGTATTAAAAAATTAACAATTATGAATCATTGTTCTATTTGTGTGTGTGCGTCAGTGTGCTGTATGTTGGGGTAGGAGTATTCTTAAAAACAAAACAAAGCAAAACAAAACAATAAAAGGCTTCTTACCAAAAGGGCACTGAAATTTCTTCAACAGAAATAGGTTGATGTAAACTTGGGAGCAGGAACTGGATCTTGCAGATCCTTGAACCTTCTGCCTGTAGCAAATGACCACCTACTGGTTGATTAAAAGAAAAAAAAATACTTAAGAAATGAGATGGCCAATCTACTCACATTTAAATAAATTTTATCACTAAGATTATCCCCATTTAATAGTGCTTTATATATTAGAAAAACTTTATGTCAAGCAGAACTCATTTTTTCTCTGGTATCATTTGAGATATAGTAAACCTCTCTGTTGTCATGTTTCAAATGCAAATCTTTATTAATTCAGTCATTTCACCTGTGTTTATAAATCTGGAGGGACCCTTACACCTGGTCATAATCTTTGAGACCTGTCTACACTTAATCAATATCTGATTTAGAGTAACAATCTCACAAAGAAAAGTTTTTTTATCTTCCAATCAGTTCAGTTCAGTTCAGTTGCTCAGTCGTGTCTGACTCTTTGTGACCCCATGAGCTGCAGCATGCCAGGCCTCCCTGTCCAACACCAAATCCTGGAGCATACCCAAACTCATGACCATTGAGTTGGTGATTCCATCCAACCATCTCATCCTCTGTTGTCCCCTTCTCCTCCTGCCCTCAATCTTTCCCAGCATCAGGGTCTTTTCATTTTTTTTTTTGTATTTATTTATTTTTTTACATGAACTCCCAAACATGAACCCCCTTCCCACCTCCCACCCCACATCATCCCTCCAGATCATCCCCATACACCAGCCCCAAGCATCCTGCATCCTGCATCGAACATAGACTGGCAATTCATTTCTTACCTGATAGTATACATATTTCAATGCTATTCTCCCAAATCATCCCACCTCTCCCACCTCCCACCCCACATCATCCCTCCAGATCATCCCCATACACCAGCCCCAAGCATCCTGCATCCTGCATCGAACATAGACTGGCAATTCATTTCTTACATGATAGTATACATATTTCAATGCTATTCTCCCAAATCATCCCACCCTCTCCCTCTCCCTCTCCTTCTCCCTCAGAGTCCAAAAGTCCACTCTACACATCTGTGTCTCCTACGTTTTTTAAATGGTTAAATATTTTTTTCCAAATATTTTTAGACAGATATAGCATATTTTGTTGATTGATATGTTAATTTTGCCAAAATTAGTGGGTTTTTTGATCAAACAAGGCTCTTTGATCCAATCTCATTATTTGTGGAATTCTCCCTCCCTACCATGTGTAATCTACCCTGACTTTATTTACAAACATATCTTTCTTTAGAATTTTATGAATAGGATTTAATAATTGTAAAACTAAGAAAAACTTGAACTTCTTGAAAAATGTATTCATATATGTATTTTTACTAAATATACATAATCCCATGTTTTAGCTGGCATCACATATTTGATTCTTTTAAGAACTCCATAATGATTTTTGGAAGTATTTGATAAATTTCCAATTCAAATGTCAAATAAGCCATTTGGTCAAATGCTGTGATTATATCATTAGTAACCTCTTGTTCCTTAAGGGCAAACTGATTATTTGTCTGAGTTGAATTTACTCTCCAGGATTTTATAATGACCCTGAAATGCTGAAGTTTCAAATAATATACAATTAGAGAGGTAATTTTGTTTGCAAAGAATAGTATTCTCCCTATTTCTGCATATGTGCTAAGTCACTTCATGTCCATCTCGTTATGACCCCATGGACCATAGCCTACCAGGCTCCTCTGGCCATGGGATTCTCGAGGCAAGAATACTGGAGTGGGTTGTCCTGTCCTCCTGCAAGGGATCTCTCCAGCCCATGGATCTAACCCCTTTCTCTTATGTCTCCTCCACTGGCGTGCAGATTGTTTACCACTAGTGCCACCCTGGGAGCCCCAAATCCTTAGTAACTACTGATATTTTATAATAAACATACTTTGTATCAAAATAGTTTTTCAATAGAACAATTTCTAGTTATTTGTTAAACCTTTGTGTCCTTCCTATTTTACCTGTGCATATTTTAAAATTGCATTCTTAGAAAGGAAGTCTCTTTAGAAAATCATTTTATTCTAAATGTAAAAGGATGTAAGCATTTGGAATAGTCATGTGAAATTAGAATGCTGAATAGTCTATTAAAATTTCTGTTAATTAGAAAACAGAGAGATAGAACTTGCTTTGAAATCGAAGACGGTCAGACATAGGGACCAATAAAACCTATGGTGGGAAGAGGCCAGATTTTAGCAACAGACAACTTGGATTCTATAACCAGTTTAAACACTTAACAAGTGTTGACCTTAGGTACATTACTTAGTTTTCCTGAGGGTCAGTTTTCTCACTATGAGAATATTTAGATCACTTTGTGCAAATGTTTGAAACAGTGCTTGATACACAGAGGTACTTAGAAAATAGTGATAATATCATAGAAATCAATAAATTTCCATGGAAAACAGCAAACTGTAAAAGTTAGCATATGTGATATATATTTACAAACCTGTTCTGCAAACTATATTTAAACTCCCAGTTAGCAAGGATTTTGTTTTCTGGGTTTTTTTTTTTAAGCTTTTTTTTTTTTTCCTGTTCAGTTATCTGCATAGATTAGTAGTTGTTTCTTAACTTCTTGAGGAAAGAGCAGGCTAATAAATTTCTCTAGTAAAAATGAACTTAATGATAATGAATAATATGTAGATCAGATACTTAAAGATTAAATAACATCACCAGCTCTTTGAAGTCATGAAATATAAACGTAGGAGTCTAGACAGTATCTGATGGACGGTACTTAGACAGTAAACCAACAGAAAACACTAATGAGGATGGTGGTGGTGGCAGTCTTATCAGGAGTTTTTGACCATGTTTCCACATACCTTTGGTGCTTCCTTCTACTATATAATCTGATACTTTCATGATTGCATTTTATGAACATGTATTAGCATCAGAATAAGTTTCAGAAACTTGATTCATATCAACATCACTGTAGATGGTATAGAAGTTCTGTGGCTAGGCTGAGAGAAGATGCTTTTGAGGGGAAGGAAGGAAAATAACTGAATTGCCCCAAAGAGATTAATAGAAAATATAATTTTTGATACATCAATCCCTTTTATTTTTATCAAGACCTTTATAACCTGATCATAGGTTCTTCCTCCAGTAGTTTCCTATGCAGACATTCTATCTGCTCTTCTTTCATTCACTGTATTTACTCCAGAGACATAATTTCTACTTTTAGGATCAAAATAAAGATGACAAAATACAAGGGCACAACAGCCTCTTATTCTAAACATTAATAAGGAAATGGTGTGAAGGATTGCTTGTCAAGTATGACCATCATAATTAATATAATATTATTTCACAACTACAATTCTCAGGGCTAAATATATGCTCAAATCCATACCTTTCACAAGGATTAACACATCTGAATCTTGCTGGGTTTTGGTTGTAATGAATTAAAGTTTTCTGCAGTAAGTGAAAGAATTTCTTTTACCAGATGAAGCAATTCTGGATACTACCCACAGAAGAAAAAAGACCCTGTGGCTATTTCAAAATGTTCAAAGCGTTCTTTATCACTTCACTGGAAAAGTCCCATTCCACTGGAAAAAAAAAAAATCAGCTTTGAAAATCTTGGCCTGCTGGGTGATATACCTCCTGATGAATGAATACTGCATTTGATGTTTTAAAGATATATTTTAATTAGGGGGAAAGCCTTCATAACAAAGCTCACTGCTCCAGTTAGAAATGTGATCTTTAGTAAGCAATGCTCTATTCAATTTCCCCCATCCCCACTTTGGGAATATTCATGACTTTTTCATCATAATCACATAATAGGATATTACTTAACTGGATGAAATTCTACTCAGAGCATAATGATTTACTGAACTTTTCCAGCTTACATTCTTTTTTCATCTTTTATCTCTTTTGTTCAAATTGGAGTTATCCAACTCAGTGTCAACAAATGTTGATTACTATCTTCTAGGAGTAGTAAATCACAGGTAAGTTACTGTGGGGGATAAAGATAAACAATAAATAGTTTTAGAAGTAATACATGAATGGATAATCAGTAGATTATTATTTTTTTTCTTTTTTAAAGAGAGCATCAAAGAGCTATTATTACGATGCCATTACTTTACAGTTACTATGGGGAATCGGAGAAGGCAATGGCACCCAACTCCAGTACTCTTGCCTGGAAACTCCCATGGATGGAGGAGCCTGGTAGGCTGCAGTCCATGGGGTCGCTAAGAGTTGGACATGACTGAGCAACTTTACGTTCACTTTTCACTTTCATGCATTGGAGAACTAAATGGCAACCCACTCCAGTGTTCTTGCCTGGAGAATCCCAGGGACGGAGGAGCCTGGTGGGCTGCCATCTATGGGGTCACACAGAGTCGGACACGACTGAAGCGACTTAGGATTAGCATGGGAAATATTCTAAATGCCTTTTCCCACCATTACATAGTGATCTGACTATTAAGACAATACACAATCTGACAGAACATACCATTACACATCTATTAAAATCCAGAGAATATAAAACACAAACACTAAATCCTAATGTAACCTATAGATACTAATAAAAACTGTAGACCTATCAGGGTAGGTTCAATACTTGTAACAGATGTATCACTCTTATTTGAAGTGTTGCTAGTGGAAGAGGCTGAGAGTGTAGGAAAGGAAGGGGTATATGGGGACTCCTGCTCAAATTTGCTGTGAATTTAAAACTGCTATAAAAATAAAGTCTGTTATAAAAGTACACAACAACATTGAAAAAGCATATGTGACACGATACTGTTGCTCTATTTATACAGTTGAATGTCATTTATTTCCATGAAAGACTTTCTTCTTAATAGTCTCACATCATTTACATCTATCTTCAATGTTAGAATGAACCTTTGACTCAATCTAGTGGCATTTCTTATGTTACAGATAAGGAAACAAACCCAGGGAGATCAACAGGGAGAGTAGTAATGGAGTGTTCTACTTTTAATTCTTCATGCTGTGCTATCTTGCATTTCTAATGTCTTAAACACAATCTTACTTAGACCATTATTGGCACTACTTGATGAAACTAAATTGCACTTCTGCAAACTTATACTGATAGAAGATCATGTTTTATTTTGATTTATATAAAGAATCATATGGCTTTAAATCCATTTAATAATTGAAGCAGGTGACACTCAAGTGAGAGGCTCGTTTTCCTTTGCCAGGAGGCTTAGCGAACAGCTGTTTACAATTTTTTTTCTAATAACCATTCTGTCACCAACCAAGGCCAAAGAAGAATTATAGAAAGAATTCATTTTATGTCAGTAACAGCAATAGCTTAAGAAATACAATACTGTTGCCTTCAGACATTTTTTCATTTTTATGAAAACCATTTCCTTGGCAACAAAGTGAATTTTTAGGGCTGGTTCAATTTCTTCTTGTTCTTGTGACAATGAACCAATACTGCTTTGTGTTGTCATTTTAAATTTGCTTCAAGACTGTATTTTCACACCATGTGAACAGTTTATATGTATTCATAGATAGACAAGTCCAGTAAGTATTTCAAGACATATAATACCAACTACCACCAGAAAATAAACTTTTCAACACTACCAGGAAACAAATCTAACCATACATAGAATAAGTCATTCTAGGTTAAACAAATTATTGGAAGTAATTCACAAATCCTTTTTGGATAATTTTTGAACTCAGAGCATAAAATACAAAGCAAAAGAAAGTAACCTTCTGTTAGGCTTCTGGAGTTCTCAACAGGTTACCTGAGATCAAAAGCTCCAGAAGATTCACAGTGATGACCTACTATGATGAAAGCTTTGGTCAGTCAGCTTATTTAGGGTATATCATTCTGTTATCGAAAACGTTACAAAGTTTCATGAAACGTCTTTCTCAGGCAGTTAGCATTCCTCATGAAAGTGAAAGGTCCCGACAGCAGCTTTGTACTTATTCACAGAAGTACATCCAGTCTATTTGAACACCTTTCCCCACCTCTTCTGAGCCTCTCTGTGCTGCTGTATTTATTTTTAGCTTCTCAGGATACTTTTCAGCTTAGGATTCTCTTCAGGTATCTCTTATATGTTTATATCTGATACTCATGTCTTTCCTATTCTTTTCCTTGTCAAAACTGAGTTTTGAACCCTATTCTCAAAAAATCTGGTTATACTAATTCATAATAAATTATTAAGAGTGGCTAAGAAATTGACAAGTTATCTTACTGGTATGTTTGAACAAAGCACTGTGTATTAACCAAATACTATAAATCCAGCAAAAGCACAATTAAAGACATGTGAAGAAAATATGTTTAGGAATAGGTCAATATTTTGGATGTTTTTAAAATTATTTCATACTCTGCCTCTAAGATAATTGGCATCTATTTAGTTGTGGAAACTGCTGACAGATCAAATGGTAATGTGCAGGTCTCTTTTAGCTTAGGTATCAATGAATAGCATTGATACTATTCATATTGTTAAGTGTAACTTTAACCTAGAAGTGTTTATTTTCCCCATTTTAAGAAAACTGAGGACAC
Source organism: Oreotragus oreotragus (assembly GCA_006410675.1). Lineage (NCBI taxonomy): Eukaryota > Metazoa > Chordata > Mammalia > Artiodactyla > Bovidae > Oreotragus > Oreotragus oreotragus. The sequence continues at coordinate 198,303 of SJYX01007941.1, read as the reverse complement.
ATTAGTCCATTTTCCTTTTCGATATCCTTTCTTTAAAAATAAATTTTAAAACTATAATTCAGCTTCCAAGATTGTTGGCCATTAGTTTTTAATCAAGTAGACAATTTTCCAGTTAAAAGAGGAAAAAAGAAGTTATTTAATTGATTTTCTGACTGGCCATAAGGAATAGAGGATCTTTAATTCCTTTCTTTCTCATTTGGTTTTATTCTTAGCCAGGGGAAGTAAGTGGTAAGTGGATCCTTTTGGGGAACTTGAAAGGAAAAATGAACTAATTATTTATATAAAATTCTTACTATTTTTAGAATATGGACCTGGCTAAACTAGAAATCTTAGAGATGGAATTAATCACTCATGGTAGATTAGAAAGAGGATGAAATTAAAATAACAGTCTCAAAAATCTGTATGATTTTAAGTACTTAATCCTTTATTGTAGTTAAATTTGGAAATTTTTATGTGTTTATGCAATGTGATAAAAATAATCTGTTGAGGAAGATAGTATTTTAAACAATGAAGAAAAACTGGGTTTGAGGATGTGATATGGATTCAGGGGCTGTTGAGGGACAGGGAGGCATGGTGTGCTGCAGTGCGTGGTTGCAAATAATTGGACATGATTTTGAGACCGAACAATAACAAAATAAATGCAGAGGAGAGTTGATTGCTTTGGAATGCTCAAATTAAATTATTCATTAAGTACTTGTCTTTGGATTTTTGCCCTTAAAATTCATATAAGTCATGATTGAATAACCAGTAGTGAAGTAATCAATATTAGATCCCTGATACTTTCATAATGAGAATTTTAATTATGTTGTACTTATGGTTGGAAAAGATAATTGATAGGCAATATTAGGGAATTGGATTTTGGGGAACAATGATAGTATGGTTACCAATCGTAGGATTACCCCTGATAAACTTAGGAGCAGAGGTTAATGATACAGCCTCATCTGAATGAGAGTGAGGGAGATGATGATAGTGATCATTGTCATCAAAAGGAGAATAAGAAAATTATTATCTCTTGATGTGTATATTATTTTTTAAATTTTATTTTTATGTTTTTAACACCAAAAACATTTTCTGTTAGGATATAGCCAATTCACAATGCTGTGTTCATTTCAGGTGAACAGTGAAAGGACTCAGCCATATGTATACATGTATCCATTCCCCACCTCAACCCCCTTCCCACCCAGGCTGTCACATAACTTTGAACAGAGTTCCATGTAATGTTTGTATTATTTATTTCTTGCTCTATAACAAATTACTAAAATTTAGCTACTTAAAACAACAAGCAATGGCACCCCACCCCAGTACTCTTGCCTGGAAAATCCAATGGACGGAGTAGCCTGGTGGGCTGCAGTCCATGGGGTCGCTAACAGTCGGACAGACTGAGCGACTTCACTTTCACTTTTCACTTTCATGCATTGGAGAAGGAAATGGCGACCCACTCCAGTATTATTGCCTGGAGAATCCCAGGGACGGGGGAGCCTGGTGGGCTGCCGTCTGTGGGGTCACACAGAGTCGGACACGACTGAAGTGACTTAGCAGCAGCAGCAGCAGCAGCGAAACAACAAAAACACTAGTATAGCTTCTATGAGATTCCTTAGGTCTGTTATGAGATTGCCTTCAAAGTATTGGACAGATATGTGGTGTCATCAGAAGGCTCAACTAGGGAGGATCTGCTTCCAAATTATCAATATGGTTGATGGCAGGAATTATATCCTTGTGAGTGTTTGACTGAGGGTCACAGCTCCTCACTGACTATTGACCTTAGTTTCTTGTCACGAGTGCCTCTCCACAGGACAGTTTAAAACATGATGCTTGCTTCCCTTAGAACTAATGATAATAATAATAAAAGAGAGAAAAAAGGCATAGAGATACTATTAGTAGAAACCAGACCTTTTGTAACAAAATATCATAAGTGATAGCCCATAATCTTAATATATTCTATTTATTAGAAGCTAGTTACTGAGTCTAACCCATATTCAAAGGAGTGGATTAAAGAGGGAATGAATACCAGATGACCAGAATCACTAGTGGCCACATCAGAGGCTACTTACAACAATATTACAGAGTTTTATCTGTATTATCTCTATACATTGCTGTCTAAAAGGTGAATTTTGATTGTCCGTTTGGATTATCTATGAGGCTTCTCTACAGACAGCTTCTGAATTCTGGTTTAAATCAATTGAGAATGAATTAATATAAAGAACCAGGATCACAGTCTTGAATCTTTCACCTATAATAAATAATAAGTCTTGGATACCTGGAGAAGTGTTCTAGGCAGAGAAAAATAATAAGGCCTAAGTAAACTGTCAAATGCTTTACAGATGGAATGGGACAAAGCTGAATATATGTATGTGTCTGTGTGTATACACACACACATATATATACACACAAAGACTAGAAATTTCTTGAAGAAAATTAAGAGATACCAAGGGAACATTTCATGCAAAGATGGCCTTGATAAAGGACAGAAATGGTGTGGACCTAACAGAATCAGAGATATTAAGAAGAGGTGGCAAGAATACACAGAAGAACTGTACAAAAAAGAGCTTCATGACCAAGATAATCATGATGGTGTGATCACTCACCTAGAGCCAGACATCATGGAATGGGAACTCAGGTAGGTCTTAGAAAGCATCACCATGAACAAAGCTAGAGGAGGTGATGGAATTCCAATTGAGCTATTTCAAATCCTGAAAGATAATGCTGTGAAAGTACTGCACTCAATATGCCAGCAAATTTGGAAAACTCAGCAGTGGCCTCAGGACTGGAAAAGGTCAGTTTTCATCTCAATCCCAAAGAAAGGCAATGCTAAAGAATGCTCAAACTCCTGCACAATTGCACTCATCTCACACGCTAGTAAAGAACTGCTCAAAATTCTCCAAGCCAGGCTTCAGCAATACGTGAACTGTGAACTTCCTGATGTTCAAGCTGGTTTTAGAAAAGGCAGAGGAACCAGAGATCAAATTGCCAACATCCACTGGATCATGGAAAAAGCAAGAGAGTTCCAGAAAAACATCAATTTCTGCTTTATTGACTATGCCAAAGCCTTTGACTGTGTGGATCACAATAAACTGTGGAAAATTCTTAAAGAGATGGGAATACCAGACCACCTAACCTGCCTCTTGAGAAATCTGTATGCAGGTCAGGAAGCAACAGTTAGAACTGGACATGAAACAGACTGGTTCCAAATAGAAAAAGGAGTACGTCAAGTCTGTATACTGTCACCCTACTTATTTAACTTCTGTGCAGAGTACATCATGAGAAACGCTGGGCTGGAAGAAGCACAAGCTGGAATCAAGATTGCTGGGAAAAATATCAATAACCTCAGATATGCAGATGATACCACCCTTATAGCAGAAAGTGAAGAGGAACTAAAAAGCCTTTTGATGAAAGTGAAAGAAGACAGTGAAAAAGTTGACTTAAATTCAACATTTAGAAAACTAAGATCATGGCATGTGGTCCCATCAGTTCATGGGAAATAGATGGGGAAACAGTGGAAACTGTCAGACTTTATTTTGGGGGGCTCAAAAATCACCGCAAATGGTGATTGCAGCCATGAAATTAAAAGACACTTACTCCTTGGAAAGAAAGTTATGACCAACCTAGATAGCATATTAAAAGGCAGAGATATTACTTTGCCAACAAATGTCTGTCTAGTCAAGGCTGTGGTTTTTCCTGTGGTCATGTATGGATGTGAGAGTTGGACTATGAACAAAGTTGAGTGCTGAAGTATTGATGCTTTTGAACTGTGCTGTTGGAGAAGACTCTTGAGAGTTCCTTGGACTGCAAGGAGATCCAACCAGTCCATTCTGAAGGAGATCAGTCCTGGGTGTTCTTTGGAAGGACTGATGCTAAAGTTGAAACTCCAGTACTTTGGCCACCTCATTGGAAGAGTTGATTCATTGGAAAAGACTCTGATTCTGGGAGGGATTGGGGGAGGAGGAGAAAGGGATAACAGAGGATGAGATGGCTGGATGACATCACCGACTCAATGGACATGAATTTGAGTGAACTCCAGGAGTTGGTGATGGACAGGGTGGCCTGGCATGCTGCCATTCATGGGATCACAGTCAGACATGACTGAGTGACTTAACTGAACTGAACTGAATGTGTGTGTGGATATATATATGCACACTCATATATGTGTATATATGAGTGTGTGTGTGTTACATATGTATTTCCTAAACCATAGTTGTTGGGTTTTTTTATTACCATGCTAGGGTAAATGAGAAAAGATTCCAGAAGCACTCAAGAACGAATGTGTTTTCAACAACAACAAATGTATTATATTAGTCAAAAGCTCACAGATATCTGGCCATTCATTGCCTTGAGTTCAGAAAGCCAGGCTGAGGACAGGTGATAGTTTGTGGTCCTGGTACTAATATCTGACTTAGTAGTTCTATGACAGTGGTTCTCAACTGGGGATGATTGTATGCCTCAGATTATATTTAGCAATATCTGGAAACATTTTTCATTGTCACAACTGAAGGGGTGCTACTGGCATCTACTGGATAGAAGCCAGGGATTCTACTAAACAATGCATAAGACAGATTTCCATAATAATGATTTAACCTCAAATGCTAACTCTGAAGGTTGAAAAATCTAACATATATTTTCAATGATTTTGAAACGTACCTCTGATATAATGCCACTATGCATGAAAGTAGCAGACCCAATGTCTTTTTCATTAGGGGACTATTTCTTATCTTAGTCATCTTATTCATTAGTATCTGGTTTTTCATAACATGAATTTGCCAAGTTTACTTTTGTCCAGGATTCCAGAAAAATTCTCCAACAAAATCCAGAAACTCATCTTATCAACTTTTACAGTTTTTAACCAGTGTCTGCAGAAGTCTTCATGTAATATTAACTTACACTAAATCTTCTACTGACAACTGTCTGACACCAAAGGCTTTTAAGAAAAGCTCTTTCAAGAAATTGTTTAAAGATATCTAGGATTGTGTAGGGGATACAGAGGTGTATGGCATCCACAGAATTATGAGCGTAGTTGCCTTCTTCTTGGCACCAATACAGGCTATGTGTTAACTGATGTTAAATATGCTTAGAATGAGTTCTGTTGTATCCAGTGTTCCTGTCTAGAGTTTTGTGTCTAGGTAGGGAGCTCCAAAACACTTGGCAATAATTGACAGTTCTTTATGCTCACCCACCAAGGGACACAGAGCATCTGTGCGAATCTCCCAAGGATAGCATGTTATTCCCCATTGTTTACTGTAGGTAAAGCTTTCTGTCAGTATATTCATCTAGGACTATGCTGGAAAAAAAAAAAAAAAGCTCAATCTTTAGAATTTTGTCTTGTTTATTTATTATTTAATTTTATTGAGGACTGAATAAGAAGGGCTAGATGTAAATCGGAGAAGGCAGTGGCAACCCACTCCAGTACTGTTGCCTGGCAAATCCCATAGACAGAGGAGCCTGGTAGGCTGCAGTCCATAGGTCGCTAGAAGTTGGATCCGACTAACCGACTTCACTTTCACTCTTCACTTTCATGCATTGGAGAAGGAAATGGCAACCCACTCCAGTGTTCTTGCCTGGAGAATCCCAGGGACTGGGGAGCCTGGTGGGCTGCCATCTATGGGATCACACAGAGTCGGACACGACTGAAGCAACTTAGCAGATGTAAATCAAGTGGGGAAAAACTCAGATGCAACTGGAAATGGAACTTTATTGTCAGTATATTAAATACTAGAATAGATTACTTACGAGTAATCTGGAGGATTACTGGCTCTGGCTCTGGAGGATTTCAAAGAGTTAAAACAAACCACTTCTGAATCATGATTTCTCTGGGTGTCTTTCAGCTTTTTTTTGACTATGCAACTTCCAATATTAACAGCTTCAAGTTAACAACCTGTAGGCTAGTTTTTAAACCCATCTATTTTCTTAGTCAACAGTCATTAGAACCTATGTGAATAGAATCAGAATTAGGTTTCCGTGGTAGAAGCACAGAAAGTGGACTATTGTGAATCTATTCTTTTCTTCAGGGGAAAAACAAAAGAGATGTTCACAGAAGAGATTCTGTTTGTGTTCCTGCTTTCCTTACAAACTGAATATTAAGATGCTAAAATTAATTGATGATTCCACGGTAATTCAAGGTTCTAACTAAATATGAAAAGCTATTTTCTAAATCCTGGATAAAAGGATTCAAAAATGTTATGTTACTTATGAGACATTATGCTGATTATAAGGAAAAAGAGCTAAGATTTATTGGTGACTCTTATTCATAACCTTATTTAAATGTGACTATAGACTTACACTTGTTTCCATTTTATGTTTCCCCTTAATACTATTTTAATGATAAAGCAAGTGATATTTTTGAGCTTGGCTCAGACTTGAATTTATAGATGCAATAAAGAGTTACAATGAGTATATTTGCATACTATTTACAATGTTAACTTGAAACACTATTAACTCAAAATAGTGATGATTAAATGGATAAGTAGACATCCACCAGTTCAATCATCATTAAACATTACTGAAATGAGTTTATAGAGTAATTGTCCTTAGTTCAGCAATCATTTATTGATGGCAGATATCAACTTTTAAATAAATATTTTTATTTATTATTTTTTTCTAAATTGTACATAATGGGGAATTTGGGAAATTAAGAAACATGGAACAAAATTGAGACAAAAATTACTACACCAACAGCAACTGTTAATATTTTGGAGTATTAACATTCAGTCTATTTTTAAAAATATAAATATCTTATTTTGATAAAATGTTATCTTAAACTTTTTACCTAATATTTTAACATGAACACCTTACTATGTTGTGATTAACAGTCTGTAAATACTATCTTGAGTAGGGCTACATTATTTATCATGTGGCTTACCACAGTTTTTTTTTTTCTTTCTAATATTTTTGAACATTCTGATTGTTTTAAGGTTTTGACTGTAAGTCTTTTTCAACACTTGTGATAATTCCTCAAAACACAGTTTCCTTTTTTTACTTAACTAATAACTTTTTTGAGATATAATTCACACATCATAGAATGAATACATTTAAAATGTATAAGTCAGTGATTTGGAGTATATGCTAAAAGTTGTACAACCATCACCAATATCTAATTTTAGAACATTTTCATTATTCCAACGGAAAACTCCTTACCCAAGAGTAATTCTCATGTTTCTCCTAAGTTCCTAAGACAATCACTAATCTATTTTCTTTCTGTATAGATTTACCTATTCTGGACATTTCATATAAACAGAATCATCTGATATATGGCCCTCTGTGATGATTTCTTTCACTTAACATAAAGTTCATACATGTTATAGATTCAGTAACTAATTATTTTTTTAACCAAACAATATCATATTTTATGAACACATGACATTTTATTTATCCCTTCACTAACTGATTGTCGTTTGAGTTATTTTCACTTTTTTGACTTAAAAATAAGCTTCCAGAAACATTCATATACTCATTTTGGTGTGGATTTTTTTTTTTTTTTTTACTTCTCTATGATACATACCTAGAAACAAATATGATAGGTTATATGGTAACTCTCTGTTTAAACTTTTGAAGAAAACCAGCCTGTTTTCCAAACTGGTTGAAATGCCTTGCATTTCCACAGTAGTGTGTGAAGGGTCTAATTTTTCTACATCCTCACCACAACTTGTTATTATCTTTTTTAATAGTTAGAAATGATATCTTACTGTGGTTTTGATTGTATTTCCCTGAGGCAAAATGATTTGGAGCATCTTTTGATATGATTATTGGTCATTTGTATATATTGAGAAGGAAATGTCTGCTCAGGATTTTTGCCTATTTTTTATTTTTTTTTTAATGTTGAGTTCCTAGAGTTCTTGATTTATTATAGATAAAATCCCTTATAAAGTATGTGATTTGCAAAAGTTTTCTCCCATGGTATGCTTGTCTTTTCTCTTTCTGATGTGTTGTGAAACACAGAAGTTTAAATTTTAATCAAGTGCAATTTTTCTTAAAAATTTTGTTTATTGTGCTCTTGAGGTTCTAAGAAAACATTGCCTCTAATTTAATTCTATGTTTCCATTTCAGTATTATATTTTAGCTTTTATATGTGGGTCAGTGATCTATCTTGACTTAATTTTCACATACAGAGGATAATATCCATGTGGACTTACACGTTGTTCAGTAATGAAATTGTTTCTGACTTTTTAAGACCCCATGGACTGAAGCACGCCTGGCTTCCCTGTCCTTCCCCTTCTCCCAGAGTTTGTGCAAACTCATGTCTATTGAGTCTGTGATGCCATCCAACCATCTCATCCTCTGTCATTCCCTTTTCCTCCAGCCCTCAATCTTTCCCAGCATGAGTATCTTTACCAATGAGTTGGCTCTTTGCATCAGCTAGCCAAAGTATTGAAGTTTCAGCTTCAGCGTCTATCCTCTCAATGAGTATTCAAGGCTCTTTTCCTTTAGGATTGACTGGTTTGATCTCCTTGCTGTCCAAGGGACTGTCAAGAGTCTTCTCCAGCACCACAATTTGGAAGCATGAATTCTTTGGCACTCAGCTTTCTTTATGGTCCAAATCTCACATCCATACATGACTACTGGAGAAACCATAGTTTTGACAATATGGCCCTTGTTGGCAAAGTGATGTCTCTGCTTTTTGAAACACTGTGTAGTGTAGGTTTGTCATAGCTTTTCTTCCAAGGAGCAAGTGTCTTTTAATTTCCTGGCTGTAGTCATTGTTGCAGTGATTTTGGAGCCCAGGAAAATAAAATCTGCCACTGTTTCCACTTTGTCCCCATCTATTTGCCATGAAATGATAGGGCCTCATGCCATGAACTTAGTTTTTTGAATGCTGAGTTTTAAGCCAGCTTTTCACTCTCCTCTTTTGTTCTCATTAAGAGGCTCTTTAGTTCCTCTTCACTTTCTGCCATAGTGTAATTAGGTATCATCTGCATATCTGAGATTATTGCTGTTTCTCCCTGACATCTTGATTCCAGCTTATGAGTCACCCAGCCCACCATTTCATATGATATACTCTGCGTATAAGCTAGGTGATAATATACAGTCTTGATATACTCCTTTTCCAATTTTTAACCAGTCTATTGTTCCATGTCTGGTTCTAACTGTTGCTTCATTTTTTTTTTCCTTCATCCTTTATAATCATAAAACCTCAGAACAATCCTGTGTAATAAGCTTTATTCTCATTTTAAGGATTTGTAACTCAGACTTCAGAAAGGTTAAATAATTTGTTCAAAGTCTGTCTCTTATACACATCTAGATGTGTATAAGAGACAGGTCTGGTTCTAACTGTTGCTTCATTTTTTTTTCCTTCATCCTTTATAATTTATTATTATTTTTTAATTTTTATTTTTACTTTATTTTACTTTACAGTACTGTATTGGTTTTGGCATACATTGACATGAATCCTTCTTGACCCACATACTGGTTTCTCAGGAGACAGGTAAAAGAATTTCCCACAGTTTGTTGTGATCCACATAGCCAAAGGCTTTAGCGTAGTCAATGAAACAGAAGTAGATGTTTTTCTGGAATTCTCTTGCTTTCTATGAACCAACAGATGTTGGCAGTTTGATCTCTGATTCCTCTGCCTTTTCTAAATCCAGCTAGTACATCTGGAAGTTCTTGGTTCACATACTGCTGATGCCTAACTTGGAGAATTTTGAGCATTACTTTGCTAGCATGTGAAATGAGTGCAATTGTGTAGTTTGAACTTTCTTTCGCATTGCCTTTTTTTGCAATTGGAAGGAAAACTGACCTTTTTCAATGGCCACTTCTGCTGCTGCTGCTAATTTTCTGGCATAATGAGTGCAGCACTTTCACAGCATCATCTTTTAGGATTTGAAATAACTCAGCTGGAATTCCATCACTTCCACTTTTCCACTTGCTTTGTCTGTAGTAATGCTTCCCAAGGCCCACTTGACTTTCCAGGATATCTGGCTCTAGATGAGTGACATACCATCATGGTTATCCAGATCATTAAGACCTTTTCTGTATAGTTCTTCTGTGTATTCTTGCCATTTTTTTTTAAATTTCTTGCTTCTGTTAGGTCCTTGCTGTTTCTGTTTTTTATTGTGCCCATCTTTGCATGAAATTTTCGCTTGGTATCTCTAGTTTTCTTGAAGCAATCTCTAGTCTTTCCCATTCTATTATTTTCCTTTATTTCTTTGCATTGTTCACTTAAGAAGGCTTTCTTATCTTTCCTTGCTCTTCTTTGGAACTCTGCATTCAGTTGAGTATATCTTTTTCTTCCTCCTTTGCCTTTCACTTCTCTTCTTTTTCATCTATTTGTAAGACCTCCTCAGACAACCATTTTGCCTTCTTGCATTTCTTTTTCTTAGGGAAGGTTTTGGTCACCACCTCCTGTTCAATCTTACAAACCTCCATACATAGTTCTTCAGGCACTCTACCAGGTCTAATCCCATGAATCTCTTCGTCACTTCCATTGTATTACCCTAGGGGATTTGATTTAGGTTATGCCTGAATGGCTTACTGGTTTCACTACTTTCTTCAATTTAAGTCTGAATTTTGCAATACGGAGCTGGTAATCAGCACCACAGTCACGTCCAGGTCTTGTTTTTGCTGATTGTATAGAGCTTGTGCATCTTCAGCTGCAAAGAATGTAATCAATCTGATTTCATTGTTGACCATCTGGTAATGTCCATGTGTAGACTCGTCTCTTGTGTTGTTGGATGAGAGTGTTTGCTAGGACCAGTACGTTCTCTTGGCAAAACTGTTAGTCTTTTCCCTGCTTCATTTTATACTCCAAGACCAAACTTGCCCCTTACTCTAGGTATCTCTTATCTTCCTACTTTTGCATTCCAATTATTTTTGATGCAAAGGACTTTTTTTTTTCTTCCTTTGGTGTCAGTTTTAGAAGGTCTTGTAGGTCTTCATAGAACTGTTTGACTTTGGCTTTTTCAGCAATAGTAATGGGGCACAGATTTGGATTACTGTGATGTTGAATGGTATAAGTTTCATATTTGTTTTGTTAACTTTATTCCTTTTTGTATGCTACTGAAAGGAAATTTATTGATTTTATTTTTGGATTATTCATTATAAATGTATAAAAATAAAATTGGTTTTGTATCTTGATCCTGTATCCTGCACCTTACAAAACTCATTTATTAGTTGTAATAGATTTTTTACTGGATTCCTTAGTATTTGCTGTATACAATGACATTCCTTCTGTGAGTTAGCATGCTTCTTTACTTTTAGTATGGATGCTTTTTTTTCAACTTATACCTGGTATTTCTTCTTTTTAGTTTGCATTCCCACCAGCAGTGTAAGAGGGTTCCCTTTTCTCCACACTCTCTCCAGCATTTATTGCTTATTTTTATTCTCTTCTCATCTTCCTCTTCCTCTCCTCTTTCTTTTCTTTTTTTTTTTTTTTGCCTAATTTCCCTGCCTAGCATCTGTAACATGAAGACATTCTTGTCTTGTTCTTGCTGTTAAGGGAAACATCCAATATTGATACATTAACTAATTACATGATGTGAGCTGTTTTTACTACTTTCATTTTGTCGATATTCTTAATCTATTCCTAATTTGTTGAATATTTTTATCATAAAGGAGTGTTGGATTTGGTTCAGTATTTTTTCTCTGTTTCTTGAGATGATCTTATATCTTTTCTTATTTGCTCTGATGATATGGTGTACTACATTAATATACTTCCAGATGTAAAAGTTTTGATGTCTCTTTCCATGGTTTTGTTTGGGCAACTAGTTGGCCTATAGTTTAGCTTGTAGCTTCCATAAGCTAAATCCTTCTCTTAATTATTTACAACAAAAGTCTTTGTTGCTTTTGATAGCACACTTAGAGTTGAACTTCTCCATAGTGTTCAAATAAAGATAATTGCTTTGTGGAGAGTTTTGGAGTACTCTACTCTTAAGGACTGTTTCTCATTCTGAATAAAATCTGCCTGTCACTAACCCTGGTGCTAGAGAGGGTGGTAGTCTCTGGCTTATCTCTCTTGGCATGGAACTTCTGCCCCAGCAGCAAAGTGAAGTAAGGGCAGTCAAGATCACAGTGTTCCTAGTCTTCTGCTCCTGGGGAAGAACTTGCCCCCTGCAGCTGGGGGCTGCCTAGTTAGGGAGGCCCTGAGCTTTCTGCTGAATCACCAAGAATTTGGTGTCTACAACTTGGATTTGGAGGGTATAAGAAATGCTGGTGTCCTGTCTTTCCTGGTAAGACTTCTTATTAGGAGCTGAGGAGAAAGAGAACTCCATCTTCCTACTCAATTCTGGCAGTAGTAGAGTTTCCACCAAGCTAAATTGGGACAGGATAAGAGGGACTGTTCCTACTAAGATTAAGAAATTCTTTAAAATATTTTTTTTTCTATTCACCATATACCCTTACATTAATCTTGGCAGATTGTGAACTTTGTTAAAATTAATTTTTACCAGTTTTGCTTGTTTCCCTGGAGGTTTGACCCACTATGCTCCTCATGTCACCATTCTGACACTAGAATTCTTGGCACTTATTTTTCAAGTGTGCATAAATTAATGACATTGTTCAAATTCTTACTGACAGAGTGTTTCTATATAATTTGTGCAAGAAATATGAAAACAAGTGGCTCAAGCTTAATTTAATTTTTTTTCAGGAATTGATGTCTTGTTTACTGAAGTGAAACAAGATTTTGAAGTAGAATTTGCCCAGTCATTAAGTGAATGCACAAAGATTGTATTGTTGTTTAGCTGCAGAAAAGAAAAATTATAATAGATTTAGCTGAAAATTAAATATAAATATTTTGTTACACTTAAAATTTTAACTGTAATGTGAAAATGTTTCTATGACTACTTTATTCCAAAACCATAACTAAAAAATAATTTGAGATATATACGCTATTTTAGAAAAGGCAAAAGTATGAAGACAGTGAAAGATCAGTAATTGGGAGGGGGTAGAGGTGAGGTGGGGATGAGTAGCTGGGACATAGAGAATTTTTAGTGTAGTGAAACTATTCTGTATAATACAATAATAGTGGACACATATCATTATGCCCTTGACAAACCTGTAGAATATACAATACCAAGAGTGATTCCTAATGTAAGTTATGAAATTTGAGAGAAAATGATGTGTCACTGTATCTTCCTTAACTATAACAAATACATCACTTTAGTGTGGGATTTTGATAGTGAGAAAGGCTGTGTGTATGTGAAAACAGGTGATGTATGGAAAATCTATGCATCTTCCACTCAGTTTTACTATGAACCTAAAATTGTTCTAAAAAATTGTCTATTATAAACAGCATTTGATATGTTTGTATAATATACAGTCATTCTGGAACAAACACATATATAAATAAACATCACCCTTTATAGAATAAATACTAAAATACGACATTTTAATTTGTTATTTTTGATCATTAGATTTAGTAAAGTCCTGTTCATTCAGTGACTGTTTAGTGTTCCTTATGTCTTCTTTGGAGAAATGTCTATTTAGTTCTTTGGCCCATTTTTTGATTGGGTCGTTTATTTTTCTGGAATTGAGCTGTATAAGTTGCTTGTATATTTTTGAGATTAGTTGTTTGTCAGTTGCTTCATTTGCTATTATTTTCTCCCATTCAGAGGGTTGTCTTTTCACCTTGCTTATAGTTTCCTTTGTTGTGCAGAAGCTTTTAATTTTAATTAGATCCCATTTGTTTATATTTGCTTTTATTTCCAGTATTCTGGGAGGCGGATCATTGAGGATCCTGCTGTGATTTATGTCGGAGAGTGTTTTGCCTATGTTCTCCTCTAGGAGTTTTATAGTTTCTGGTCTTACATTTAGATCTTTAATCCATTTTGAGTTTATTTTTGTGTGTGGAGTTAGAAAGTGATCTAGTTTCATTCTTTTACAGTGACTGTTTAGTGTTCTTGATTATAGAACACTGTTCAAATGAATAGGTGCTATTCATAACAAAGCACTCCTGCTGCAGCTGTTGCTCCTGGGTATCTCTTCTATGAACATTAGTATATTCTGTTGTGTTTTGCAACAATTTTCCTAAGAACTCAACAGTGGTAGCAGCTTTAATGATAGACACATTCCAAACAGGAAAATGAATCTCGGGGCCAAGAGGAAAGTTCAGACATCTTTCTCCAAATATAAATCTTTTTAGTGACAAATTTGGAAAAATCAAAGCTTGATTTTATTAAGGGAAGTGCTGTCTCCTCAAAATGGGATTTAAATATTAATTATCAGGCCTATGTGTCAGATATTTCAGGAGAAACATGAAACCATGAGATCATGGCTCAGTTACGCGGCATGAATCGTACTTGAAGATTTTCTGGGGAAAGATAGTTCTTAGAATATTCATTGTATATTTATATCAACTGAGGTGTCAAAGAATGAAATACAAAATTTGCATGGAATTTAAAGCTAAAATATTTCAAAACACACTAAAATAAATGGTGGGGAAATTAAGAACCATAGTCATTGTTAAAAGGATTTTGAACATTTATTTCTTCAACTTTGAAAATCGGGTTTTATTCGTGTGGCTGTAGAGTACTTCTGTTTTCAGATACTTTATGCAGAGTTTTCACTTGCACATGATGCATGCCGAAAAGTTAAGCTGCGGAGGCGAACACTGGCTTTTTGTTTGGGTTTGTCTTTTTTACATTCAGATCACAGATTGGGTGTGTAAAAGGGTTTCAGTTTACTGGGACACTATGCCCCATCCTTAAGAGACAGTTCAGGATACCTAAGTGTTAATTTAAGGTAACTTCAATATTGAAAGTCTTTTCACATTTACTGTCACACTTTAGGAATGACTGAGAAATTTAATCTGGAAATTCCTTTTGCATTTGTGTCATTTTCCTTCTGTGTGAAATACTAGAGTCCCTTTGTCACTACACTTGTAAATAAGAAGGTTAAGATTAATAAATGATATGATCTTGTAAGCTTTACCCTTTTTGAATTGAAGTTTTTCAACTGATAAAATGCATATGAATCTGTGGCAAGAAATAAGTAATGACAAGTGGCCATGCTTTGTTTAACAAACTTCCCCAGACTAGAAAGTCATCAATTACTGAAGCAATTGTAAAACATTTTCATTTATCGATTGTGGTTTGTGAATAGAGAATAATATCAAAATAACTCATTATGCATTAAAACAAGTATAAAACTTGAAATCAAGATGGACTGGTTCACTTTTTACACCTCTGTTTCTGGTTTAATTCCTGCCATTTATCCTTAAAGGATTCCCCATGCTTTGTTTCACTGTACTCCTGTAATTGATTATATAGTCTCCAGATGTCCAGGCTAGCTAATTTTTATTGTTAAAGACAGTTTCCCACTGATAACATTAGTTCTTTTAGTCAGTTTCAAATGGAATTTATAGTATCAGGATGGGCATACAAAACATCATTATATTATTATGATTCAAAATTTTGTATGGATTGACAATATACTGAAATATAGATAAATACTCCTAGGGCTTTTTTAAAATCTTAGCAATAGTAATGTGTTGACAGCTCTTGATATAACATCAGGTGTTCAAATTTTAAATGAGCCATGATAATTATGTTTTTGAACAGAAAGACTAAATGGCCTGGAACAATCAACTTGCCCTCTGTCCTGGAAATTGCTCCCTATGAAAATAGTCCTGCATTTGCAATTACACATAATCCTTAATTCTGAAAATTGTGGTCATTTGCTGATTTAGATGCTTTACACACTTCCAGAGGTACTTACTCTCTGAAGTTGTTCTCCATCCCAACGTGTTAACATTATGCCAGCTGTCTCAGATCATTTTTAAATTATTTCTGTTTTCATTTAATCAGAGATTTACCAGAGTCTGAGATGAGAGACTTTAGAGCTTATCTAATCCAAATTGATTATTTTTCATGTAAAATAAAGAAGTTTCATTTCAAAATGGTCATCATGCTGATAGACTTCATAGAAACAGAGACACACCTAAGGAACTCTGCACCAGGTCTCGCTGTTTGGGTTTTCCCAGATAGACAAGCAAGCAAGCTTTCACTTGATTACATTCTCTAGCATTCTGCTCACCCCAGCTGATGGCAAGCAGAGTAGGGACATCAGAGCAGGAAACACTGCCCCTGCTGAGCCTTGCTCCTGTGGCAGGTTCACAAGCAATACTGTGGTTTTCAGCCCCAGAGTTCTGGAATGATTTATTAC
This sequence comes from Oreotragus oreotragus, assembly GCA_006410675.1. Lineage (NCBI taxonomy): Eukaryota > Metazoa > Chordata > Mammalia > Artiodactyla > Bovidae > Oreotragus > Oreotragus oreotragus. The sequence continues at coordinate 182,223 of SJYX01007941.1, read as the reverse complement.
AGCACCTTGGAAACTGCCACAGAAGCCCAGACTGTTGAAGTGACTTGTCCAAAAATGCACATCTGTGAGTGACAGAGTTGGTGACAGATAATAGTGTTCTGATTGAGCTTAATAATTCTACTTCACCATGTAGATTCTACTTCATCTTAATAATTCTTAATAATTCTACTTCATCATTCCTTTTTTATTTAATATGTTTGGATGTGTTATTAGATTTTGCTTAATTTTTCATAAGGCTATTTGAAAGGAAGTAGCAAGCTTTTTATTTTTTTCTTCCTTCTTGCTTCCACAGCCTCTTCTTTGTTGTTAATGAACATAGCTTTACCTTGAAACTAAAGGCCAAAACACTTTCCTTTTATCCTGTTGCATAAAATGGCTCCATTTTGCCTGCTGCTGGCAAAAATCTGACTAAAAACTCTAACAAATAATCAGTAATATACAAACCTGTCCTTAAATGCGTGTGGTGAGAAATTAAGTTCCCAAATTCAGAAAATCAAAAACACGACTCTCCTGTGTGCATTTGCAAATTCAGAATAATCACAATAAAATACAGAATTAATTACAAGTTAACCCTGTGAAAAATAACTCGATTATTTCCAGGTTATTATCAGTGCTCTGAGCATTGGAATATTTCAACGATGATTCAAGTTAAATGGGTTTTAATGATTGCAATCTAGGTAACTCGTAAAATAAAACAATAAGGTAAGAAGCCTACATATCCACCTGCTTAGCAAAGCTACAATTTGATTCAATATAAGGTAAAATAATTTATTAATAATTTTTACTACATTTTTGCTTAGATTTAGTTTTTTGTTTCAGTTTTTCTACTTTTAGTAAAGACAGTCATCTTCATTTATTGCTCTTTTTGTGAACTCTATAAGTAGAAAATAAAAAAGGGAGTTTATATGTAGGGGAATTGGAGAAGTGCTGAAGAGTATCTTTAACAGAGTACTTTCATTGATAGAGCAGAAATGTACCCGTAACTCCAGAAAGCCTCTTCAAGTGTTTATTTACCAACTGTATCATGAACCATATATTAACCCAAGGCTGGACAACTTCCCACAGATATCATAAAACCTCAGAACAATCCTGTGTAATAAGCTTTATTCTCATTTTAAGGATTTGTAACTCAGACTTCAGAAAGGTTAAATAATTTGTTCAAAGTCTCATATCTGGTACACTATGGTGCCCAAATATTCAGTTCTCTACTGCCTCTGAAGCTCAGTTTTCTTTCCACCTTAACAATATTCCCTCTGCTAAACAGTAAATACTTTATTTGATTACTTAATACTTTGAGTCTGAAGAGATAAATTATAAGCTAATATATAGTCATTGTGAAAAAGATAGATTTTTCACAGACAGATTTTTCAAACTGAAGATAACCAAATGGCTTTTGCCTTGGAAAGGAAGTTGGGGAAGTTCAGGCAATGGAGTATCTGAGTTCAGAAAGAGAGTATTTTATTAAATGGAGCAATTCTGATGAAGGACAAAAATGAGAGAGGAAGAAAAGGGAGAGTGAACTCTCAAAGTGGAAAGTATTAAAAAATAATTTTCAGCCATTTTGTAAATTGTTTCAGGATAGTCATAATTTTAATAAAATGAATGAGTGCTCAGTATTAATTTGAAAGTAGAGAGCAATTTTATAGTAATTTTTTAAAAGTTAAAAAACTGCTGGATCAGATTAGATTCTTCTTCTATTGTAAAATACAACAGAAAAATAAGAATGTGGTGTTGTGTTTTTAAAAGAATTTCAGTAATAGAAATTGACCAATTAGGCATTGGCTTGTTGACTTTAAATTCAGTAGAGCTGATCACTTTTGAAGGGGTTGACCTTTAATTCCTTAAAGTAGTTTTACATATTCTTCTTTTACATTTAAGTCATCTTTTTATAGGGTGCTTTAAAAAGAATGCCATGAAATAAATGTAAAATGTGGGGTAAAACTTTTTATATCCATGTTGGCTTCCAATAATTTTCTCAGTGAAAGTGAATGGTCTGTCCCTTGTCTGATTATTTTTTCCTACTACTGTAATAGTACATTTTAGTTTGAAAAATAATGATATATTTGACCTTATTCTTTTTAAGCAGCAAATAATTTAAAATACGATATTATTATTGAATTGTGCTGTTATCCATTGGCCAGTTTCATTGGCCCAACAATCTTGAGCACCTACATTATGCCAAACTCTTTTACAGACTGAAGGTCCAGCAGAAACAAAACTGATGGCATCTCTGTTCATGTGGAGCTTATATCCTAGTGGGAAAACTAGATCACAAACACTCATTCCCCTCCCCAATATAATTTGAGGTCAGACAGTGATGAGCACTGAGGAGGAAGAGCAGCTTTAAAGAGGGGAAGATTCAAAGCAGCTGCTATTTTAGATCATGTGTTCAGGAACAACATGGAGAGGTGAGCTTTAGCCTGAGTGAAAGAAACGAGAATCCTTGCCTCCTTACCTTCCACTTCTTGGCCGTATGAGTGACCTGGCCGCAATAATCCAATCTTTGATTCTCTTTGCAATCCAGATAGGGTCGGGGGCTTATCTGATGGTGTGAACTGAACCTTAGTTTCTGAAGGGTCTGAATCCTTGGTCATCATTCTCAGACTGGGGTTGCTGGATGTGTCTTTTTGGGGAGAGAACTAGAAGGCTCCTGAGTGAATGACCCAGATTTCACATATACTCCTTACTGGCTGCATGGTATGAGAACAGTTGTACTTCCTCATGCTGCTCAGGGTCAAAAGCCCAGGCTGGTTTGGAGACCTAGCTTTTCATCTGGTGATCCTCTAGACACAAGAAGTGCAGAGTCTCTTGGCAGCTGGTGTAGCTTGTCGTTCACTTGAGACCCTTGCAGGGGTCGTTTGACAAAAGTGTATCCCTTTGCAACCAGGAGCTCCAACCCTACAGAATCCAGAGTTGCAGGAAAGGAAAACACAGTCCTCCAGGGGGTCACTGAGAGTATCTGTTTCATCTTTTAATTCTTAATGCACTATCCTCAGAAGCAATCTGTTTTTTATCACCATAGGTTAGTTTTGCCACTTTTAGAATTTTATTTAAATAGAGTCACACACTATATATTCTTCTGTGTCTTTCTTTCACTTCAGGCCATCACATCCATGCATGTGTTAGTAGTGGGTTCCTTTCCCGTTGTGTGAATGTACTATATTCTGTTTATCTATTCTTTCATTGATGAATGTCTTGTATGTTTCTAGTTTGTGGCTTGGATGGATAAAGCTTTGGACTTTCTTGTACAAAGCTTTTTATGGATATTTTACTATTTAACTTTATGATCTAATCATCATATTTCATACATTGGGAAAATAGAAATAAAATACAACATATCGTGTAGGATTTATAGGAAGACATCCTTCATACATGCATTTATTCAATTTGACATCAAAGGAAAGAAGGCAGATCCACTTAGTCATTCACTACATTTCCTGAAGCACTAGAGTTTCCTTTTGTAGACGCCTATCCAATTATCTACTAGTCTGTCACAGTTTTTCTTTTAAGATCTAAGACTTAAGCTCAAGGTAGTATAGCAGAAGGTAAGGATACGCACACACACATGTAACATACATATATAGAGAATTATTATATCTCTTCTTTGATAATGGGAAATGTTTCATATTTGCTACTTCAGAAAAAGTCTTTGTCCTTGATCTACCCTTCTTAAGATGTTCTGTCACTAACTTTCTAAAACTATTTCATTTGTATTCTCACTGAATCAAATGTCCTAAAGAGTCTTGTTTTTCTTTATCTCCCTGATAATACATATTAATTTTTTTTAAGAATGTCTGAGCCTACCTTATTATTGTTTCTTATTAAATTACATCTTCTTCATTTACTTGATAATGCAAGCTGATATGGGATCTTTTTAACTTTTTCTGTTTCATCAGAGTTAGTTTTCTAATATAATCTTTAACCTCTCATCAGCATGAGCTTGGTTTAATTGAGGTGAAAAATCATTCCCTTGCCCAAGTTGCTTCAAGACTATTTTTAGAAAACTTGTTCTTCATTCTGCTAAGATCAAGAATAAGATTATTTCTAAAATGCATCCTTGAAAGCCTAGTTCATATAAATACTTTGTTTGTATCAAGTTTTTTTTTTTAACTATTTCTTTATTCCTGAAATGCAAATTTCATGGTTAATAATTCTGGTAAAATGTTGCTGAAATTTCTGCAGCTTCATAGTTTCCTAAATGGGTAGACAATTGTGTCATCCAATTAAATTGTGTTAAAGATTAGAGCTTTGTGATATATTTTATTATCATAAAATCTTCTGAATTCAACATTCAGCTAAAATATTACTACCTCAGGAAATTATCATCTAAGCAAATTATGTCTTCTCTTACCCTCCTTTACTCCAGATGATACTCTGCTTTTAACTTCTTTTTAAACCATTTACTTTATTCTATTTGCATTGTTGTTAACTGAATACAACATGTACAGTAAGTCCCCTACCCATGAATGAGGTCCGTTCTGAGAGTATGTTCATAAGTCCAATTTCTTTGTAAGTCCAACAAAGTTAGGCTAGGTTCCAGCTAACAAGATGGTCTATTTGGTACTGTACTGTAATAGGTTTGCAATCATTTCCACACAAATAATACATTAAAAACAAAAACAAATATAAAAAATAAAAAAATTAATCTTACAGTACCTTGAAAAGTACAGTAGTACAGTACAATAGCTGGGCATGTTCACATCTTTGAAAATTCATAACTTGAAGGTTCATATCTAGGAGACTTAATGTATTCAACTACCATTTATGGAAAGCTAGAGATAGGCATTGTGAATCCACAATGAGCAAAAATCAGTTTCAATCTACTGAAAAGGAAAGTGCATACGAGCAAGCTATGTAATGCTCTGAGTTAAGCACTGCTATGGAGGTAAGCAACAAGGAGGATGGTGATTTAAAATAGGATAACTGAGAAGTCTTCCTGAAGGGGGAAAGCATGGGTCTTGAAAGTGAAAGTGAAAAGTGAAAGTGAACTCTCTCAGTTGTGTCCCACTCTTTGCGACCCCGTGGACTGTAACCCACCAGGCTCCTCTGTCCATGGGATTCTCCAGGCAAGAGTACTGGAGTGGGTTGCCATTTCCTTCTCCAGGGGATCTTCCTGACCCAGGGATTGAACCTGGGTCTCCCACCCTTGCAGTAGACACTTTAACCTCTGAGCCAATAATAGCTTTCTGGGTAATGAGGTACAGAAGAAATGACATGAGAAAAAGCACAGAGAAGTGATATGATGGCTGTGTGCACAGGGAGTAAGGACAAGTACAAACATGGCGGTAACACAAGGGTCAACCTGAGGCAGGAGGTGAGCTAGACAAAACCAAAGCAGTGCTATGGGCTGAATCTTTTCCAAGAGGGAAGCAAGGTGCATGATCTGTAACTAACAGTGTAGTCAAATATAGGGTCAAAACATATTACAAATGTTTGTATTTAATTTTTTTGACCTTTAAAAATTTATATTTATATGCTTGTTTCATATATGTGTACATGTATAATGGGTTTATATATGATATTTGCATATAAAATATATAAATATACATATACACACATAGAATGAGGGAGAAAGAGAGAATACTCAAATTATTTTATGCATCAGAAAAGTTTGGAGGCCACTGTTCTTGATCATAAATGGTCTCATATGACTTACTAAGTAATCTGAACTTCATCTTAAGTTGTGAGAAATCTAAAAATGTGAACAATGGTATGTGAGAAGACCTGATTTGCATTTTAGCTAAGATATTTGTGAAAATAAATTTGAGGAAGATAAAACTGTAGGAAGGAAACCATTTAGGAGGCTATTGCAGTCATTCAGAAGACAGTAAAGACCTGAATGAGACTGTAGTGGTACATGCAGACTGAAAAACAAAACAGGAATCAAAACCTGCAGGACTTGGTGACTGATTGGATGTGATGGTAACATAAATAAATACAGATGGAATCAAGGACAACTTTCAGATCTTTGGGTGATGAGGAGTATGTTCTTCCCATCAACAGAGAGAGAGAGAGAGCAAAGAGTGGGTTTAGGGCCGCTCTGTAAGTTTGTTAGTTTTGAATCATAATATGTATCTATTCATTACTGTGCTGCGTCTTTGTCTCTGTGCAGGTTTTTCTTTAGTTGCAGCAAGCTGGGTCATTCTCCAGTTGCAGCACATGGGCTTCTCACTGCAGTGGCTTCTCTTGTTGCAAGCACAGACTCTAGAATGTGTGGGCTCAGTAGCCCAGGCTCTAGAGTGCAGGCTCAACAGTTGTGGCACACGGGCTTCGCTGCTTTTTAGCATGTGGAATTCTCCCTGATCAGGGCTCTAATCCATGTCTCTTGCATTGCCAGGAGGATTCTTTACCACTGAGCAAACAGGGAAGCCCAGTTCTGGTTCATGTTCTGATATGTTGAATTTGAACTGTTTCATGGCATGAATTCATGCTAGGTTATTCATTCATTGAACTTTTGTATCTATATAGTCCAAAATCAGAGAAGGCACTGGCACCCCATTCCAGTACTCTTGCCTGGAAAATCCCATGGATGGAGGAGCTGGTGGGCTGCAGTCCATGGGGTTGCCAAGAGTCGGACACAACTGAGCGACTTCACTTTCAGTTTTCACTTTCCACTTTCATGCGTTGGAGAAGGAAATGGCAACACACTCTAGTATTCTTGCCTGGAGAATCCCAGGGAAGGAGGAGCGTGGTGGGCTGCCGTCTATGTGGTTGCACAGAGTCGGGCAGGACTGAAACGACTTAGCAGCAGCAGCAGCAGCAGCAGCAGTCCAAAGTAATGTACTGGATTCTGAGGAGCTAACTAGAAAGATAACATGGAACCTTACTTTCAATGTACTCTCCATACAAGTTGAGAGACAACTGTGACTTACTGTAAAATGATAGGTGATGTTTGTGGCTACTAAGTACTTAAAAGAGGGTGACTGATTCTTTGGGAAGATTGAAGAAATCTCGGTCATTTTGGCATCCCTTCATGAAACAATTATCATTGAATAAAAAGCATCAATATATAGTTAAAAAATGTTTTATCAGGAATTTGTTAACAAAAATAGAATCATTGTGATTTTTTCTGAAAGCTCAGAGCACATTTATATACTATGTTTTATCATATTAGCTATGATTAAATAACAGTAAAGTCAATGGAGAAAATAATTATATATTAAGATTCTTATTTATCCATCACTTCTGGATTATATGGTATACATAGATATTTAAGACAACCATTGAGGACAGAAATTCTATTGATTCTTTAATAGTGTTAATAATAACTCTTTCCAAATTTGAAAAAAAAAAATCTTTTTTTGGCCTGTCCTTTAAGTACAATAAACACTGACAACTTCAACTAATCTTCAGAGCAAATTTTCTGTATCACTTTTAATAGTAAACTTAACGTTGTCTTCTGAAAAGGTCACTATGCATCCAAATCACTATTAATTTTTATTATAAATAATTAATTGCTAGTGACTTTGAAATATACAGCAATGCCAAATGTTTATTTTGAAGAAGTTTTATACTGTTTTTTTATTTCTTTGATTTTTAAATTTTATGATAGTAATTTATATATTTGTCATTTTATAAAGCATCTGCCTACAATGCGGGAGACCCAGGTTCAATCCCTGAGTCTGGAAGATCTCCTGGAGAAGGAAATGGCAACCCACTCCAGTATTCTTGTCTGGAAAATCCCATGGATGGAGGAGCCTGGTAGTCTACAGTCCATGGGGTCGCAAAGAGTTGGACAGGACTGCGGGATTTCACTTTCACTTTCAGAGGAGAATCAGAATATTTTCTGTAATTTTACATTTATAAGGATGATGGTATATTAAACTCAAACCACATTAAAACTTCAGAAGTATGCACAATTGTCAAATTTATTATTATACTTTTTATTTGGCATATGGGATCTTGGTTCCCTGACCAGGAATCTAACCATGCCCCCTACAGTGCAAGTGTGGAATCTTAACCCACCAGACTTCCAGGGAAGACCCAACTAGTTAGTATACATTTCATTGTGTTATATCATACAGTATATATTTTTCATTTTAATAGTTGAATATATATATTATGTACCAGGCATTACATACTTTAACAAAGCATTTATTTACTTATCCTCATAGCCACTTTATTAGTCCCATTTATATATTGGGAAACTGAACAGAAAGATTAAGGAACTTTAAAATGCCTCTAAGTAATACAGCTGAGATCTATAACTCAGGAACTCCAACCACATTGTGCAAGCTGTTAATTATTATGCTACATTGTTTTCTTTAGTAAACTTCTTAAGGATTTTTTTTTTTTTTTTCACCAGAAGTAACAAAGAAAACAAAAACCTCCAGACATATTTGCTGGGAAATCCTCTGTTTTTAAGGTTTATACTCCATCTTTGTCTGACTTAACTAATTTGAGGTAGAATATAGAAACCAAACATTTGAAGAACAAGATTTCTGCCTTTTCCCTATTCAAAATTAAAAGTGATACAGAATGTTAGTGTTTTCTGAAGTAGGATGATGGTTTCCTGAAAAAAATGTCTGAGTGGGTGTCCCCCGAAGATATATCTACTCAACATGCTGTCTCAATTTTACAGTTTTGTTTTGGATGTCTAAAACAGAATAAATTAAAACAATTTCTCCTTGGAGCTACTATCGGTCCTCTTCTTATCTGAAAAAGACGGGAGTGTGACGGCACATTTGAGTTCTTGTATGCTACCTGAAAGTCAAAATTAAGTACACAGGGCTGTGAAAACTAACTTAATGCATATGAAAAACAGCACATTGGCTATTGCTTTGAAGAGATAAAACACGAATGCTTAAGAAAATGTGAAAGATTTTTTTGTTACCCTGAGAGGAAACAGTTCAACACCTGAAAATGGAATTGCTTTTACAATGAGCATGTTTAATGCAGATTTCATTCAGGACACAAAAGCTCAACAGACATATATTTCTTATTTGATAAAAGAGTAATTTAAAAGAGATTGTACATTATCTAAGGTTTTATAACATTGTACCTTAAGGGGATTAAACTATCTAGAAACTTTGAAGTCTTGCAGATTTTATTTACTCACAAGATGAACTTCTTACTGATTTGTTGCTGTAAGGAAATTGCCCATTAGGGTTCGCATTGATTTGCCTTTCTCAAAATAAAAGAAACAAATGTAATTCATTAGCACTTTACTGTTGAATCCCTTTTAATATGGAATATCAAGAACTTGGGTCACTTTTAACCTGCAAAATATCTGAAGAAATGATTCAAAGTTACAAAAGATTACAAAGTACAATTTAATTCTTATCTGTTCCCAGGTATCAGAACTGGCTGTCATCATCAATTAGGTTCATGATTCTTCCTGAAATAATTTTGTTGTCCCTCCCTCCTATTAACAAAGATGAGCCCATTTATTAAATTGTTTCTTTCTCTGAACTGGGTTTCTGGAACTATATTGTGTATCTCTCCTAATCCAAATGTTACCCGCTCTTCAAAGATTAGTCAAAGCCTCACTTCTTCCATGAAATCTTTCCTAATGACCTTGACTTTGACCTTGCTTTCCTCCCACTTTCTATAATATCATAGTTTGCTCCAGAGGTTTCATGTGGTGCACCATGATGCAGAGTGTGCCAGAAACAGGGCATGACTTCCATTTTTGTCAGACAACTTACTAGTTAACCAAAAAGATTTCACTTAAAATGTGTCATTTTAGTAAAAATTATTTACTTATAAAGAATACACTGGGAAATATATACCCAAATAGAAATTTTAAAAGGATAAGGGACAAAAAAGTCAAAACCACAATGTTAACGTTTCCTTGCATTGCTTTGGATTTTCTTAGTCATTCCCTACAGTGTGTATACTCAACTCTGATGTGACTTCTCTGTAACATGATTTGATGTGTTAAAATCTGTTATATATAATATATATTGTATATAGCATCTGATTCTAAAAATTATTTTATGGAGATTCCTGCTGCTGCTGCTGCTGCTAAGTCACTTCAGTCGTGTCCGACTCTGTGTGACCCCATAGACGGCAGCCCACCAGGCTCCCCCGTCCCTGGGATTCTCCAGGCAAGAATACTGGAGTGGGTTGCCATTTCCTTCTCCAATGCATGAAAGAGAAAAGTGAAAGTGAAGTCGCTCAGTCTGTCCGACTGTTAGCGACCCCATGGACTGCAGCCCACCAGGCTCCTCCGTCCATTGGATTTTCCAGGCAAGAGTACTGGGGTGGGGTGCCATTGCCTTCCCCGATGGAGATTCCTAAAAATGTAGAAACTGAAATAAGATGAACAATTAAGGTAGAAAAAAATGAGTGCATAGAGATAAATTAAGAAATAACATGAAATGAGAGATAAAATCATATTGTAAAATTCTATAGAATTTTGGTAGAAGTGGGCAGCAAATTTAACTTTTATATTTCTAATAACTGGTACAGGAAGAGAAACAATTTCACGGTTCACAATGTCTATATAATTTTTAAAAATTCAAGCAAAAATACATACTTCTGGTATAGAACACAAACAGCTCAATAAAAAACAGCTTATTGGGAATGGAGAAAGATCAAAACAAAGTAATCTTCCTATGAAATGCCTTATAATTTGACTTGAATCAGGCAGAGTGAAGAACAGTAATTTCTAACATATCTGGGCCACTGGCCAATCACAATCAACTGAACAAATTTTTTAAAAATTATTTTTTCACGTTAAAGTCCTCCCTAAACTGGAGGGAAAAAATGTCACCCCCAAAGCTATAATACAATATTCTGGAGGCTATATTATTTCTTGTCTCCCCCTTCTCTTCTTGAAAATCCCTTTGGCAATGACTCATTAATAACAAGATTGTAATGGAGGTTAGGGTGGGATGTGGTGGGGTGAGAGTAGCATTTTATAATAGAAATTTCTTTCTCAAGATATTACACCCTGTTAAATAACTGTTTTTCTTGGTATTTGTGCGTTTTACAGGTTAACTAGTAATTCTCAACCTGCACACTACCCTAGACTAAGCAATTAAAAAATCTCTGAGGTGTGGTTGCATCTTTAGTATTCTTTGAAAACTTCCCCAGGCAATTCTAATGGGTACCCATTTAAGAACCAAAAAACATAGATTATTTAAAGGCAGACCTATTGCTGAGAAAGGGGGTAGTGATTAGAGATAGTTTCTTTCTGAAAAGTGGCTAATCAGAAAGAGGAGGGAATGATAAATTGAGACAAGAGAAGAAGCTGAGGATAAGACATGTCTGGGGCTGAATATGAAGCTACCACTGGGAAAACAAACCCTGTGGTGGGCATGGCTATGAATCCTTTTAGGAAAAGATGTTTAATTTTCAGCTTGAAGTCTTTATGTTGTGATAATTAAGTTTTGTATCTCATGCTTCTGTGAATTCTGTTGGACTGTCTGTATTGTAAGTTTGTATATATAGTTCTGTGTATAAATGTAGGTGAGAGAGTAAGATATGAAAGTGAAAATGAAAGTGAAGTTGCTCAGTCTTGTCCAACTCTTTGCCACCCCATGGACTGTAGCCTGCCAGGCTGCTCGATCCATGGGATTTTCCATGCAAGAGTACTGGAGTGCAGTGCCAATTCCTTCTCCAGGGGATTTTCCCAACCAAGAGATTGAACCCAGGTCTCCTGCATTCTAGACAGACTCTTTACCATCTGGGCCACTAAGACATGGATTAAGGGAAAAACCTGTGTCCTGAATCTGGACTGAAATGACACAGAACAGAAACAAAATATTACATTAAGACACATGATGACTGGGAAATGCAGGAGTAATAGCATAAAGTCTCTTCCTACAAAAATAAGAGAAGGTGGTTATTGAAAGAGTAAAAGACCAGAGTTTGAATTAGAGGGAACTGTCATATCTGTCAAAGTTTTAGAATGAAAATCAGTTTGGAGACCATTGTTTTCCTTAAACTAGAGGAATTAATGGATTATGTAGCCTTAAAGCAGCCTTTGCAAATGTGGAAACAATTTGTTTCTGGGTGTATCTGTTAAGGTCACTGCTGACAAGTAGCAAAAAAAAAAAAAAAAAAAAAAGCATTGTTTTTAATTTAAAAGCTAACAAACACATGGAGAATGCTTATGTTTGATTTTTAAATGAGAAATGTGTCTGCAACCAGCTCATATGAAAGTGGTAGCAAATGAAGTCCANAGTAATCATAATAAAAAAAAAAAAAAAAAAAAAAAAAAAAAAAAGCATTGTTTTTAATTTAAAAGCTAACAAACACATGGAGAATGCTTATGTTTGATTTTTAAATGAGAAATGTGTCTGCAACCAGCTCATATGAAAGTGGTAGCAAATGAAGTCCAAGCAAGAATTGGTGTTTGGAGCGAGGAACGTTGTTCATTTTGATTCCAATAGTCAGTTACAGTGCAGGTTCACTATACGCATTGATACCAAGAATTGTATTGGCTCCATACAGATGAATCTTGTTTGTATATAACAACAAAAGTTAAAAAAGTAACAACAAAGTCCCGACAGCTTTCTCTATAAGATAATAAAGAGTGTAGCTGGTGAAAACTGTTGAATAGCCACAGGTTAAAAATTCTCTAGAACCCAAGCCTGAAGTTTATCAGGAAACCAGAACACATTTGTTGTGGTGGTGGTGGCTGTTATTTGTTTATTCTCTGGCTGTGCTGGGTCTTGCTGCACATGGGCTTTTCTCTAGCTGCAGTGAGCAGGGGCCGCTCTCCAGAGGCGGTGTGCGGGCTTCTCGTGGTGGTGGTGGCGGCTTCTCTGCCTGCAGAACGTGAGGATCTAGGGCACGTGCGCTTCAGCAGTTGCGGTACATGGGCTCAGTAGCTGTGGCTCCCAGGCTCTAGAGCAGACTCAATAGTTGTGGCCCACAAGCTGAGTTGCTCTGCAGCACGTGGTATCTTCTCAGACCTGTGTCTCCTGTGTTGGCAGGTAGATTCTTTACCACTGAGCTACCAGGGCAGCCCCCGCATATACATTTTATAGAATTTTCCATAAGTTAACTTTAGGAATTGAGCACAATCGTCCTTACTTTCAATGTATAGGATAGAATATAATGGGTCCAACAGAATGGAAACAAAAAAAATTGGGTAGGTAAACTGAGCTCATCAAAGTTGTAAATTTTAGTATCTAATGTCATTAATTTTTTTTGTAAATAAAATTTTATTGAAATATAGCCATGCCCAAATATTTACATATTTTATTTATATTTATTGACATATAGTTGATTTACAATATTATATTAGTTTCAGGTATATAGCATAGTGATTCAATTTTTTCATATATCATACTCCATTTAAAGTTTTTACAAAATAATGGCTATATTTCCCTATGCCGTAAATATACCTTTGTTACTTAATGTATTTTATACTTAGTAGTTTCTCTTAATCCCAAATCCCTACTTGCCCTTCCCCACCAACTTCTCCCCAGCTGGTAACCACTAATTCGTTTTCTATATTTGTGAGTCTGTTTCTGTTTTATTATATACATTTGTTTGTTTTAGATTTCATGTGTCTGTGATTTCAACATTGAGTATTTGTTTTTCCATGTCTGACTTATTCAACTAAACATACTACTCTAGTCACTTGCCTTTTATTCAGTAAGGTAAATGCTGTGAAACAAGGTAGAGAAGCTTGGTGGCTAGTTCCTGGAAATCAGAAAATTTTTAGAATTTCTTGCATGTTTATCTAGGAGGTCCTAGGAGGTCTTTATGGTTGAGCCAGCCATATATGGAGCGGGCGGTGGAGCTCAACAATAGTTATAGAAAGTCTATAGAGTAGATTCTTATTTGGGGGAAAATTATTTCAGATAATGCATATTAAAGTAGGCCCTACTTACTAAAGTCGTCCTATGACTCAGCAATTCTACCTGTATTTATGTACCCAACAGAAATGACACTGTATGTCTGTTATAAGACATGGATGAGAATATAACATGAAATCTAGTGTGTTAATGATAGGTGACCAATAGTATTAATTAGTCATAAGAGAAAGAGACCACTATAATTGGTATTACCTTACATTACAAATTTTACTTTCCAGTTTTATAGTTATATTATACTTTCAGTTCAGTTCAGTTCAGTCACTCAGTTGTGTCTGACTCTTTGCAGCCCCATGAATTGTAGCACACCAGGCCTCCCTGTCCATCACCATCTCCCAGAGTTCACTCAAACTCACGTCCATGGAGTTGGTGATACCATCCAGCCATCTCATTCTCTGTTGTCCCCTTTTCCTCCTGCCCCCAGTCCCTCCAGCATCAGACTCTTTTCCAATGAGTCAACTCTTCACATGAGGTGGCCAAAGTACTGGAGTTTCAGCTTTAGCATCGTTCCTTCCAAAGATATCCCAGGGCTGATCTCCTTTAGCATGGACTCTTTGGATCACCTTGCAGTCCAAGGGACTCTCAAGAGTCTTCTCCAACACCACAGTTCAGAAGCATCAATTCTTTGGTGTTCTGCTTTCTTCACAGTCCAACTCTCGCATCCATACATGACCACTGGAAAAACCATAGCCTTGACTAAAAGGACTTTTGTTGGCAAAGTAGTGTCTCTGTTTTTCAATATGATATTTAAGCTGGTCATAACTTTTCTTCCAAGGAGTAAGTGTCTTTTAATTTCATGACTGCAGTCACCATCTGCAGTGATTTTGGAGCCCAAAAAAATAAAGTCTGACACTGTTTCCCCATCTATTTCCCATGAAGTGATGGGACCGGATGCCATGAGCTTCGTTTTCTGAATGTTGAGCTTTAAGCCAACTTTTTCA
>SJYX01007941.1:99724-164000 GCA_006410675.1 Oreotragus oreotragus | reverse complement strand
AAAAAAAAAAAAAAAAGAAAAACACTGGAAAGCTATGTTACAGAACTCTGCATTAAACATTACTTAAAATCATCAATAAATATACATGAAAAGCCAAAAAATAAAAATAAAAAAAATAAAGTCAGCTCCAGAAGTGAAATCTATGATTTCAGGAGTAAAATCTATGTGTTCACCACTGTACTTCTGTGCCTACATGGACGCTTAGCATTTGCTAAGTATTATGTAAGTATTTGTTGAACAAACATAATTAGAGTTAAAAAATCATATTTTAGAATAAGTATTGGAGTATAGTTATGATAGTCTTTCATCCTTTTCTAGCTTTATATGTATTTCCACTTTATATCTTCCAAATTTGTCATAAGATTTTGTCATATTTCTGCTTGATTCTATTGCTAATTAAAACATTCTTGACATAGCTTATGTTTATTTAGTTATATTCCTGGGTATTAGACTACATATTCTTATATCTTAGTGAGATTACTCCACTTAGAGTGTAGAGGCATACAATATATATGTTAATATAAGGAAAGGAGAATTGGATATGGTGATTTAAATCTTCTGTCCTCTCGGTCCTCCTTAATACATCACATCATCTCAAGTTATTCAATGCTCTAATCCAGTGGATTTGACCACTTAGAGATGGTCTCAGTGTTCCAAATTAATCTATTATTCATATATTGAATATTCATGAGGTATCTACTGCACATGTAACTCTTTTGGTAAATACTGAATCAATTGCAGTCCCTATTTATCACATATCTCAGACAATTTCCAAGAAGAAATGCACAGATGCAGTTTCAAGTCAATATGATAATAAAGTATGTGCAAGATAATATGGTATATGTGTGAAAGAAGGCTTTGTATTTTATACAAAATTTTATACTGAATTAAATTTTGCAGGGCTGGCAAAGCTATTAGAGAATAATAGGAAAACGTAAGGGTCAACTACATGTTTAGTATCTTTTTTATTCTAATACCGGTGAAGATTGTTGTCAGTATCTTCTTTGAACTCATAAAAACACTTTTGTCTTGGGACTTCCCTGGCAGTCTGGGGGTTACGACTCAGTGGTTCCGATGCATGGGGCATAGGTTTGATCCCTGGTGAGGGAACTAAGATCCCACATGTGGTGTGGCCAAAAAAAAATTTTAAGCCTCTTATCTTTACTACAAATATGCTGTTCAAACTATACTATTATCAACTGTTAGTAATTTTTCAATGTGCATACCTTCTGTTCCTTACTTTATTAAGTCAAGTTTCTCATTAAGTTTATTAAGTTTCTCATGTACAAGCTTTGTCTCCCTTAGTTGTGTCTCCTTTCAATCAGTCTTTGTATGACATATCACATTAATTTATTTGTTCATCAGACATTTACTCTGACCTTAGTATATATTAGGCACTATTCTAGGTGCCAAGGACAAGACAGTGAACAAAATTACGTCTCAGCCCTCAAAGGGATTATATTTCTGTGAGACAAGACAGATGCTAAACAGACAAACCAGTAAGTATGTAATGTGCTTGATAGTAATACATGTTGTGGAGAAAAATAGGTCTGTAAGGGAAATGGAGCATGACAAGGAAATAATTTCTGTAGAGTAGTCAGGAAAAGTTTGTGTAAGAAGGGAAATATTTGAGCTAAGACAGAATCATGCAAGTAGCTAGGGAAAGAACATCCCAAGCAGAAGAAAAAGTGATGGAAAGAAATTTAGACTGAACAGTATTTGGTTTGTTTTAGGGAGAGGAAGTTCTTATTACTAAAGCGGGGAGAGTGGAAGGATAATAGATGAGAGAGAGTTGAAGGGTGTGGGTGGATCATGAAGGAAGGTCTTGGGAAGGACCTTTACTTTTACCTTGAATGAGATGGAAAATTATTAGAACATTGAATGAAGAGTAGAGAAATTATCTTACTGAATTTGAATAGGGTGACAGTGGACCCTCAACGGAGAAAAGACTCATGAGGAAAGGGAGACCTGAGGCCAAACTGGAAGTTGGACTTAAGTTAGAGTCTTTTGCAGTACTTCAGGTAGGAGATAATAATGACTAGGATTACATTCTAACTACAGTATGAGAATGGTGAGAGGAGGGATATGATTTTAAAGAATAAAAAGAGCTAAAATATTTGGTAATAGATTGAAGATGAGAGTAGCTGGTGATGAATTAGATGTGGAGAGTGAGAAAAAATCATAAAGGACAGCATAAGGTTTTTAACCCAAGAAACAAAGGATGGAGGTGCCCTTCATCATATCACCATGGCAAGGGGGGCTGCCACGTGGAAGACTGCAAGAGAAGCATACTTCAGGTAGAAACCCAAAATTTGTCTTTCACAGTCAGGATTGCCTTTTCTTATGTTCCAGTGGAGATACAAAATAAGTAACTGGCTATATGGGTCTAATGTTTGCAGAAGAGAGTGGGCTCTTCATATAACACTTAAGTATTTATGCAAAAGTAGGGATTATTTTGCATATTTTTTGGAGAAGGAAATGGCAACCCACTCCAGTGTTCTTGCCTGGAGAATCCCAGGGATGGTGGAGCCTGGTGGGCTGCCGTCTACGGGGTCGCAAGGAGTCGGACACGACTGAAGCGACTTAGCAGCAGCAGCAGCAGCAGCAGTGCTTATTTTTGTTGATCAATTCATTCCTTCAATCATAAAAACATATCAATATGTACTTTGACAAAATGGGACAGATGAAACAAGTCCTTACTTTCCAGATATGTATATGAAAATGGTATCTCTGCTCTGATTCAAGCATGTATCTGACTAAACCACTGTTGCAAACAGGGGCTATTTGGAATTTTTCCCCAGATAGGTAATAGAATTTAGACTATATTTCATTTGAAGCAGAACCCCCAAACTTACTGATAAATGGCTTTTTTATACTAATTGCTTTTTCTTCATTTCCATAGCCTGTCACTATGCCAGATGGAAATTATATTGGTCTTAAAGGATTTGTTCTTCATTAGCCACGTAGGTCACAACACAAAAACTTACTTAGTTGGTAGCAAATTTATTATTTAATGATTTGTCCCCAGTGTCTTTCTGGTGACTGTATTTAACATCATTGATCCAAAATTGCTACCCTTTATGCATATGCATGCACATATATTTCATTTATAGCCTTCAGACACATTTTTCATTCAGATATTCAAAAAGCACGGTTATTTAAAGACTCTATGATAGCACAGAGCCATTCTTCAAGTGTTCTTAAGCTCATTTTTACAATGAGAGTTTGAAAAAGAATGCATAGGGTTTGTAGTTGACATTTGGGAAACTAGTACCTCAGAAGGAATAATTGGATGATAAGGTACTTTTAAGGCTTTATACATTTTGAATAACCTTGTGTTTAAAATACCCTTGACATAATTGAAATATCCTGTTTCTTTCCATTCTCTCTCTACTTTGAGACTTTGTTGATTATCTCCAGTAGTAGTCTTATCATATGACATTAGAACAGATGTTACTAGAAACACTATGGTCCAAAATAATATGGTATAATATCAAAATTGTAAATTCATGGGAGATAAGTATTTATGAGTTTAAATGAATAGAAAAATGAAAAAAAAATAAAAAGGATGTAATAGGTTATTTGCACATATATTTTAAAAATGCTTTAGAAAACATATTTGACTAGGTTTTCCCATGCAGTTTTATCTTTCTTACCATTTTTATTAGTAAATTTTAATGAAGAACATTTATACTCTGGTATACCCAGGATGAAAACACTCAAAATGCTGATGCAATGTGCTCCTAATACATATATTCCTGATGCTAGAAAAATTTGAGGGCAGGAGAAGGGGGCAACAGACAGTTAAATGGTTTGATGGCATCACCAACTCAATGGACATGAGTTTGACCAAACTCTGGGAGATAGTAAAGGACAGGGAAGTCTGGCTTGCTTCAGTTCATGTTCAAAGAGTTGGACAAAACTTGTGACTGAATAACAACAAATACATATATCAATACATTCTATAGTGTATGTATGTTTGTTTGTTTTATCAATAGAAAATGATACCATCTACTGGACAGATATGGGCTTCAATAAAATTAGCCGAGCTAAAAGAGATCAAACTTGGAAAGAAGACATCATTACCAATGGCTTGGGAAGAGTGGAAGGAATAGCTATTGACTGGATTGCTGGTAAAATCCATGGCTTTCTGTTTTTGTTTTAAGGCTATATTGTTAAGGAATCAATATGCTTCATAAAAATTCTGTTTCTGAGTCATCACAGGTTTTTGTTTGGTTGTTTGTACTTCTAGCCACAGGGATAAATGGACTCCTTTGCTTTTGGTTACACTCTTTCTAATACTTTTGGGCCTTTGTATACGTGTTTTTATGTAGAAGTAGATTACGTAGTATTAACTTTGCTCAACTCACCTGAGTCCCATGAGGCTGATAAAAAAGTATTAGAAGTTGTCTTTTGCCTGAAGTCAGTAGAAAGTGAAAATAGAGCTCTTTTTCGGGTGAGAGAAGTTTCCATTTAGTTTTAACACACAAAAGTATCATTATATGGGTTAGACAACAGATGTGTGAGATTAAGAAGTTTATTTATGGCTTTCTGCTTAGTGTACCTATTAAAAAAGAATATAGGAGGTAAATGATTTCTTTATGGTTATGTGAATGTTCAGAAAGTTAATTTTAGCTATAAGTAATAAATAATTTTTCTCACAATTATATTAGAAACATTTCTATATTTCTTCTAGGTAACATATATTGGACAGATCACGGTTTCAACTTAATTGAAGTTGCGAGACTCAATGGCTCTTTTCGTTATGTAATTATTTCCCAAGGCCTGGATCAACCAAGATCGATAGCTTTGCACCCAGAAAAAGGGTAAGTTTAACATTTACATATATTTGGGGATTTTAGGTGACTTTTCTAAAGTTTCATTAAAAGAAAAATCTGTACGTTGATATTAATATTTATTTTTAATCATTATGTTTTAAACAAATTCAGTATTTACCTAACTGGAAGGAAAAGTTTGTTTCCACTTTGTCATGTGTATTTCAGTACATATTTGATGGGCTTACATTTATTACATGTATTTATTTATTTATGGCTGCACTGAGTCTTCATTGCTACCTGCAGACTTTCTTTAGTTGAGGCAAGTGGGGACTACTCTCTATTTGCAGTGTGGTGGGCTTCTAATTGCAGGGACTCTAGGGTGCCTGGGCTTCAGTAGGTATGGCGCATGGGTTTAGTCATTCCAAGATATGTGGAATCTTTCTGGATCAGGGGTCAAACCCTTGTCCTCTGCATTGGAAGGTGGTTCTTAACCAATGGACCACCAGGGAAGTCTTTATGTAATTCTTTACTGTGTGTGTAAATCCAAATGAGCACACCAATGCTTTTCTAGATTATTCATTTAAAGTTCTTCCCTAAAATTGTTTATGTGTTTAGAAGTCAGTTTTTTATTTTTTTTTTTGGTGAGTGAAGTAACCATCTGATAGCCAACCTTGTTCTTCAGTATTTCTAAAGCTTCAGTTTCCATTTATGTATTTATAATTGTTATATCAACATGCTCATCCCAAACTTTTTTTCTTCTTCTTTTTAAGTTACAGATAAGTTTGTCTACCTGTATAATTGAAAGTTCCATTTTTCCATTTGGACAACCAAACTCTACAATCTAATTAAAATTCTACGATCTGAGTTTCTACTAATAGTTTCAATTAAATAAACTGAGTTTCTATTACTAGGGGAAAATCTTGAGATGAATTTCAAAGAGAAAAATATGACATTTTTGGTGTCCCTCTCACATATCCTATGTTCAGTATACCAGAAATCCTGTTACCTTTGGCTTCAAAATGCATTTATGCTTTACCTACTTCTCCCAGATTTCATTGTTTCCACCTTAGTCTGAGTGTAATCACTCTTGCCAACATGT
The DNA here is from genome assembly GCA_006410675.1 of Oreotragus oreotragus. Lineage (NCBI taxonomy): Eukaryota > Metazoa > Chordata > Mammalia > Artiodactyla > Bovidae > Oreotragus > Oreotragus oreotragus. The sequence goes on along the minus strand of SJYX01007941.1, from coordinate 158,123 downwards.
CAGGATTGTGGATTACCGTCTTCTATCCTTGTATTCCTACAGTCTATTCTTCATGTCACAGCCTAATGATCCTTCTCAAATGTAAGTGGCAGTAACTTCTTTGCTCAGAATTCACCAGTGAGTCCTCTTTCACTCTATTTAAAAGTTTATAACAAACTTATTAGAGTGTTTTTGTTGCCTTTTAATGACTAAATCATGTCTGACTCTCTTGTACCCAATGGACTGTAGCCCACCAGGCTCTTCTGACCATGGGATTTCCCAGCAAGAGTAAGGAAATGTTTGCCATTTCCTGGGCTACCCAGTTGGCTCGGGGGTAAAGAATCCACCTACAATGCAGGAGATGTGGGTTTGATCCCTGGGTCAGGAGGATCCCCTGGAGGAGGGCATGGCAACCCACTCTCGCATTCTTGCCTAGAGAATCCCATGGACAGAGGAGCCTGGTGGACTACAGACCACAGGGTTGCAAAGAGTAGGACACGTTTGAAACAACTGCACACTCGCATGCACACATTTTCTTCTCCAGAGTATCTTCCTGCTCAGTGATTGAACCCAAGTCTCCTACATTGGCAGGCAGATTCTTTACCACTGAGTCAACAGGGAAGCCCAGAGTGACATTATTTCCTCCATTTTACAGATAAGGAAACTGGTACCCCAATTAAAATATATTACTCTCTCATTAACATAATATATGGGAGAGTTATATTTTCTAAATTACAAAGATTATGCTGCATTATATATGTATGTATGTGTGCTACATGTTACATATACACATACAAGTATTGCAGAAATGAATAACCAAAAATATCAAGCATATGAGAAAATAGGCTTAACATATTTTACAAAAAGTTATGATAAGAATTTAAAGACTAGAACTATAAGTGAAAGAGAGAATAAACAATAATGACAAAATGCTGGAAAAGCTAGATGTTTTAGAAAATATTTGAGTTGGGTCTGACTTGCCCTGTACATTCTCTTGCCTACAACTGCACATTCATGGACACTTGCCAGTACACATTAAGAATGTTGAGGGAAGGTATAATTTTGTTTAGTTCCAAGCATAAGACACATGAGTCAATTTAGTGTGTCCACATCATACCTGTAAACTTGAATATAAAGTTTCCTCTTCCAGTGTGATGGTGGTTCAGATGATAAAGAATCTGCCTGCAATTCAGGAGACTCTGGTTCAGTCCCTAGGTCAGGAAGATCCCCTGGAGAAGGGAATGGCAACCCACTCCGGTGTTCTTACCTGGAGAATTCCTTGGACAGAGGAGCCTGGTGAGCTACAGTCCATAGGGTCACAAGGAATAGATGTTTTAGAAAATATTTGAGTTGGGTCTGACTTGCCCTGTACATTCTCTTGCCTACAACTGCACATTTATGGACACTTGCCAGTACACATTAAGAATGTTGAGGGAAGTTATAATTTTGTTTAGTTCCAAGCATAAAACACATGAGTCAATTTAGTGTGTCCACATCATACCTGTAAACTTGAATATAAAGCTTCCTCTTCCAGTGTGATGGTGGTTCAGATGATAAAAAAATCTGCCTGCAATTCAGGAGACTCTAGTTCAGTCCCTAGGTCAGGAAAATCCCCTGGAGAAGGGAATGGCAACCCACTCCGGTGTTCTTACCTGGAGAATTCCTTGGACAGAGGAGCCTGGTGAGCTACAGTCCATAGGGTCACAAGGAATCAGACATGACTAAATGACTAAGACTGACTAATGCAATGACATTTTTTAAATATCTTTTTCACTTATACTTTATAATAAAGCAGTGAATCAGTATACCCTCAATGGAAAAAAATAAACCTGATCAATTGCTGGATTATATGCAATTATTTTGAAGGTAGGAACAAATATAATTTGAATGTTATGAAATATTATAGATACATAGGAAATGGGTTTGTTTGAATAATATGATTTCTTCCCATCATATTTATAATAAGTCCAGTGCTTCACTTTATTCTAGAGAACTTCTTGTGCCTGGACTATTATTGATTTATGTAGTTCAATTTAACAAGCCTCTTGCTGCTAACTTATCAATCTTTAGTTTTTGTTTACATTTCTTTTGAAGCCGAGTTTTGCCCTCAAGTTGTTATTCCAGACCTTCTTGTGTTAAGTATATTTTGTACAGTCATCTTNGAGAACTTCTTGTGCCTGGACTATTATTGATTTATGTAGTTCAATTTAACAGGCCTCTTGCTGCTAACTTATCAATCTTTAGTTTTTGTTTACATTTCTTTTGAAGCCGAGTTTTGCCCTCAAGTTGTTATTCCAGACCTTCTTGTGTTAAGTATATTTTGTACAGTCATCTTAGCATATAACGATATCTATTTCTCTTTAGAATGACTGAAGACATCAGGCAAAAACTCTACATATACTTCACTATTTTGTCAGTTTAAGTGCTACGCCCAGCCAGCAAGGTCATGTCAGGACGTCTCCATCTCCTCCTCAGCCTTTAATTCAGTACATGTTGACAAAACAGAACGATAGATGATGTGAAAGATACCAGTAGACGCTGTAAAGTATGATGATATAAATAAGGTGTAGCTTTGTTCACAATGAGTTTTCTGTTTAAACTTTTAAACAAGTACAAAATTTTTTTAGAAAATTAGGTAACATAATGTAAAGTAGAACTAATATGGAAGCACCAAAAGACTATATTGATATAACTCAAGCTTAAATCTGATACCTAAATTTCATGTTAAAGTGAAATTTTTATATGACTATTATAAAACTACATTAAATTTTTAGAAAACACATAGCTTATGACTGGTGTAGGTAGTAAAATTGAGGGTAGTAGCAGCTGTGGGGGTGATTAGTAGACACTTTATTGAGGAGACATGAAGAAAGAATGTTTTTGAGATGGAATAGAAATATATGAATACAAATAAAATAAAAATTAGTGGCAAAGCAAAGGACATTGCCAAGAGCAAAAGTATATAAAGGACCTGTAGGGAAAAGTAGTTAATGTGGTTGGAAGATAAGTTGGGGCCATAAAATTGGCAATTCAGTTCAGTTCAGTCGCTCAGTCGTGTCCGACTCTTTGCGACCCCATGAATCGCAGCACGCCAGGCCTCCCTGTCCATCACCAACTCCTGGAGTTCACTCAGACTCACGTCCATCGAGTCCATGATGCCATCCAGCCGTCTCATCCTCGATCGTCCCCTTCTCCTCCCGCCCCCAATCCCTCCCAGCATCAGAGTCTTTTTCAATGAGTCAACCCTTCGCATGAGGTGGCCAAAGTACTGATTCCCCAAATTTTAAAAATATTATGATGACCTCATCCCCAGATTACCAAGTGAAACACAAACTGGTCCTGGATCCTTTCTCCTAAGCCTTCCCCATGACCTCAGAGAATCCACATAAGCAGAGATCAGAAGTACATTGAAGTGGTTGAATTCTTTAAGAAATTCTTCAGAATGGTTCTTTATCCTTCCAGGAAGGATGTTATGGAGGAAGAGGAAGGATTCTTTCTCTGCCCTCAGATCAAGAAAGAGAGACAGTCAGAGACCAATATATAAGTGGGAAACTAAAGTAAATATAAAAGTTGTAAATGGAAAAGTTGTGTGACATTTTTCCTGAAAGTTCTTAAGCCAGGAGGAGTCAGATAAAAGCTGGAAAGGGAATACGATTTTTAAATAGTTATGATAGGCTCCAGTTTCATCCACTTCATTAGAACTGATTCAAATGTATTCTTTTTAATGGCTGAGTAATACTCCATTGTGTATATGTACCACAGCTTTCTTATCCATTCATCTGCTGATGGACATCTAGGTTGTTTCCATGTCCTGGCTATTATAAACAGTGCTGCAATAAACATTTGGGGTATACGTGTCTCTTCAGAAAGAAAAGCACCAATAGAGTATACTAACACATATATATGGAATTTAGAAAATGGTAATGATGACCCTGTATGTGAGACAGCAAAAGAGACACAGATGTATAGAATGGACCTTTGGACTCTGAGGGAGAGGGAGAGGGAGAGGGTCAGCTGATTTAGGAGAATGGCATTGAAACATGTACACTATCATGTAAGAAATGAATTGCCAGTCTATGTTTGATACAGGATATAGGATGCTTGGGGCTGGTGCACAGGGATGATCCAGGGAGATGATATGGGGTGGGAAGTGGGAGAGGGGGTTCAGGATTGGGAACTCATGTACACCCATGGCTGTTTCATGTCAATGTATGGCAAAATCAATACAGTATTGTAAAGCAAAATAAGGTAAAAATAATTTTTTTTAAATAAAATAGATATAAGTTTGGACTTAGAAAGATCTGGTCTTTTATGCATGAGAATTAATCTTAATAATATCATTCAGTTTTTTTAACTAGAATTGTCTTGGAAATCTTGGATTCTTCCTGAATTAGCAAATTCTGGAGAAGAGATAGTAGTGCATAAATAGAAGAGTTGGATAAATATAGAGTCATTCCTACTTATTCCAACGTAGTTCAGGTTCTGCAATAAAAAATGGTAGTGGATGAAATTATCCAAGGAAGACTACAGGAAAAAAAGTCTAATGACATGAATGAAGAATGTTTACAAATGGGGATAAAATGATTATGAGGAGCAAAAACAAAATTAGCAACAAGGCAAAAGAAATGCAGAGAAAGAAGCCATTTCAAGTACTCAGAAAAATCACTGTCATAGAAATCAAGAGAAGAGAGTTTTAGGAAGAACTTCAACTGTATCTGCAAGAAGGAGGTTGAGAGACATAAAAGCAGAAAACAGGACATGTAATTGGTGAGAGGGATGACATCTTTAATTGTTATGAATTTCAGGAAATTGATAAGAGAAGAAGCCAAATATAAAGAATTAATAAGTGAAAGATAATTAGAAAATAGAGCCAGAATATTTAGACTACAGTGACAGAAACTTGGACAATGAAGGAAAAGAGTGAAAAATAGAAAGCATGTTGAGAAGATAGTAGGGCATAAAGAAAGGTTTTTCTTAGTATGGGACCAGGGAGGTATTGCACATATTCATCAGCTGAAGGGTGAAAGAAAATGTGTGTAAAGAGGAGACAGATTCCAAGGAGTTTAGCATTAACCTTGGCAAGGAAGAAGCAAGAGGGTGGAATAGGAAGAATGGAGGATAGCAGATGGACAAGATTTGAATCTTAAATCAGGTATCTCTGAAAACAGATCCTGGAATGAAAATTCAAGTCAGGTAGAAGTCAGATAAGAAAGGGGCCAAACAAAGGTTCAACTGTGAACCTTGGACAGTTTTGGAGGGTAAACCTCACTTAGCAAGGGAGCTGGACTTCAAACTCCCAGCCAGTTATTCACTGGATAGGGCAACCATGGGGAGATATACATTCCCAAGATTTCTTGTTCTCAGCACCACTTGCAAAAGAAGATTCTAGTAGCTGTCCTCTGAAAAAATGTTGCCTATATGAGTTACTAAAAAGAAAAGAACACAGTAGCTGGGCACTGGCGTGCATAGAGATCGCAAACAGGATCAGAGGGTGTCTAAACGCAGCACCAGCGGTGTCCACGACAATTTGGAAGGTCAGTGTGGACATTTCCTACCTTTGATATCTTTTGAAGTATCTTGCTCTCAAATGGTATATCGTTTTTGGTTATTGGGAAGGTTGCTGCTGCTGTCACTTCAGAAGGTTAAATGAGGTAAATTTAAATAAGAGGATTATATTAGGGAAAGTTCTCTTCTATTTTTGGTGATGGAATGAATGAAGGGGACAGAGTACACCAGTTGTTCAGTCACTCAGTCGTGTCTGACTCTGTGACCTCATGGACTGCAGCAGGCCAGGCTTCCCTGTCCTTCACCATCTCCCAGGGTTTGCTCAAACTCATGTCCATTGAGTTGATGATGCCACCCAACCATCTCATCCCCTGTTGTCCCTTTCTCCTCCTGCCTTCAATCTTTCCCAGCATCAGGGTCTTTTCCAATGTGTTGACTCTTCATATCAGGTGGCCAAAGTATTGGAGCTTCAGCTTCAGCAGTGAGAATATGCCAGTAGAATCTATTTTAGAGGTTAAAATTAGTGAAATTGAAAAAAGTCATAGATGATATGCATAGAATTAGTGGCTATAAGTAAATAGGTAGATTTGCTGAAATTATTGTGGCATATAGAATATGAATAAAAAGGATTCCAAGCAACATGTGTCCAGCTGCAATGAGCTTCTAGAATCTAATGAGGTATTTATATGACCTTGAGTAACAGTGCTTGGTAACTTAGCAGTAGAAAAATTATGGGAAAAATAACCCCAAAAGGGAGCAGGTGATAACATAATTAAAGTTGGCAATATAAGGGAGTAACCATGAGTTGCTAATCAGGAGATGAGGTCTAGAAATTAGTGATGAAATGGAATGAAACCAAGTGCAGGAAGTCAGAGTAATGTAGGGCTGAGGCAAAAGAGAGAGAGATGTTAAGTCCCTGAAACAGAAAAGATGAGGAAGCATGAGCTGGGATGTTCACAGGATCAACAACGTGAGTCATAGGGTCTCTAAGTATGTCATCTTGGAGGGAGAAGATGGCAAAATTGGCAGCTATTAGTAAAGCATTAAATGGATTTGGTGTTTAAATGTATTAGAGTGACTATTTGATGATAAGAGAAAACAAAATATACAAATTCATAATGTGAATGTTTTGAAATAGTGCATATAACCTCAGAGAAAGTTTTTTTTTTTTCCCTTACTTAAATATACTTCATTTTTATTCTAGACACAGTGGCATCCATTTCTTTGGGCATCTCTTTGCAGTTACCCTTCCATTCTATCATCTTTAACTTACAATGAAGATTTTCCCTTTGCTTTCAACTAGGCTCAGATCCCTCTTATTTATAAAGAAAAATGCTGCCCTATTTCTCTCTGTATGTTTACTTCTCTAGTTCTTAGAAGTAAATGTCTCATCATTGAATTTGTGAAATGAGTTTTCAGCTTTAGTTCTTTCTAGGAATATCTAATTTTATCTATAGCCAAATCCAGATTTTTTTTTTTCAGGTTTCATACTGCTTGCCTTTTTAACATTTTTCCATTGGTTATCCACTCAGAGAGTCTTGCTCTGTTACTTTCTTTAACTTGGAGTTTTACTGTTCTCTCTGATCCCTTCCATATATATATATATAGATTTTTCTCTTTTTTTTGAGCACTGTGTATCTGTTCTGAGCACACTCATTTAAAGCTTTGTATGCTATTTTCTCACTTGATATATTTATCTTTTACATATATTTTCATGTTTCTAACTTTAATCATTGTATTACATCCAATATTTTATCTGCATTCCTTTTATTTCTATTTAGAATTTCTTTTAGAAATGATTTATTTTTATTTCAGTGACATCCAACTCTCACTAAAACTGTTTCATCTATTTTCATATACTCCATCTATTTTTCATCTACTTTCTGTCCTAACCATTGTGTCTTTTTGTGTTACCATGGTTCTTTTGTCCTGAGAAGATCGAAACTTACTTTAGACTTTCCACAGGTTTTCATCAACTATTTCCATCTGTCTGTAAATCCTGTCATTCCTTATCTCCAGCTGTCTCTTAAGTTTTCCACTTCTCACCATTGTGACTCTGAGCTTAGAGCTGACTTAGCTGGCGGATCTCAGTAAGTACTTTTGATTTATTAATTTTGAGCCTCCGTTCCCCACAGATTCACATTTCATCCCTCAAAAAAAGAAATCTCTGACATGAATAGCCATTTTAAATATTATTTCTCTATCTTCATTTCTTCTTAAAAACTTTTCTTCAGTATTACTGCATCTATAGACATTTTTCAGGATTCAAAATTAACTTGATATACCTTTTTAGATATTATGTTTATTTTCAGGAAATGTTTATTACTGCTTGGAAATATTAGTGAAAAGTGTCTTCCAGTACCTTATCTATATGCTTACTGATGAGTTTAGAGTGAGGAAAGGGCTTATCAATGATCACTCTGCATAAAAGTTACTCAAACACCGATTTCCAGGTAATATTACATAGACATATAAGTGTCAAAATTCATATCATAGAAATGAAGTACAGCATTTAAATATTCTGCCTAGAGTTAAAAAGTGGCAGATGTCCTTACCAAAGAAAAAGGTGAACCATAACAGAGTAAATCAGCTGAATCCAAAATATAAATGTTCCTTGAAGAGTGGGGCATGAAGCCTGATTTTGAACAATGGAGACTTGAAATCTTTTAAAGTGTAGTCAAATGCAAAATAGAAAGTGTATATGAATTTAGTTTAGCTTGAAAAATCAGTTTCTCTCCTCCACTGACTCCCTTTTTCTTTGGTAAAGCCTCACTCTTTAAAAAATAAAATGTAATCTCTTTATGCTAAAAAGTGTTTTTCTACCTACAGCAACAACAAGAAAAGAGGTATAGAAATTCACAGTATGATATCAAAAAAGCTAGTTAATCTTCCATGATGTATTATCTCTAAATGAAGCACAAATACTCTATTTCCCCCCACCACCACCTTTTAGGCACTAGGACCTACATTGCCTATCTTAATTTAGTTTTATATCTCTATGAACATAAATAACTTTCTGAAAAGTGTTTCTTTCCATGGCAAAGACAGCTTTGTGTGGTATCTTGGTATTCAACAAGTATACCTGTTAAGTGGTCTTTGATTGACTACATATATATATATGTGTGTGTGTGTGTGTGCATTTTGAATATGTTCAATAGTATATAGAAGGTCTTGAATTACAGTTTAAAAACATTGAAACAGCAAAAGTATAGCATAGTTTAATACCATCTCCTAAAGTATATTTTGTATCTGAAGTCAAGGTGACGTATAATAAAGAAGGTATTAACTTTGATTTGCAATAGAAATAATGATGGAATCATGGTACTAGTTCATAATATTAATATACCATGATGGTATAGTAACTCAGAAATACCACAATAATTCCCCAAATCACATCCACCTTTTTCTATTAATACAAGACTCTGAGAGAGGCATATTAACAAATTATAAGGACAAATAAAAGAAAACTGCTGTGCTTTATTTTCCATTAGGAATTTTCTCCAAAATTCTACTGCAATCACTCTTCTTTCAAAGATAGTTATGTCTTACCTGATTTTTCCCCTAGGTGTTTCTCATTTCTTCACCTCTAAACACAAATCTTAGATCTTAACCTCTCCCACTGAAAAGAAAAATGAAGGGCCAGAAGTGATCAAGATGCCCTCTGCTTTCATTGCAGGTACAAGCTAGTGAAGGAGAAAGAAAGCCCAGAAAGGTCATGGCACTTCCTTTTGTAAAAAGGAGGCCCTGGGCCAGACTACCAAAGCCCTGTTGAATGGAGACCAGTGATAGTTGCACAAAAGTATAGAACCTTGTTCCTAAATTCTTAAGAGATCCAACCAGTAAAAATGTGGTAAAGGGTAAAAGAGAAATTAAAGATATTTCTCTGCTTATAGAAATTTCCTCAGTTTGTTTTAACATGGGATATCCAGGGCAGGTTGATATGACTGATATATAAGATGGTTTTGGGGTCATGAAACCAATTAAAATTTTCTGTATAATATTTTAAGAGTTCCAAATCAACTCATGAGCACTAGAAGTCTAGGCTGTTGGAGTCTCTTAAATATTTCATAGGAAAATGCATATATTATAGGGAACAATCAAGAGTTATAAATTGAGAAAACCAAAAGGGAATTAAAAAATGGACCACTCACTCAGGAAAACAACTGTTAACCATATAAATACAAACTAATATGTATGTATATATATATATATGCATATGTACATATTTATTAATATGAAAGAATGAGAAATAAGGCAGGATATAAATAGATACATAAAATAAGGAATTAAATACAAACCTAACATGTTATGGAATTATAGATGCAATGGAATGTTTCTTTCTAAAGATTTTTCTCCATATTTCTCCACTGTTGGCTGGGCACACACATAATTGTTTTATATAATTGCTTAATATTGTAAAATCAGTTCAGTTCAGTTCAGTTGCTCAGTTGTGTCTGACCCTTTTTGACCCCATTGACTGCAGCACACCAGGCTTCCCTGTCCATCACTAACTCTCAGAGTTTACTCAAACTCGTCCATTGAGTTGGTGATGCCATCCAACCATCTCATCCTCTGTCGTCCCCTTCTCCCCTCACCTTCAATCTTTCCCAGCGCCGGGGTCCTTTAAAATGAGTCAATTCTTCATATCAAGTGGCCAAAGTATTGGAGTTTCAGCTTCAACATCAGTCCTTCCAGTGAATATTCAGGACTGATTTCCTTTAGGATGGACTGATTGGATTTCCTTGAAAAGTCAAGAAGGAATCTAATGTAAAACTTAATGATAAAAAATAATAGAACAATACCTGAAGAAACAGGTCTTCGATATTAAAAAATAATAAAAATATTTCTAAATTGAAACAGAGACAACAACCAAGATGCCCTGTATCTTTATTTGCTTAGAAAGTTCACCTCTGAAGTTGTTTATGGGGTTTACAACTTCTCTCTCCATAGCACGTGCAGTTTTTGTGTTGAAGCCCCTACTTTCATGACTTATAGAGACTTCAAACTAGCAAGTTTTAAGCATTGCTCTTAACATTTTTCTCAGGTAATTCTTTATTTACCCGTTTGTGTCTGCCATTAAACAGTGACCTTCATAAGGGTCACTGAGTCCAATTCATCTCTTATCAGTCCCTGGCACTTAATAGATACCTGTTTAATACTTGTTGAATGAGTGAATGACTGCAATGAAAGAATACTTTTGAGAATCATCCACCGAACCACTATAAAAAATCAGAAAGTAGTATTCAAGGTTATAGTCTCTCTAGACTCTCTTTCTTTGAGCAGAGTGTTCCAGTATCTGTGGTTGCATTCTTTTTATACTTTCAGGAGCCTCTAAGAAATAGTAACACATAAGGATGTGAAAAGTGATTTGGGATTGGCATGTAATACTTTGTCAAAACAAAAATTGCACACAAATGAAGACAAAAGGAATGTGAATAATCCCTCTAAGGAATAGAGGATTATACTGTATTCCTCATAGAGGATGAAGGATGTCAATTCACATATTCATGAAAAGTGTTCAAACTTTGACAATACTGTATTATTTTGCTTGTGCTTTGGCATGAAGTTAGAGACAGATATATTGGCCTATGAGGTATATANCATACTGTATTCCTCATAGAGGATGAAGGATGTCAATTCACATATTCATGAAAAGTGTTCAAACTTTGACAATACTGTATTATTTTGCTTGCGCTTTGGCATGAAGTTAGAGACAGATATATTGGCCTATGAGGTATACAATTAGCATGTGTTTTAAGTGATTCTAGTGATATTGCTCAGTTACTGTTCCTGATATAAAAAAACCCTATAGGGCTTTTGTCTCTCTTATTTTTACAGATAAACTAACACAATGTTGAACTCCACTCTAGCAGAGAACAGAATGACATTCTTGATTCTCTTTTCAACCAACTGCCTATGTTAGAGATTTATGTGATATTCATTTTTTGTACCAGCATGGCAATTTTTGACTATTTCAGGTTTTCTCCAGCATATCTGATAAAGTATCTATATTATATTCTCTTAGGGAAAGGATAGGACTAGAGGAAATAGCAAATTTATTGTAAAAATTGCAACCCAGATCTGTGCTCTAGGGAAAGAGTCAAAGAAACCTAAAATGATTAATTAAAATTAGAGTTTTTCACTATTTTTCATATATTTAAAATATAGGAATCATATTTAATACTATGTCTGTAACAATTTAAACATGCTCATTCTTCTCTTACTTATATTCTTTTATTCTTTCCCCACCAAATTTTGAGCTTAGTTTTCCTGTTAGCCTTATTTCCCCAAAAATACTTTTTGAAACTGTTCAAAAACATTTATAGTACCTTGAAAGTATATTTTTCAGCAGAATCTAATTGTTACATAAAAATATTTGTTTTCTGTTATTAACACACCTGTGTGTAAACTAATTCTGTGATCACTACAATTATAAATTTAAAAACCTTTGGGGACTCATCTCTACCCAGTAGTCTTCTACCTATTACTGAAATATCAGAAGTTGATTGGAAGTTAACTTGTAATATATATTCTTTGCACATATTCCTGTGAAGAACTTCTATGTCTAATTAAGACAATAGGGATATTTGTGTTATGATGATTTCTGATATTAATAGTATTTCTATAATAAGTCAAACCACTTTTGAATGTCTTTTTTTTTTTTAATCTGGTTTTTAATTCTGTAACTGTAAGCTTCTGTGAACGAGGGTATTTTCACTGTAAAACAAATTATTATCCAGAGAAATGTCTTTTGTAAAATGCAGCATTTGATTTTGACAACTTTAAAAATTTCTGGATCTGAGATAGACTTGAAAGTTATTTTCAGAGCTAGATCAACCAAGTTAATACTCTAAAGGAAATTTTCTTGGTTGTATCATATAAACCAACAAACACTTCACTACAGCAAAACTGAACTCATATGGGGATGATATAAATTTGAAATGCTATCACTGAATCTTAATTTCCATGGAGTCTCAAAAACCAGAGAAAACAATTTTCATTTCTTCCCATTGCTAGATATCACATTTAGATAGGAAGAATCTATGTTCATTAAAAATATATCAAACACGTATATGTAAATTGCTCTCTTAAAAATATTCATAAGTTTCTCCCTTCAGTTTTGTAAGTATCATTCTTTCTCTACATTTGGTTTATCATTCCCAAAGGTTTTCAAGGTGTTAATTCTGTACTTTCCATTTCAGTTTAATGAGCAAATCAGTTGTTATTTGCCTGGCATTCATAAAATGTTGCTTAATTTTAGTGGGTGTAGAATCTTTTAGTTTTATTAAGTTGATAAATATTTTAGCCACAAAAGTGAGTCAGTTTTATCTTCAGTCAGTTTTGTCTTACTTGGCTACATTGTAGCAGTTTATCAAATTACTACTGAAAATTGAATAAACTCTGTATTCAAGACAGTTTTATTTTGAATATTTTTTAATTCCTAATTTTGTTGCCATTCATCTAAGCCTCCTGCATGGAAGTTTTGCAAATTTAAAATAGGAGGAAACAAGGGATAAAGAAGGAGAGACTTATTTTTAAGACTAAGACTTTTTTCATATTTTGTTTTGTGTTTTAAGTATGGAGATCTTTGCTATATTTATAGCTAGGGGAAAATAACATTTGATATTTTTGTTGTATTATATTTGTATTTTTTGAGACAACATAGAGAAGAAAGTACAGACCTGGGTTAATAAAGCCTGTGTGCAGTTCCCTTATCAGCCATGTGACTATGATCATTAACTCTCTGAATTGCAGTTTCTATAGTTGTGAGATTTAATATGTTAAATGGCTGATTTGACCTACTCACTTGATATAATATTTTTATTAGTCATTTAGTACATTTGAAAGCATTTTACTATTAAATAAAATGTACATTATACTCTCTTCCTTCCATATTTTAACTCTGGAGTATATTAAAGGTATATGACAAGAATCATATTGAATAAATAAGCACGTCTGTCTTGGCACCTAAAATGCCTCCTGTACAGTATAACGTTCTTCCCATCTTAAAAAACAACTGACTAGTCATTGTAATGTCTTTAGTAATGCTAACATTTCTCCTTGAAAAGTTAAATGATGCAATACATTTATCTCTCAGTTGAAATATTAATTTAAAATAATTTTTAATGCAATGTCCCTAAAAGACTTAAAATTTATAATTTTAATACAAGTATAGGTATCGTCATGCCTGCTTCAACCTAGATCTAATCAGTAAAATATTAATAGTCGGATTTCTTGCTACAAAGTTTTGCTTTTTGATTTATAGAGCTTGTAAATATAAGTGAAAGTTTCTTCAGGATTAATATACTTGGGATTCTAGCCATAGCTCAATTTGGTTGTAAAAGTCCAGTGCATTTGTTTTATACAGCATTCTCAGCGGGGGGAAAAGATAAACTTTTGATAAATCAAAACAATATGTACAAAGGAAATATACATATTTTTATATAGTTTACTATTTTCATGGAGAAATACAAAATGTGAACATAGATCTTTTCTATATGCAGTCTCACTTTCTCTTCTTGTGTATGATTGCCTATATCAGTCAGTTCAGTTCAGTTCAGTTCATTTCAGTTGCTCAGTCATGTCTGACTCTTTGCAACCCCATGAATTATAGCACGCCAGGCCTCCCTGTCCATCACCAACTCCCAGAGTTCACTCAAACTCATGTCCATCAAGTCAGTGATGCCATCCAGCCATCTCATCCTCTGTTGTCCCCTTTTCCTCCTGTCCCCAATCCCTCCCAGCATCAGAGTCTTTTCCAACGAGTCACCTCTTCACATGAGGTGGCCAAAGTACTGGAGTTTCAGCTTTAGCATCATTCCTTCCAAAGAACACCCAGGGCTGATCTCTTTTAGCATGAACTCTTTTGATCACCTTGCAGTCCAAGGGATGCTCAAGAGTCTTCTCCAACACCACGGTTCCAAAGTGTCAATTCTTCGGCGCTCAGCTTTCTTCACAGTCCAACTCTTAGCATCCATACATGACCACTGGAAAAACCATTGCCTTGACTAGACAGACCTTTGTTGGCAAAGTAATGTCTCTGCTGTTGAATATGCTGTCTAGGTTGGTCATAACAAATATGCACAGAGTTCACACCTTTTGTGTGAATAAGTCAATGATTGCCATATTTTTCTAAACTTTAGTCACTGCTATTATCTGACAGCTGAATAAAGCTTCACTGGGAATAACTTCCGAAGAATAGATTTGGTTTATCTGAAGGCATGAATTTCTGTATTGTATTATAAATATTATATTTGTTGAAAGAATAAGTGAAAGAAAACATGGATTATGTACCTTCTGTATTTTAACATTTCATTTATTGACATGCTTTATTTCTGCATATTCTGTCTGGATTTTCTTTCTATATTTTAGTTTCTTCCACAGTCCTTCCATATTACATTACAAGATTACTAAAATAAGGTTTGCTTTGTATGAATTCTTGCTTTAAAATGGTGTCACAAGATAATTTATATAATGCAAACTAGAATAGCTAGCCATTTAGCAATCTAAATGGACAGAACTGAAAGTTATACTGCATTTGTGTATGCATTCATAATTACCTAGTGCTTTAGGTATAACAGTGAATCATAAAGATCTCTGTCCTCAATGTGCTTAACATCTAATGGCACCCAGATGTATGAATGAAAAGTAAAATTGTAAAGAAATACAAGTTTATATTTGCCATTCTAATTCATGCAATGAGGTAGAGTGTATGATGGAAAAATCAGAACAGAGATGGCTTCTTGAAGGAAATGATGTTTGTGATATCAAAAACAGGAGCAAACTAAGCAAGTAGAAGGCATTTCAGGTAGGGAGTAGTGTGTACACTGGGTATTTTGGAAATTTTTCCTAGTAATTTCTATGAATAGCTAATTTTTTACAATAAAAATTATTTTATTGCAAACAGATACATACGTACCTTTATTTGTAAAAGGTATTTTTGTTGTTAGAATGAATGTTATTGCTGTTTTTATTAATAATATGCATTTTTGTGTTTCCCTGAGCTTATCTACGATTTCATTTCAGCTACTTGTTCTGGACTGAGTGGGGACAGATGCCCTGCATTGGAAAGGCTCGCTTAGATGGCTCAGAGAAGGTTGTCCTCGTGAGCACGGGAATAGCATGGCCAAATGGTATCTCCATTGACTTTGAGGTCTGTGGGATGTCTTAAGTGTTTCAACTGCATTAAATGCAAACTTGCTTTACTCCATTTTTAGTTTTCTCTTATTTTCTTTGTAAAACACTTAATAAAAAATAGCTTGTAATATTACTGTTTAATCGATCTTAGGAAAATAAATTGTACTGGTGTGATGCTCGGACAGACAAGATAGAAAGAATTGACCTTGAGACTGGAGGGAATCGTGAGATGGTGCTGTCAGGGAGCAACGTGGATATGTTTTCAGTTGCAGTCTTTGGGGCTTACATCTACTGGTCTGACAGGTAATTTATTTTTTCATAAGTATTTGAGTCTCAAAATGTTATTTTAGTGTCAGTTGCTTTACCCTTGCAAGATTAGCCATTTCTTAGCAAAGTCACAAAAAAATATCTCACAAAACCATGTAATTTCCACACACAAAAAGGCAGTTGCTCTTGCTATTCCAGGTTCAGCCCTTTCAATGTCATGGACTAATGTTGGTTTCTTTCCCTTCTGCTGGGCCATCTGTTATCTTCAGCTTAAATAGCTGGTTTGGTTTGAATTAGTTAAAGATTGTTAATCGTGTATGTTCGACTTCTTGGCAGAGCACATGCCAATGGATCCATCAGAAGGGGCCACAAGAATGATGCCACAGAAACCATAACCATGAGAACGGGTCTTGGAGTCAACCTGAAGGAGGTTAAAATCTTTAACCGAGTAAGAGAGAAAGGTCAGTGCTCTTCTATTATCAATACATTTTATGTTATTTTTTCTCTTATTTTTAAACATTTAATTATCAAACTTAACTTAGGAATTAATTTTTATAAGTCCCAAACCTCAAGACCCTCTTTTTTTTACCCCCTAATTTCCAACAAAAATCATATGATAGCCTAATGAAATTAACTTATAATCATTCATGGATAAATATTTTCGCCTCAACAGTGCATGTATATGGACATGTTATATACTTGGCCTGTCTTCAGTACAGGTTTAGACTAAGTAATATAGAAGCATTTGATAAATACATATATTTAACCTAAGTATACAAAGCACAATTAGGATATTAGCAAAAAGCAGCCAAAATTTTTTTTTCCATTTTATTTAGAATTGACCAAATATGCTGCATTACTTGGACCAAAAGGTTGTCTTCATGTCAGATTAGATTTTAATATATAAAGTGATAATGGCTCCGAAAGGTTGCTGTTAGTGTGAAATGTGTCCACAGTCATCATTTCTTTGAAATATTATTTCTTTAAAACATTTTTCTTGAAAATGTTTTTAAACTGGTATGACAGTGACTTAGATATTTTTTAATATCACTTCCATTACGGTAATAATCATTTTAAGTGTCCATTAGAGTAAATTATAATTTTCTTGACATCAAAGAAAGGTATATAGCATTAATTGTTTTGAAGACAATGATGGATTCATAGAGGAGAATTAGTCTGACATAGAAATCTTAATAGCATATTACATGCTCACTCAAAACTGGAGTAAAAAACTTATGCCCAGTATACTTAGGATGTTAGGAACCCTGGAACCATAAATTTCTTTGATACCTTATATACTTCATAGACACAGGTAGTGCTTCTGTGTTTTTCTTGGTGAACTCAGTTCATGTTTCAAGTGAATCAGTTCCTTGTTCCAAAGATCACAATACTTGAAACCTATTGTAATCTCAGTACCAAATTTCAAAAAAGTTATGTACTTAACTAACAGATTAAGGTTAACTTTTAAATAATTCTCTTTAGATGGTCAGGGAAGCAGAAGAGTGTGAAATAATAAATCTAATGTTTTAAAGTAGAGTGACAAAAAAAAAAAAACACAAAATAGTACTTTACAGTGTTTGAATTTTTTACTGACCAGTCTAAAATTAAGAATAAAATAATCCAGAAGATTCAATGTTAATTTTAATATGGTTCTAAGAAAAAACTATATAGAAAACAAAAGCAAAAGCACAGTGTGTATCTGTATCTTTTTCTTCTCTCTAGGGACCAATGTTTGTGCCAAGGACAACGGGGGATGTCAGCAGCTCTGTCTTTACCGAGGAAATTCCTGGAGAACCTGTGCTTGTGCCCATGGCTATTTGGCAGAAGATGGAGTTACATGCCTAAGGCATGAAGGCTATTTGCTGTATTCAGGGAGAACAATATTAAAAAGCATACATCTTTCTGATGAAACCAACTTAAATTCACCAATAAGGCCGTATGAAAATCCACGTTATTTCAAGAATGTCATAGCCTTGGCTTTTGACTATAATCAAAGAAAAGGTACCAACCGAATCTTCTACAGTGATGCACACTTTGGAAATATACAGCTTATTAAAGATAACTGGGAAGACAGACAAGTAATTGTTGAAAGTAAGTACAACATTTTTTTTTTTTAATAAACGGGTATCATTTGGAGTAGTAGAGAAATTAGAGTGGTGATTGCATGTAGCAGTTTTTATTCTAAAACAAGCGCGACTATATCATCCAAACCCCCAAACGTCAAAGAAGCAATTAACTGCTTAGCATATACAGCATGAACATTATGATTATTAGCTTATAATCATGGAACATTCAATATATTCCTTTATAATGTTTATTACAATTCATGGGAAATAATTTTCAGTATAAAACTTACTAATTTTATTTTCCTCTAATGGGAGAAATTATAGCTTTATGGATATCTATCTAATTATATTTGGTGAGTTTTATTTTCTCAAATATCAGATTATTTATTTTTGGTTTGTGTGCATGTATATGTATATAACATTCTTGATGAGAGAATGTAACTAATGAATTAATATTTTAAGACATTTTTAAAATTTTAAAAGACAGTCATTTTAATATTTTATGGGACTCAAATGTAATATTGTATGAATTATCTATATAATTTAGAGAAACCTCTTCCTGTCATCCAACTTTACAGGTACTATCTTCCTGTTCCTCATTTAACATCTCTACGTGATTTCCATATATTCCTTTCTTTCCCAATTCTACTTTATTGAGGTCAATCTTTTGTCATTACTTTTTAAATTTCAAAATAATACATAAATTGATTGTAAAATGTTCAAGTAATATGGATTTTAAATGACGTTTTTGCCCCATCACTGCAACATCAATTCCATTTACTTACTTGTGACAGCTGTCATGCCTCCAGAATTTTCTATAGGTATGTGTTTCATTTGTAATTACAAAAATGGAATGATCTGTATGCAATATTCACCTGCTTTTTTTCACTTAGAATATATCTTTAAAAGCTTTCATTTACGTATAAGGCTCTAACTCATTATTTTGAAAGTCTGTATCTATCCTGTGTCTGTCTGCCAAGTCACTTCCATTGTGTCCAGTTCTTTGCGACTCTAGGGACTAGAGCCCACCAGGCCCCTCTGTCCATGAGATTTTCCAGGCAAGAATACTGGAATGGGTTGCCATGCCCTTGACCAGGGGGTCTTCCTGACCCAGGAATTGAACCATAGTTTCTTATGTCTCCTGCATTGACAGGCAGGTTCTTTACCACTAGTGCCTCCTGGGAAGCCCATTTCTCCTGTAC
This sequence comes from Oreotragus oreotragus, assembly GCA_006410675.1. Taxonomy (NCBI): domain Eukaryota; kingdom Metazoa; phylum Chordata; class Mammalia; order Artiodactyla; family Bovidae; genus Oreotragus; species Oreotragus oreotragus. Next base: position 138,967 of record SJYX01007941.1, on the reverse strand, counting down.
TAAGGGTAAACTAATTTATTTAACTATTTTCTATTGACAATCATTTAGGTTATTTTGGTATCTTATCATTACCTACAATGAATGACACATAAATATTTTTTCACACATGTGAATATTGCTTTTGTATAGAATCCTAGAAGTAGAACTGCAAAATCAATGTTTATTTTTATAATTGGTCAAATTTATTTTCAAGAGGACTATATTAATATATAATTTCATCAACTGTTTATGAAAAAGACCTATTTCCCTCACTTTTGACAACAATGATTTTATTTTTTTTTAATTTTTTTAAATTTTTTTTGGTATTTATTTATTTTTTTACATGAACTCCCAAACATGAACCCCCCTCCCACCTCCCACTCCACATCATCCCTCCAGATCATCCCCATACACCAGCCCCAAGCATCCTACATCCTGCATTGAACATAGACTGGCAATTCATTTCTTACATGATAGTATACATATTTCAATGCTATTCTCCCAAAATCATCCCACCCTCTTCCTCTCCCTCTCCTTCTCCCTCAGAGTCCATATGTCCGCTCTACACATCTGTATCTCTTTTGCTGTCTTGCATAAGGGTCCTCATTACCATCTTTCTAAATTCCATATATATGTGTTAGTATACTGTATTGGTGTTTTTCTTTCTGGCTTACTTCACTCTGTATAATTGGTTCCAGTTTCATCCATCTTATTAGAACTGATTCAAATGTATTCTTTTTAATGGCTGAGTAATACCTCATTGTGTATATATNAAGGGTCCTCATTACCATCTTTCTAAATTCCATATATATGTGTTAGTATACTGTATTGGTGTTTTTCTTTCTGGCTTACTTCACTCTGTATAATTGGTTCCAGTTTCATCCATCTTATTAGAACTGATTCAAATGTATTCTTTTTAATGGCTGAGTAATACTCCATTGTGTATATGTACCACAACTATCATATAGCTAATATATAAAAGACTCAACTTACATTAATAAAAATATATATTAACTAGAGAGATAACTAGAGAGATCCAGTATCTACCATATATTTTATTCATGTGAAAAATAGATACTTTATGTCAAACTCTTTTATACCTTACCATCCCATGCTAGGCTTGCTATAGTTTATTTTGTTGTTTCAACATTTAGTATCCTCAAAATCCTTTGGGTCTATTCAAATCTGACTCAGCCTTTCCTAGTCAGTTCAAGTGTGTACTTTCAAGTATATACAAATATAAAATATTATTTCTTTATTCTGTAGGGTACCATACTGATTGATAGTTTAATACCAATTTGTATATTCTAGCACAATTATACATATAACATTGTATATTCATGCTATTTTGTTTTCTAGTGTGTGTGTAAATATGAAGATACAACTATAAATATACTTGTCATAGAGTTCAGACATTTGAGAGTTGTTGATTCTTTAGTTATATCTCTATGAAGTTTATATTATGATTCTCTTTGGTCCTCCCTCCGTTTTGTTAGACTAACACAATTTAGAGTTGAATGTGCTCATGTTGCACATGTAATCTATTAACTTTTTCATTTTCTGTGCTCCAGATTCCTTGTCAGACATTTTGGGTAAAAACATAGAAGCCACAGTTTAAGAAGAAAACTATAAGTAAACAAATTATTGAAATTTAAAATATTAAATTTCTATTGAAATTTAATAGAATCTATAAGATACTAAAGGTCTAGAGAATAAATAATCTGTTTGGGGAAGGGCAGAGGGTACCACTGAACTGAGTCAAGGAATCTAAGTGATCAAAAGTATGTTCATAATAATACTAGATATTTTCCTTTTTTACAGTGTTAAAAATTGCACCAATGGTGGAAAAACCATTGTGGCTAAACTGCTGATACCTTAGCATTAATCAAGACAGCAGCACCAAACAGTACTAGTAATGATTATATTTTTCACTGTCACTTAATAGCAGGAAAAAAAAAAAAAGTCAGTTTAACTTAAGAACGTCCTTGAAGAAAAGGTTAATCAAAAAAAAACCATTTTATTAAATCTTAATCTTTCCTAATCCTTCAGATTACATCTCTTTATTATACTCTGTGATAAAATACAAATAGGGAACTTCTATTTCATTCTTAAGTCCAACAGGTGCTAAAGGAAACTGTGTATTTCTGTCTTTATGTAAGTCCATGGTTCTTTTAACTCACATTATTTTTTACTTGATAGAGGAACAGACAAACTATATTTATTCAAACCTGGTTGTGTGGCAGATTGAATACCATGAGTCTATCATTCCAAGGATAATAACCTACATTTGTTGCAAATAATAAAAATCAAGCTTTTAAGTAAAAATTAAAGTTTCCCAATACTTAAAGTATTTTCTGATGAGATGGGTAGTGGTATTACTAGCGATTTGGGGGGTTGTTGCATACTGAAATTGTCAGCATTTGGAAAATATGTGCAACTCAGGGAACCAGCATTTTCCTAATGACATGATAAAATCATGCCTGGGTAAATGATTCATTAAGAGTATAAGATAGACCAATGAATTTAATGCAATAGAGTATGAAACATTCATCACTACGGTTTTGATTCTACACTGAATCTAACCTTTAAGTAACTTTCACTTTTCATGTTCTGTAATATAAAAGCATATTCAGAATTATCTGAAAGGCTATTAAAACCCTCCTTCCTTTTTCAACTCTGTAGCTGTGTGAAGCTGGATTGTCTTCATAAATTCCAACTAAAATAACACACCAAATTTTAAGTAGATGTGAGATTCAGCTGTATTCTAGTAATCCAGTCATTAAGCACACTGATAAAATTATAAAACATTGCTTTTTCTCATTTAAAAAATGCAGCTATTTTCATAGATGGTGGTATTTATATTAGTATGCTATCATTTTTATTTTTAAAAATATATTAATATATATTAAAATATTTTTTAGTTTAAATTTTTAACAAGGTAATAGATACTACCTCACATATACAAAAGTTTTCCTGAAATTTTCAATATTTTTTAAGAGTGCAAAAGTCCTCAGAACAAAAATAATTGCAAACTACTCTTCTAGACTAGAGGCTCATAAAATTTGACGTGTAAAAATATGAAAAAGCAAAGAGTAGACAGGGAATGACACATCATTTGATATGATTAGAATATGGCTTGTATGGCAGGAATGGTGTGAGAAGAGGCTAGCATCCTAGAGAGGAGTCCAATATTGAAGGATTTGGTTTGTCAAGAAAAGAGTATTAAAATTTTTATTGAAATGTAATTAAAAGTGTACCATTCAATAGTTTTTGGTATATTCCATTATAAATTTTTAAAATTAGATAAAAACATGTAAAACATAACATTTGCCATTTCAACTATTTTTAATTGAACAATTCAGTGATGTCAATTACATTCACAGTATTGTGTAATCCTCACTGTCATGCATCTCCAAAACATTTCTTTCTCTTTAAAGACAAACCTCATTGAAACAATTATTCCCCATTTCCCCTCCTTGTATTCTCTGGTAAACTTTCATCTATTTTTTTCCTCTATAAATTTGGCTATTGTATATATTTCATATAAATGGAGTCACACAATATTTGTTTTACTGTGTGTTGTAACTCACTCAGCATAATATTTTGAAGGTTAATTCATGTTGTAGGTATCAGAAGTTGATCTGCCTCATTATGGCTGAACTGTGTTCTCTTGTATGTATATGCTGCTGCTACTGCTAAGTTGCTTCAATCATGTCCGACTCTGTGCAACCCCATAGATGGCAGCCCACCAGGCTCCTCCATCCCTGGGATTTTCCAGGCAAGAATACTGGAATGGGGTGCCATTTCCTTCTCCAATGCATGAAAGTGAAAAGTGAAAGTGAAGTCGCTCAGTTGTGTCTGACTCCTAGTGATTTCATGGACTGCAGCCTACCAGGCCCCTCAGTCCATGGGATTTTCCAGGCAAGAGTACTGGAGTGGAGTGCCATTGCCTTCTCTGTGTATGTATAAAATATTTTATTTATCGATGTATCTGTTTATGGATACTTGAGTTACTTCTACCTTTAGTTATTGTGAAAATGGTACAGTGATCACTGACATACTAATATTTAAGACAAGGAGTTTCCATTTTTTTAGTTGATAAAGGGAAAACAATGGAAAGCTTTAAGGCATGTATTTAATAGGATTTCTGTTTTATGAAGATAACTCTGGTTATGTTATTTTGATAATATTTAAGAGATGCCATAGGAGTTTATTGCTATGTTACAGATCCCATTTCTATAGTGGTAACTTGAAAACAGCTTAATCAAAGTATATCTGTACTCCTGTTCAGTTGTTTTCTTTTTATTTGGGTAATAGTTTCCTTCACTGTAAAAAAGCTTATTAGTTTTATATAATCACATTTATTTTCACCTTTATTACCCTTCCTGAGGAGACAGATGCAAAACAAAACAAAACAAAACAAAACAAAACCCTGCTTTTTTTAAACTGGGTCAACTGCATTATTATCAATTGGTCTATTAAAATTTTCTATTTCTTCCTAATTTAAGTCTTGTAAACTTGTATATTGATAGGAATTTATCCTTTTCTTCTAGGTTGTTCAGTTTGTTGGTGTATGTTTTGAAGTACTCTTATTATCCTTTGTAATTCTGTGTTGTTACTTGTAAGGCTAGACTGAGATTTCTCTTGGTTCTTGGCATAGACCTATATTACTATAGACTTCCCTCTTAGAATTGTTTTTGCTCTGTCCTGAAAATTTAGGACTGTTGTGCTTTTCTTTTCATTTGTCTCAAGATATTTTTCTCTTTTCTCTTGAGTATCTTCAGTGACTCACTGATTAAGAAGCATGTTGTTTGGCTTCCACATGTTTGTGTACTTTTTGTAGTTTTCTTCTTGTAAATGATTTCCAGTTTCATAACACTGCAGTCAGCAAACAATGCTTAATATAAATTCAATCTTCATTTGTTGAGATTTGTTTTGTGGCCTAACGTGATCTATCCTTGAAAGAATTCCATGTGCACTTGAAAGGAATGTGTATTTTGCTATTTTAGCTTGAAATGTTCTCTAGTTAAATCTATCTGGACGAATACGTCATTTGACCCACTGTTTCCTTATCAGTTTCTGTCTAGCTGATCTGTTCAATCATGTAAGTAGTTATGTTAAAGTTTCCTCCTCTTACTGTATTACTATTCTTTTTTTATGGATTATTTGCCTTATGTATTTGGGTGCTGCTATGTTGGGTGCATAGACATTTACAAATATTATAGCCTCTTGGTTGATTAATCTCCCTTTTTCATTACATGATGCCCTCCTTTTTCCCATGATAAAATCTTTGTTTAAAAGTATATTGCTACCCCACCTTCTGTTTGTTTCCATTTGCATAGCATATAATTTTTATCCCTTCACTTTGTGACTCTTCAGATATGATATGATTCTCTAGTAGGCATTTAGCAACACTGTCTTTTAATTGGAGACCTTTGTTCACTTAAAGTGATTTTTGACAATTATGTACATACTGCTCTTTTGTTAATCATTTTCTGGTTGTTTTGTGATTATTTTGTTCCTTTCTTCTTGTTCTCTTTTTGTAATTTGTTCACTTTCTTTAGGGTTATATTTGTATTTCTTTCTCTGTTATCTATGTATTATAAATTTTTTGCATGTGGTTCACATGTAACAATGTACATATATCTTTAAGGATGATAGTTGCATAAATTTGAACACATTCTAAAAGTAGTACACTGTTACTGCCCCTCTTTTATAATTTATGTGTTGCTTTTCTATTTTAGATGTAATTTTTTTCCCTCTTTTGTCTTTTAATCTTCATACTAGCTTTATAGGTAGTTGATCCATTACCTTTACTACATGTTTAGGATTTACCAGTAGGATTTTTTCCTAGTATTTTTCTTATTTTTCATTATGTCCTTTTTCTTTTCTATTTAATGATACTCTTTTAATATTTCTTATAAGGTCAGCTGAGTGGTGATGAACTCTTTTTTGTTTGTTTGTTTGTTTCATTTTTGCTTGTCTGGGAAACTTTGTATCTCTCCTTTAATTGTGAATAACCACTGGTGTATTCTTGAGTATTCTTATCAGAAGTTAGTTGTTTTTTTTTTTTCCCATCCCCCAGCATTTTGTATATATCAAGCAAGTTCCTTCTGGCCTGTAAAGTTTCTGCTGTAAAGTCATTAAATGGATAGTCGTTGTGGTTTCCTAACTTATTTTTCTCTTGCTGATTTTAAGATTCTCTCTTTAACTTTTGACATTTTGATTATAGCATGTCTTGGTGTGAGTCTTTTTTGGTTCATCTTGTCTGATACCCTCTGTGCATCCTGGACTTGGCTAGCTGTTTCCTTTTCCAGGTTATGGGAGTTTTCAACCATTATTTCTTCAAACAGTTTTTCTATCCCTTTCTAGTTATCTTTCTTGAGCTCCTATAATACAAATCATAGTATTGCATGGTATTGTTCCAGAGATCTCTTAAACTATATTCATTTGTAAAAAAAATTACTATCTGTTCTTTTGCTCTCCCGATTGGGTTATTCCCATTAATCTGCCTTGCAGATTGTGAGTCCTTCCTGCATCCTCTAATCTTCTATTGACTCCCCTATTTGTATTTTTTATTTCAGTTAATGTATCCTTTGGTTCAGATTGGTTCACTTAAAAAACTTTTTCTCTTTGTGGAAGTGCTGAGTTCATCCATTTGTCTCTCAAGATTGGTGAGCCTATTTAACTTTTTATTTTTTTGAGTTTCCTATCAGGTAAATTGTTTATCTCTGTTTTGTCTGGATTATTTTCTGAGGTTTTGATTTGTACTTTCATTTGAAGTTTGTCTCCTCTTTGTGCCTAACTGTATTTATTTCTAGGTTTTTAGTATAAATTAGCTATGTCTCCTACTCTTGAAAGAGTGGACTTATGTACAGTGTCTTGTTTAGCCCAGAGACATAACCCCCTGTGCTTACCAGAATCATGTGGTCAAGCAGTGTGTGCTTTCCAGTTGTCTTTGGGGTGTAACTGCTGAAGGTGCACTGCAGACGGTGTTGGCCCCTAGGCCAACTGGCTATAACCTCTGACTCCAGCTGTTGCGGGCAATCTGATAGGTGTTCAGCCAAAGCAGCTTTCCAGGTTTTGGAGAGAGAGAGAGAGCCACTGGCCAAGTTGAATAAGTTGGGTAGGGCTGGTACTTGGGAACACTAGAGACAGGTGTGCAGTATAGCTGAGTTGATGGAGAATGACAGAAATGGTTCTGGTTGGGTAGAAAGAGAGTTGAAAAACATGATGCCTTTCAGCACTTCTGTACCTGGCAAAAATTCCAAAAGATTCCTGTTACTCTGGTGCATGCTCTAAAATCAGTCAACATATCTCCTTAGTGTATGACCTAGGTATTTTCAAGCTACTGCTCTGCACTGAAACTCAGAATGAGTGAATGTGTGCACAACCTCTTTGCAAGCCAAGTCTTGGTTTCCCATAACCCTCCAGTTCTCTTGGACATAAGCCTCACTGATTCTTAAAGTCAGATGTTATGAGAGTTCTTCTTTCCAGTGCAAGTACCTGAGGCTGGGGAGGCTGGTGTGACACTTAGAGCCGTTTGCAATCATGATATTCCTCCTGCTTGTGTCTCACTACTTTAGCTGTGTGGGTTCTAATTATATTACCATCTTTTCTTTTTTCTAGTCTTGATGGAGCCTTTTCTTTATACCCATAGCTGTAGAAAATCCATTCCACTAGTGTTCAGGTCATTCTCAGATATAGTTGCTCCACATGTAGTTGTAATTTTGGTGTGTCTGTGGAAGGAGATGAACTGACTCTTCCTACCTTGTTGGTATTCTATTTAGATAAATGTGGAATAACACATTTCAGTTTGTTGCATCTTTTACCAAAAAAATAAATTCACTAAGTATTTAAAGAGAGCTCTACTTTCACAAATCAGATTTAAGTTTATATCCTTTATATGTCTAAATAAAGGGAAAGACTAAAATGAAGGCTCTCCTTTATCTTTTCAATTCATGTAGAATGAATTTTTTACTCTGAAGTATAAAAGGTAGTATGGAAAGAGCCACCAAATTAAATGTGTGTATTACCTGCTTCAAGTGTGACAAAGATTATTAGGTATGGGCAACTAAAGATGAGAAGGTCTGGTTTTTAACCTCTTGGACTTCAATGTTATAGGTAAAAGAAAGTGTCATAGTTTACTTTTCATATGTAAAGAGTCAAGACCACTTGACTACTACAATCTGCTACTACTAGCTGACCACTACTACTAGCTGACCACTACTACTACTATCATGGTCAACATGATATTAAAAATTAAAACACTAAGATTAACTCTGACTTTAAAACATAGCATGATTGATAACTTATAATAAAAATTAGATAATTTCAAAAGCAAGTTTTTCCTTGAATAATAAACAGAACAGAAATATAAACCAGTTAGAATGATCGAAGCATCAGACTTATGAGCCCCTAAAATATGGATCCTATAGAGGAACAGAAGTAAGTTTAGAGCCTGGGGGTGAGGCTACCACATAGAAAAATAATGCTGAAGTAAAGCCATGCCATCTCCTTCATGGACCACTGTCCTGTGTGAAGTTTTTACCTTAGAGGCTTAGAGAATACGGAAACAATCCTGTGACCGACACTAACGTCGTTCTTTTTGTAGGTTAACTGCCTTTCAAGTTCTCATATGCCCTGTAGAACAAAAATCCAAGTGAATTATGTAAGAAAAGAGCTGCAGCTTAAGGCCCAAAGGACAAGTGAAAGCAACTGAACCAACAAACTAAAAGGAATGAGTGTCAGAAGAGAGGTTAAAAAATAACTAGTTTACTTAAGGAGAGTCTGCAAATTCAAATTCCACAATAAATGGATGCTAAAGCCAGCTAGAAAACAGGATACCAATCAGCAGACGAATGAAAACAAATAATAGAACAATTAGAAGCAGACTTTTATAGTATTTTGGGAGTTCATCAGAGGAAAAGGAATACATGTCCATAAAGTGTGGTGGTGAAACTAAAGAGGCTAAAGTTATCCAAGAAAAATAAAAATTAAAATGAATGTAAACAACTAAAAATCTTAGAACTGAAAAATATGGTCAGTATGATAATAATTTTAAAAGATATCTTAGTTGATATAATAAAGTTTATGTTGGACTAGTCAAAGTGAGAATGAACAAATAGGATGATAATTACTGAAGAATTAATACACAAGTAAGACTAAGAATTACTAAGAGCAGTTGTAAAACTTGAAAGGTACGTTGTTAGATAGTGGAGGTTAACAAATGACAAAGAAAAGGAAGGACAGAAAGGTAACATTCCAAGAATCAATGGTGGAGTTTACTAGAGAAGAAGAAATAAATGGGTCCTTAGATTGAATATTCCCTCTGAGCACTGAAAATAATAATAAAATTAAGTCAGAGATAGTAAAACTATAGAGACTCATAAAAAGGGGGGAGGGGTACCTTAAAGTACTACAGGAAGGAATAGACAGACTGTTTACAGAGGAACAACAATTGAATTTAACCAGACTTCTAATCAACGTTAGAAATATGTTCACACCACTAAGGAAATATAATCCTATAACTGATTACACTGTTACTCAAAATGAAGGGAAACAGATTTTTTTCAGACATGAAATCAGTAATAGTGCATCTACATATGCCCACTGGAGACGGTGGGATGATTTGGGAGAATAGCATTGAAATATGTATACTATCATGTAAGAAACGAACCGCCAGTCTATGTTCAATGCAGGATGCAGAATGCTTGGGGCTGGAGCATGGGGATGATCCAGAGGGATGATATGGAGTGGGAGGTGGGAGGGGGGTTCATGTTTGGGAGTTCATGTACACCCGTGGCAGATTCATGTCAATGTATGCCAAAACCAATAGAGTACTGTAAAGTAAAATGGAAACTCTAAAAATAAATAAATAAATAAAGTATACAGAGAGAGTGTAAAAAAAAAAAAAACAAAAATACATAAAAATTATGCCATAAAATCTGACCATAATCCACACTAAGAACTAAAATTTGTGTTTTACATTATGACTTGGTATATGTTTCAGTATTACACAATATCTTTTTTTTCTATAGGATTCATTCTGATGGTTTGTTTTAGCCAACCAGAGCAGTTTAAAAAACAGCATTGCTTGAAGTCAAATGGTTTTCCTACATTCAATAAACAAGATATATAATTAAGGAAAGCATTTAAACTAGGAATAAAACAAAGGATGAACAAGTTGTCTGTGGAGAAAATTATAAAATATTAGTGGACATAAATGATGACTAAATAAAGGGAGAAAAGTAATTTTCATGATGGTAAAATTTCATTTCTATAACTATGGGAATGTACCCCAAATTATAAATTTAATAAGATCCACATCTTTGAGGTCATAAAAGCTGTTGGCAGACATAGCAAGGACATGTGTGAATTCTGTGCCAAAGACAGGCACAATAAAGGACAGAAATGGCAAGGACCTTACAGAAGCAGAAGAGATTAAGAAGAGGTGGCAAGAGTACACAGAAGAACTGCACAAAAAAGGTCTCAATGACCCAGATAACCACAACGGTGTGATCTCTCACCTAGAGCCAGACATCCTGGAATGTGAAGTCTAGTGGGCCTTAGAAAGCATTGCTATGAACAAAGCTAGTGGAGGTGATGGAATTTCAGCTGAGCTATTTCAAATCCTAAAAGATGATGCTGTTAAGTGCTGCATTCAATATGCCAGCAAACTTGGAAAATTCAGCAGTGGCCACAGGACTGGAAAAGATCAGTTTTCATTTCAGTCCCAAAGAAAGGCAATGCCAAAGAATGTACAAGCAACTGTAAAATTGCCCTTACTTCACTTGATAGCAAGGTATAGCTCAAAATCCTTCAAGCTAGCCTTTTGCAGTATATGAACTAAGAACTTCCAGAGGTACAAAGTGCATTTAGAGAAAACAGAGGAACCAGAGATCAAATTGTCAACATCTACTGGATCACAGAAAAAGCAGCAAAATTCCAGTCAAACATCTTTTTCACTTACTACACTAAAACCCTTGACTGTATGGATCACGAAAATCTATGGAAAATTCTTCAGTTCAGTTCAGCCACTCAGTTGTATCCAACTCTGCAACCCCATGGATTGTAGCACACCAGGCCTCCCTGTCCATCACCAACTCCTGGAGTTCATCCAAACTCATGTCCATTGAGTTGGTCATGCCATCCAGCCATCTCATCCTGTCATCCCCTTCTTCCGCCCTCAATCTTTCCCAGCACCAGGGTCTTTTTAAATGACTCAATTCTTCACATCAGGAAAATTCTTAGAGATGGGGATAACAGAACCCCTTACCTGTCTCCTGAGAAACCTGTATGCAGGTCAAGAAGCAACAGTTAGAACTGGAAATGGAACAACAGACTGGTTCCAAATAGGGAAAGGAGTACGTCAAGGCTTTATATTGTCATCCTGCTTATTTAACTTATGTACAGTATACATCATGAGAAATGCTGGGCTAGATAAGGCACAAGCTGGAGTCAAGATTGCTGGGAGAAATATCAATAATCTCAGATATGCAGGTGATACAACTTTAATAGCAGAAAGCAGACAGGAACTAAAGAGCATCTTGATGAAGGTCAAAGAGGAAAGTTAAAAAGCTGGCTTAAAATTCAACATTAAACAAATAAAGATCATGACATCTAGTCCTATCACTTAATGGCAAACAGATGGGCAAAATGTGGAAAGAGTGGCAAATTTTATTTTTTGGGGCTTCAAAATCACTGTGGATGGTGACTTGAGCCACAAAAGTAAAAGATACCTGCTCCTTGAAAGAATACCTATGACAGACCTAACAGCTAATTGAAAAGTAGAGACATCACTTTGCCAGCAAAGGACAGTATAGTCAAAGCTATGGTTTTTCCAGTAGTCATGTATGAATGTGAGAATTGGACCATAAAGAAGACTGAGTGCCAAATAACTGATTCTTTTGAACTTGGTGCTAGAGAAGACTCTTGAGAGTCCCTTGGACAGAAAGATCAAACCAGTCAATCCTAAAGAAAATCAATCCTGAATATTCAATGGAAGGAGTGATGCAGAAGCTGAAGCTCCAATACTTTGGCCATCTGATGTGAAGAGCCAACTCATTGGAAAAGATACTGATGCTGGGAAAGATCAAGGGCAAGAGGAGGGAGTGATACAGGATGAAATGGTTGGATGGCATCACTGACTTAGTGGACATGAGTTTGAGCGAACTCAGGAAGATAGTGAAGGACAGGGAAGCCTGGTATGCTGCAGTTCATAGGGTGGCAAAGAGTCAGACATGACTTAGTGAATGGACAGTAACAACACAATATACAACAAACCTCCAGCTAACATCATACTCAAGGGTGAAAAGCGGAAAGCATTTCCTCTAACATCAGGAGAAGGATGTCCCATTCTCACCAGTTTTATTTAACATAGTTGTGGAAGTCCTAGCCACAGGTGTCAGAGAATGCCGACAGGAAAAGAAATAAATAGAATCAAAATTGGAAAAGAAGTAAAAGCATCACTGTTTCCAGATGACATGAAATTATACACATAGAAAACCTTAAGCAAGAATCCCTTAGAAGAAATGGAACAGGACTCGTAGTCAACAAAAGAGTCTGAAATTCAGTACTGAGGCACAATATCAGAAACAACAGAATGATCTTGGTTTGTTTCCAAGGCAAACCATTCAACATTGCAGTAGTCCAAATCTATGCCTCAACCACTAACGATAAAGAAGCTGAAGCTGAATTTTTCTATATAGACCTACAAGACCATTTAAAACTAACACCAAAAAAGATGTCCTTTTCATCATTGGAGGCTGGAATGGAAAAATAGTCAAGAGATACCTGGGATAACAGGCAAGTTTGACCTTGGAGTACAAAATGAAGCAGGGCAAAGGCTAACAGTTATGCCAAGAGAATGCTCTAATCATAGGAACACACTCTTCCAACAATGCAAGAGATGACTCTACCCATGGGCATCACCAGATGGTCAATACTGAAATCAGATTGATTATATTCCTTGCAGCTGAAGATGGAGAAGCTCTATATAGTCAGCAAAAATAAGACCTGGAGCTGACTGTAGCTCAGATCACCAGCTCCTTATTGCAAAATTCAGACTTAAAGAAAGTAGAGCAAACCAGTAGGCCATTCAGGTTTGACTTAAACCAAATCCTTTAGGATAACACAATGGAAGTGACAAATAGATTCAAGGGATTAGGTCTAGTACACAAGAAAAAGAAATCAAAAAAAGTAAACTGGTTGTCTGAGCAGGCCTCACAAATATCTGAGAGAAGAAAAATACAAAGAAGAAAGGAAAGATATCTGACTGAATGCAGGGTTCCAGAGAACAGCAAGGAGAGATGAGAAAGCCTTCTTAAGTGAAAAATGAAAATAAATAGAGGTAAACAATAGAATGGGAAAGTCTAGAGACTTCTTCAAGAAAATTATAGATACCAAGGGAACATTTCATATAAAGATGGGCACAATAAAGAACAGAAACAGGAAGGGCCTAGCAGAAGAAGGGCTTAAGAAGAGTGGTAAGAATACACAGAAGAACTGTACCAAAAAGATCTTAATGACCCAGATAACCACGATGGTGTAGTCACTTACCTAGAGCCAGACATCTGGGAGTGTAAATCAAGTAAGTGGGCCTTAGGAAGCATTACTATGAACAAAGCTAATGGAGATGATGGAATTCCAGCTGAGCCTGAATTTCAAATCCAGAAGATAATTCTGTTAAAATGCTATACTCATTATGACTACAAATTTGGAATACTCAACAATGGCCGCAGGATTGGGAAAGGTCAGTTTTCATTCCAATTCCAAAGAAAGGCAATGCCAAAGAATGTTCAAACTTTCGTACAGTGGTACTCATTTCACATACTAGCAAGATTATGCTCAAAATCCTTAAAGCTAGGCTTCAGGAGTATGTGAACGAAGAACTCCAAGAGGTACAAGCTAGGTTTAGAAAAGACAGAGGAACCAGAGATCTAATTGTAAGCATCCACTGGATCATGGAAAAAAGCAAGGGAACTTCAGAAGAACATGTACTTCTGCTTCATTGATGAAGCTAAAGCCTTTCACTATGTGAAATATACTTAAAGAGATGAGAATACTAGACTACCTTATCTGTCTCCTGAGAAACCTCTATGCAGGACAAGAATGAAAAACAGCAAGGACACAAAATACCTGTTCTTGGAAAACTATATGATGAAAGAAATCAAAGATGATGCAGAGATATACCATGATCTTGGAATGGAAGAATCAGTATGAACATGACTACCTCCCAAAGTAATTTGCAGGTTCACTGAAGTCCCTATCACCAAGGGCATTTTTCATGGAATTAGAACCAAAAAAAAAAAAGAAAAGAAAAGAAAAGAAATGAAAAGAAAAAGAAACTGATAAAGAAGAATCTGAGCTGGAGGAATCAGGCTCTCTGACTTCAGACAACACTACAGTGCTACAGTAATGGTAGTATGATACTGGCTCAAACAGTATAATACTGGCACAGAAACAGAAATATAGGTGAAGGGAATAGGATAGAAAGTCAAGAGATAAACTCATGTGACTATGGCCGCCTAATCTCTGACAAAGGAGGGAAAAATATACAATGGAGAAAAGACTGTCTCTTTAATAAGTGGTGCTGGAAAAATGTACCTAAAACATCTGCATCTAAAAGAATGAAATTAGAACACACCCTAATGCCATACATAGAAGTAAACTCAAAACAGACTAAAGACCTAAAATATAAGGCTGGATACTACAAAACTCTTAGAGGGAAACATAGGCAGAACACTTTTTGACATAAATCACAGAAAGATATTTTTCAACCCACTGTTTAGAGTAATGAAAATAAAAATAAACAAATGTGACCAATTGAAAATGACAAGCTTTTGCACAGCAAAGAAAACAAAACAAAAAGACAGTCCTTAGACTGAGAGACAGTTTTGCAAATGAAGAAACTGATAAGGGATTAATCTCCAAAATAGGCAAACAACTCATGCAGCTATCAAAAAAACAAAAAGCAAAAACAAAAAGCCCAATCAAAAAATGGGCAGATGACTTAAATAGATATTTTTTTGAAGACTACATACAGATGGCCAAAATCCATGTGAAAAGATGCTCAATGTCACTAATTATTAAAGAAATGCAAATCAAAACTATAATGAGGTATCACTTCACACTGGTCAGAATTGCTTTCATCAAAAACTCTACAAACAATAAATGTTGGAGAGGATGTGAAGAAAAGGCAACCCTTTTACCCTGTTGTTAGGAATGTAAATTGATGCAGCCTCTATGGAGAACAGAATGGAGGTTCTTTAAAAAATCTAAAAATAGAGCTAGCCTATGATCCAGCAATCCCACTCCTGGACATATATCCAGACAAAACCATAACTCAAAAGGATGCATGTGCTCTGATATTTATTGCTAATTACAATAGCCAGGGCATGGATGCAACGTAAACGTTCAGTGACAGAGGAATGGATACAAATGACATGGTACATATGTACAACAGAATATTATTTGGCCATAAAAATGAAAGCCATAGTGCCATTTGCAGCAGCATGGATGGACCTAAAGATTATGGTTACCAATAAAAATTAAAATTATTACTAATAAGTTTCAAGTACATTAAAGATGTGAATGTGATTTTTTTTATTTCAAAGAAAATACAGGAAAATATATTTATGAACTACAGATAGAAACATATTTTAAAAATTAAACACAAAGTGTATGTTTGGTATATATTACCTCACTGAAGTTAAAAACTTTACAGCAGATATATTAGAAAATTTAAAAGGTAAAACATACTAACACTAGCAGAAAGTATTTGTATTCCATAAAAGCAACAAAAGATTGAAGCTAGAAATTATAATGTACCACTAAGATCCCCTGGAATACAGCATGACAACCCACTCCAGTATTCTTGCCTGGAAAATCCCATGGATGAAATGAACATAGTAGGCTACAGTCCATGGCATCACAAAGAGTCTGACATAACTGAGCAACTTCACTTTCCTTTACTTTTATTAAGCCACATCCATCATCAAGAAAATTCCCAGTCAAATAATGAAATACCCTTTTCCACCCTTAAATTTGGCAATTTTTTTTTTAAGGTTTGATAATGTGGTGAAACCAGAACTCTTATACACTAATGAGAATGACAAGACTACAGCCATAAAAACTAACAAAACCTAGTGTTACATCTATTCACATTAATCAAATACAATTTGGTTAAAACAAAATAGTACAACATAACAAAATGTTGCCCAATGATATTAGTTTAATTTGGTATGTAATGTTGAAAAATGTGCAAAACTGATATATATTATTTTTGGATAGAAATACATAGTAATATTTTTAGTGTATAAGTGAAGTCGCTCAGTCATGTCCAACTGTTTGTGACCCCGTGGACTATAGCCCACCAGGCTCCTCTGTCCATGGGATTCTCTAGGCAAGAATACTGGAGTGGGTTGTCATTTCCTTNAAAATGTGCAAAACTGATATATATTATTTTTGGATAGAAATACATAGTAATATTTTTAGTGTATAAGTGAAGTCGCTCAGTCATGTCCAACTGTTTGTGACCCCGTGGACTATAGCCCACCAGGCTCCTCTGTCCATGGGATTCTCTAGGCAAGAATACTGGAGTGGGTTGTCATTTCCTTCTCCAGGGATCTTCCCAACCCTGGGATTGAACCCAGGTCTCCTGCATTGCAGGCAGACGCTTTATCCTCTGAGCCACCAGGGAAGATTTTTTAGTGTGTATTACTCCATATATGTGAAATCTAGAAAACTGGTACAGATGAGCCTATTTGCAGGGCAGGAATAGAGACACAGATATAGAGAACAGACTTGTGGACTTTGGGGAAAGGGAAAGTGGGACGATTTGGGAGAGTAGGGCTGACATATATACTCTACCATGTGTAAAAGAGTTAGTGGGAAGCTGCTGTATGGCACAGGGAGCTTAGTTCACAGTGCTCTGTGATGACATAAAGGGGTGGGTTGGGGCTGTAGGAGAGAGTTTTAAGAGGAGGGGATATATATGTATACATATAGCTGACTCATGTTGTACAACAGAAGCACACAACATTTCAAGCAAGTATACTCCATTATAAAAATATTAAACTAAAAAAGACACATAGTAATATTTTCAAAACAGTGACCCTGTTTTGATAATTATGTGATGATTATATGAGATATTATCATTAGAAACAAAAGGGAATTCATATTATTTTTGAAACTTTTTGTAAGTTGAAAATTAACTCAAAATAAAAAGCCTAAATAAAAAGTAAATAATGTATCTTGAAAATCACACATGCAAACATTAGCATTTTGCTTTCTTGAAGGAGAAAGAGAGATGTTATTAAAAGGGCTATATGGTTCAACACAACTTCAATGTATTTGTCTTTAAAACTCTGAAACATTTATAGAAAAATGATAAAACTTGTTAAACCATTATATTACCATCTCTGCTATTCATGGCTACTTGTGGCAATATGCCTTGCTTTTAAATTATATTTCATAGAAATGTCTTTTTCTTTAAAAGGACTTGTTCTATATCCTTTTATGAGTACATAAAATACTTGATTAGGTTAATTTTCCTTTTTCAATTTTGAAGGTGAAAAATGTCAGCTTTTAAAATGTATTTATTTTTACTTTGCTTGGTGTATATCATAGATACATTCAGTCTCAAAATGTAAGAATGTTAGTTATTAGAATTGTCATATTTCATATAATAAAGAAATTACTTTCAGTCATGTTACATTTATTTAAAAAAGCAATTTTCACATTACCTGTTCAGATAATTGCAGCTACTGAAAATTATAATGGAACATTGTTTTATTAGATATTGAAATTACCAATATAAGAAAAGTATAAAATTAAAGGGAGCAAGCTGTGCATAAGGAGTCAGCAAGTGGTAAAGCAGGGAATAATTTTTATGGTCCAAAGGAAGAGAGGATAACATAATCATTAATTATGAAGAACAAAATCTGGAGTGAGTCATGATTAGTGGAGAGGAAAAGAGAATGTGAGATCTCTCCCTCGCTAAGTTGTAGGCTGTAAATTAGTTTCTCTATGGCTTCCATGAGTTCAAATTTTCAAGATATTGGAGTTTCTCCCAGAAGGTGGTCTATGGCAGGTGTTGAGGATGAAAACAACTTTTACTGAACTCTGTTATGTTTTGGTCAGTGAAACACAAATTAAACTGAATGAAAAATACAAGAGAAAAGGCATTTTCTCTTGTTAAAGAATTTTTTTACGTTAATTTTCACATCTACTTGGAAACCTTCATGGAAAAGAGTTCACAACCTAGAAAAGTGGTTAGACCCAGGGACTTTTACAGAATTTTAAGAAAGGGTGATAAATTATAGAGAAATGACTAAATAAAGGAAAGAGTTTAGGGCCTCTAGAGGCAGTAAGTGGTGGAGAGGAAAACTAATGGAGGATAAGGGTTATTTAGTAAAGTGCTGTTTATGCAGACTTATTTCAGTGTTAACCTCATATCCAGTGATGATGATTGTTCCTGGTACAAGAGAGGGGACAACTTCAAAAGTGAAATTTATGTCCAGTTTTAGAGTGGGTAGGAGGAGAGTAGAGAGCATCATCCACACCTGCCATTTCCCAGTTTGCTTCAGCTTAAACTAACCCTCAAGTTCAAGTGTCATATTCTGGGGTGGTGTGATTGCCCTAGAGTCTTATCTCACAACATCAATTCAGATCAGATCTAGACGTCTATGACATGCCACAGAACAAGAAACATTGAAATCATGGGTAAAGGCTTCTTAATATGAAGAGCAGAAAAATTCATGAAGAGCATTATGCTAAACAAAGGAAAAACAATTCTGAATCATGTGTAGAACATTCTACTGAAGTTTTGCAAGGTCAGTATGAAGTGTGGTCCAGGTTTGGGGCAGATAATCGACATGGAAAATTCAACAGCTTTCACATCATCAGTGTCAGTATTATTCACAAGACTAAATACTGCCCAGTTGTTCACATGTGTGTCCAAAGTGTAGACAAAAATATTGACCATGATTTTCCCATGCAACACCAACAAATACTAGGATTCCCATGTTGAGAATTATAGACTTATCTAGATAGTAGCTGAAAAGTTTTCTGCAAGGTATTCAGGAGCAGGAGACTGTCCTGTAGGTCATGTTAGATGATGTAAAAATGCTTCTGTTTGCATAATCAGAGACTGCTGGAATATATCCATGTGAAAGAAAGTCAGGGTCAACATTTAACACAAAACTAGAAACCTATGATAGACTGAAAAGTGTTTTAGTTAGTGATTCTGATTAGGAGTTGAGAGAGGGTGACTAGGGGACTGGCAAGCTGATACAGTTCTTAGAGGATAGAGCAATTGTAAAGGTGCTAGGTGGTCTTTGGGAAAATATAGTGATTCAGCTATGAATAAACACCCCAGATTGGATAAGTGCCAAGTAAAGTGCCAACAGGTGAGTGAGGGTGGAGACAGTGAGATTCAGCTCAGTTCAGTTCAGTTGCTCGGTCGTGTCCGACTCTTTGCGACCCCATGAATCGCAGCATGCCATGCCTCCCTGTCCATCACCAACTCCTGGAGTTCACTCAGACTCATGTCCATCGAGTCGGTGATGCCATCCAGCCATCTCATCCTCCTCTGTCATCCCCTTCTCCTCCTGCCCCCAATCCCTCCCAGCATCAGAGTCTTTTCTAATGAGTCAACTCTTCACATGAGGTGGCCAAAGTACTTGAGTTTCAGCTTTAGCATCATTCCTTCCAAAGAACACCCAGAGCTGATCTCCTTTAGAAGGGACTGGTTGGATCTCCTTGCAGTCCAAGGGACTCTCAAGAGTCTTCTCCAATACCACAGCTCAAAAGCATCAATTCTTCATACCAATCCCTAAACAGAATCATTTCTGTGTTAAATGTCAGTTTAAAGATAATTACATTTATTTCCTTTTTGATCCCTAGTTTAGGATTTGAGATTTGTTTGTATTAACTAGACTTGATTGTATAACAAACCATTCCAGAATTTAGCGTCTTTAAAGAAACTGTTTGTTTATCCCATTACTCTATGGGTTGGCTGAGTGGTTCTTCTGCTCTTTGTCAGCTGTTCATGTCTGGTCAACTGGCAGATTAGATGCAGCTGGATGATCAAGGATGGTCTCCCTCATATGTTTGGCAGTTGGCAGGCTTTGTTTGGGGTTACTGGGCCGTAAATCTCTCATTATACAACAGGTCATTTGTGGATGGCCTCAGAGTGTCAAGAAACAGCTGGACCCAAATTGCAAACATTTTATAAGTCATATCTACTAAAGTCTCATTGGCCAATCCAAGTCAAGTCACATGGCCAAGTCCAGATTCAAGGGGATGGAAAAATGAACTCACACTGATGGGAGGAGCCACAAACGGACTGCACACATAATTGGAGGGGAAGAATTTGCAACTTCTACCATCAACCCAGTGGTGTAAGTGATTGTTAGCCTATTGTCCAGGATTTCATAAGTAATACATTAAAATTTAGTCAGTCTTTTTGAAACGCACTTCCTTTTTTGTTGTATTTTGTGATACAATGTTTCTTGACAACCATGAGTGAGCAATGACAATAATATCTGGCTTTATGCATGAGCCTTAAGTCAATCTATCTTTGATGGCAAAGAAAAGAAATGAGATGGGAAAGGATTATCTACTGGGGAAAAGTTATAACAAAATTATGGGAAGGTTAGTGGATTTCAGACACCGAATTGATTCTGTCACCTTCAAGACCATCAACTTTTAAAGACTTAGCTCAAATAATGCTGAATTTTTCTCACAAGTCTCTCATGATTAGTTGCTATTAAGCCACTTTAATTGTCCCTCATGTCTATGTAAGCAATGTAACTGAATTTTTTTTTTTTTTTGGTAATTTTGACTTGAATGAGGAAATTGTGAATGGCACCTAGGAAGAAAAAAAAAATGAGAGATGTTTTTCATAGGAAGTAATAAAAGAATGTATACACATTAGAGCTTTCCTTTCCTTTTGAGAGATTTATGGCATAAATTCAGTAGATGAAATCAATGTACTTTGAATTATAAATAGGTCTTTGAGGGGCTAGATGGTGAATTCAAAATTCTTAAGAAAACTGTAGAGCACCTGTGGAAATAGGCAAGGACACAAGTGAATCCAAGGTTCCTCTTGAAAGATGATTATAATTTGTTGGAGTGAAGATGCCTGTTATTTGCTAGGGCAACATATTTTAATTTCATATGTTAACTAAGATGTGCTCAGTATTTTAGACTTATAATAATAAACAAAGTTTACTGGAAATTAAGAAGTATTATTTACATATTCAACTTGCAATTCTGAGCTTTTCAGTTTCATCTATCTGGTTAAAAGTGCTGAGGGGTGGGGGAAGGGGGAGAGGAAGAGAGTATTCAAAGGATTTATTCTAAAACAAATCATTATGTGAATATAAGTTTCCTAAGACAGAAATTGACGTATAGATTTTTCCTCAGGCTTTAATTATATTGCTTTAAAAATGGCATAAGATAAATTATATTCCAGAATTTTTCAGTTAGTCTTATTTGCAACATCTACTATAAAATAGTATGTGGTTTAGATCATCACTCTTGCAGAATAGCAGTCACGGTAATACTTTGTGCTATATTCAAATGAATGTTTTCAGCTTTTGCAAACCTCGTTAATTTATTTTAGATTTCTACAAAGTAAAATTTTCAATATATAGTTCTATTTTAATTACATGTTGGTAAAACTAAATGTCAGCCAATACTCTCCTCCAACTACATATTTCCTTTTCATTTCCTTAGACAATTTAAACCAGAATTGTTCCTTCTTTTCCTTCCCCTATATGCAGTTTTTCTTGGATGATAGCATTCTTAATGACGGTCTAGTCACAAAGGTCCCCAAACTCTGGAATCTACTGCCTGATGATGTTAGGTGGAGCTGATGTAATAATAATAGAAATAAAGTATGCAATGACTGCAGTGCACTGGAATCATCCCCAAACCATTCCCCTTGCCCTGGTGGGAAAACTGTCTTCCACAATACTGGTCCCTGGTGCCAAAAAGGTTTGAGACCGTTGCTCTAGTGTACTTTTTAATCTCCCCAAAATTTTCAGTAACAGTTCTTGACACTTGTGCTGTATTTTCACTTTCTTCTATAGCTTGACAATATTCTGGATCTGATCACTCCTTGGCACTTATATCTAAAGTCCCTGAACTTAGTATTCCTTCTTTCTAACATATTCTGATGATATTGCATCAAACCTGTATTATCAGATCTATTAGCATGCTATTTTCCTTATCTGAATTATGATTATTATCATACACTTCTCACTTCATCATCAAATTAGTTCTTTGTTAACCACACACTTTTTCAAAACCTGAACCAAGAGACAAGCCATTTAATGTCTTCCTATCATTTTCCTTACTGTCAAATTCTCTTCACTTTTTTCTGTTTCTGTCTGTACAGGGGCAGTTTTTGCAGAAACATATGGATGGTCATATTTTCCCTTTTAGAGATTTCAGTCATTGTGATGATTCATACTAGGGTCTTCATTATTTATTATTAAGTCAAGTCCAAATTTGCCAGTGTATCTCCTCACAAATGGAATGGTGTGAAGTCTCTAGACGTTTTCTGAAGTTTTCCTTTTACATTATTGTCAGCTAATAATCAACATACCAAAGCTGTTTTCCCACTTAAAAATCAGAACCCTTCCTATTTTCATTGTTAATAAAATCATTACTTTTATTCCCTATATGAATCTAAACTATTATTACTAATTTTTACTTCATTCTTGTTTCACCTGAGTCATTTATTCATCAAGTACTTCTCCTATTCATTATCATTATAGGCTGTGTTTTCATTCCTTTATTACTGAATGACTTAATCTTCAACTTACCTTGTTGTAAGTTATTAAAAGCTTCTATCATGAACACTGTAATTCAGTGCTTTCACTGAATTACTCCCTAAAATACTGATTAACTCAGTGTTTTCTGCATCTCAAATTGTAATTTATTCACCTGCTCTCTGTGTGATCTCAATCTTGATCCATCTCACCAACGATGGATCTAGTGTATAAAACTGACCCTTTCCTCCAGCTCTACTGACACCCTTTATCTCAGTAATATACATATTCTTTCCTGAAACTCCATGTCTTTACTCATGTTGTTAAACTAGAATGGAAGATATTTCATGGTTTTTCAATGGGTCTCAACTTTAGGCGATCTTTACCATTCAATTCCCGTCAGTCCACAGCATTAAGAGATGTGAATTTTTTTCTAGAACTACAACCCACACTGATTTCTATTTTAAAAATCATTCAGGATTCCTCGTGTGTGCTTCACTCCCTTTATTACTGCCATATGTTTTTTTGTTGTTGTTTTTCCATTTTTTGTCTATATGATCCCCTCAAAGTTAGGTTGTTCAAGATAGAGTTCACTGCATATACTCTTTACTGCACCCTTTGTAACCTAAAAGAGAACTCACCACTTAGTGGGTAATAAAAATAACTTGAATTTGCTGTATGTCAGCCATATAAATTAGGTTGTTAAAGGACTTGTATTAAAGCTTCATTTGCAGAGGAAAAGCAGTTTTTTGACTTACATTGCTTGCCTAGCTGACTCTTGTAATTACTAGGTGGAGGAAGTATAGAGACTTAAGCTTCTATGAGAAATTCTGAGAGGTGGTATATGATAGTTGTTAGAAGCAGGGATTTCAGAACCAAGATATCTACCTAGATTGAACCCAGCCCCTCCTTTGCTGTTCTCCACTTACAATCTATATCCTTGGGCAAATTATTCACTTTTCCTTTCCTCTGTTTCCTCTTTCAGAGACAAGTATAATGTTATCTGCAGTCTCAAGAATTGATGAGATTCAAAGAGTTAACATATGTTGCTTAGAATAGTGGCTAGTGTTCAGAGTTTCCAAGTGTTGGGGGTTTACCTGGTAGCCTAATGGTTAGGCTTTCACTGCAGTGGTCTGGGTTCAATCCCTGGTTGGGGAACAGAGATCCTACAAAGTCATTGGTGTGACCAATGAATGAATAAAAATAAAAGAACAGTGCCTAGTATTTAGTAAGTACTCAATTAGCTTAAACTACTATGAATTTCTGCCTTTATTTTCTTTAACAGACTTTTTTTTTTTAACTTTATTTTACTTTACAGTACTGTATTGGATTTGGCATACATTGACATGAATCCGCCACGGGTTACATGAACTCCCAAACATGAACCCCCCTCCCACCTCCCACCGCACATCATCCCTCCGGATCATCCCCATGCACCAGCCCCAAGCATCCTGCATCCTGCATTGAACATAGACTGGCGATTCGTTTCTTACATGATAGTATGTATACATATTTCAATGCTATTCTCCCAAATCATCCCACCCTCTCCCTCTCCCTCTCCCTCAGAGTCCAAAAGTCTGCTCTACACATCTGTGTCTCTTTTGCTGTCTTGCATACAGGGTCCTCATTACCATCTTTCTAAATTCC
Organism: Oreotragus oreotragus; assembly: GCA_006410675.1. Classification (NCBI taxonomy): domain Eukaryota; kingdom Metazoa; phylum Chordata; class Mammalia; order Artiodactyla; family Bovidae; genus Oreotragus; species Oreotragus oreotragus. The sequence goes on along the minus strand of SJYX01007941.1, from coordinate 114,557 downwards.
ATATATATGTGTTAGTATACTGTACTGGTGATTTTCTTTCTGGTTTCATCATTACAAATTAGTAGAATCTGGCCAGCATGAAAAATGACAACTATAGTATACAAAAATTTTGAAGAATGGATATGATTTCTCCCTTCCAACTTCAAATAGTGTAAATGAAGAAAGCAGAGGGTCCCTCAGGAGAAGGATCTCTGTGAGTGAAGAGAATCATAGCTCTTCAATTATTTCATGGTGTTTATTGAGCTTATGTACTCAACTGATACATCTTCTGGATACTGTACTTTATTTTCTTAGAATTTCATGACAGAAAAAACTCATTGGGTAATAGAATATACAAATATGAGTAGCAACAGTAAGTGGGGGTGAGATTTAAAAAAATAGTAATATATTCAAGATAATGGAATGAATTCCTACCATTAGAAGGGTTTGGTTTTCCAAAGATCCAAATACTTCTCTGTTTCCTCATTTGCAACTTCAGGATTGCTGACAACTGAGGTTTGTTCAAGTGTCAAGACAGAAATAATACCAAATAAAACCTGGAAAGAATTAAAAAGGAACATTGGTAAATATAAGTATGCATTAGATATGCAAGAATGATTGTATTTGGTAATAAAGCACATTTTATAAGCTTTTTTTCATCTCCTTTGAAACTGCAGGATAACGTTGCTTAGAATGTGTAGAATGATAGCTAAGAACAAATTACCCATTAATACATAAAAGTCTGAAACTGCAAAACCTTTGTAAAATATAAAGTTCTATGTTATTGTTATATTCTCAAAAAACTGGGATTTGAATGGGCTGGGTCTCCCGCATTGGAGGCAGACGCTTTAACCTCTGAGCCACCAGGGAAGCCCCTTGAATGGGCTAGACAGGATGAAATGAACTGTCAAGGCAGGTCACTGAGTAACAACCTACATGCTTAGAATGACAGGTACTTAAGTCTGGAACAGCTACTGTCTGCAAAAGTACCTGTTAGTTTTACTTATTAGTTTTGTGGGTAATAATAGAAATTAAGATTAATTTAGTCACTATTCAAAAAACATCTACAATAACTTTTTTACTCTACTAATCTTAAGCAGAGAAGAAAGAGTTCAGTGAAAAGGTAAAGATTTGTTTTCAAATTAATAAAAATAGAAGCATAATTTTCCAAGCAATTTTCACCAGAATGACATGAGCTATTTATTTATACTCAGAAGTCAAATTCAGTAATGGATCAAAGACCTCTCATATAGCATTAGACATTTATAACTTATTTTGTAAACTCCATAGCATTTTCCTAGGTCTCTGATTTAGCTCCATTGATATTTTTAAAATATATTCACAATGCAAGGGAGAAAATGGACAAGTAGCAACATTGCAAATTGATATTCGTACTTAGCATGCTATGTAACACATTCTGTTTTTCTGAAGGGATATTAATGACAAATGAGTTACTTGAGCTATAACAAGTGTATATTTGTTTCTACATTTGCGAATGCAGGAGATTCTTTCTGTGCAATTTGTACATGTGAACATTACAGATTCAGAGATAAGGGAGGATACATCTCTGTCTTCTGAATGTTTACCCAAATTAAATAATTCTATTTGGATTTATTAAGTGTCTACCCTGATAAATAATGGAATGTATCAAATGAGACATTCTCTTACCTCTAGATAAATATTGAATGTGCTGTTTCTTTACTTATATTTCACTTACTTGTCTTCACACTTCCGATTTCAGTTTGGCTTTTTCTTAATATCCACATAGAACACACACACAGACAACTGAAGTCAGAGATAAGTACATCTTCCACAGTTTGCACCATTTGCTTCTAGCCTTATTTATAATATCATTCTCTTTTATTGAAACAGTTTCTTTGTTGTATAAGAGCAGACCAATGTGCCTTGCACATCAATATACAGTAAGTCACCCACATATGAACAAGTTCCAATCTGAGAGCACATTCCTAAGTCCAATTTGTTCATAAGTCCAAAATTGCCCTAGGTACCCAACAAACACAACTGGCTATACAGTAGTGTACTATAAGAGGTTTACAATATTGATTTGGCCAAAAAGTTCATTTAGGTTTTCCATAAGCTGTTACAGAAAAACCCAAACCAACTTTGTGGCCAATCTAACACTTTTCCCACAAGTAATAATTACATAAACACACACACACACAAATAAAATAAAGAAAACATCTTTACTCTTACAGTATACTACCTTTTACACAGGCTCCTCAGGTACCACTAACGGTAAAGAACCACCTGCCAATGCAGGAGACTTAATAGATGCACGTTCAATCCTTGGGTAAGAAAGATCCTCTGGAGGTGGAAATGGCCACACATTTCAATATTCTTGCCTGGAGAATCCCATGGACAGAGGAGCCTGGCAGGCTACAGCCCATAGGATTGCAGAGTCGGACACAACCGAAGTGACTAAGCACAGCAGCACACACTACCTTGAAAATTACAGGTGTACAGTACAACAGCTGGCATATAGGGGCTGACAGACACATTTGCATCTTTGAAAGTTTGCAACCTAAAGGTTTGTATGTTGGGGCCTTTCTGTATCTCTAGCCCAGCTCTTTGTAGGCCTCCAAGACTTTGTGCGGACTGTTGTAAAAATGCCTGTGGGGCAGTCTGACCCTGGCTGCAGACCTGCTGGGACTTACTAAGCAATTCAGTTCAGTTCAGTTCAGTTCAGTCGCTCAGTCGTGTAATTAGTAAGTGAATTAGTCAGTGAATATTTACCAAGGGAAGGAATCATATGCTCTCTGAAAATCAAGATTCTTGCCCTTTTGGAATCTACAAGGTAGTATAGAAAATTTTATCAGCAGAAATAACTACAAGTTAGTATCACACAAGGATGGTATGAGTATAAACAGAATTCTACAAGCACAAAGAGTAAAATGAAACCTCTGCCAATCAGGGGCTTTGTAGAGTGGATAGTCTGTACTGCCAGCTTTGCCACATTATAATGAACTCTGAGCAATAACTATCTGGGTTAATTGATGACTTTTGCTTATGAATCAGGTCATTAATATTTTTCTGAGACTAATATTTAGATAACAAGCATTTATCTTACTTTAATATCATCTAATGACAGACAGCTTTTTAAATATAAGTGACTTCATAATATGGCTTACACATATATGACATTCTTGTTTCCCCCGGGCACAAAATCTTTTAGACATAGTGTATGAACTGAATCTATACCACTGTTTGCCTTACTTAATGAGTACACACTAAGTGTTCCTTTTTTTTTTTCCTTATTACTGAGTTCCTTATAAAAATTATTGGTTTAGCAGTGAAGCTAGAAATAAATTTAGTGTCTGAATTTGAATCACCCTAAAAAAGATGAGCTTTACCTAAAGTTAATATTTTCTTATCTTTTACTGAGGAGACAGAATCATAGTTAGTTGTCAAGTAGTATAATACCTTTGTACAAGATAATATTGCAGCCTGAATTTATCACCTCCCTATAGATTCTGCTAAATTACCATTTTTATTCTCACCTTATTTAATTCAATTTGTCAAATATTCTTTCAATATTGTCCAAGAACAGAATCTTCTCTCATTTAAAATGAAATATTAAAATTCTATCATTTAATAAGTAACAATATGTTTTTACTTGCACTCATCTCTTTGGCAGAGCTTTACATCAAGGTTTAGAAACCCATATAAATCATAGTTATTTACTTTTCATAGAAAATATTGAAGAATTTATTTTACTGATATGAAAATATCCTGTATTAAGAGCTACTACTCTTGATTTTAGGTGTGAATAGATTAATAAATAATGCTCATGTATTGATTCTTTTGCTTTTCCTTTGTTGAATTTGATTCAAAAAGATTTATTGTGCATTTAATATATTATGCTAAGTATTATGGGAAATGTGGTGATTCCATATTTCTTCACCATTCTTCATTTGAAATGTGAGAAATAATGTAATTTATATATAGTAATACTGGCAAAAATTGTTAGCATTGAAAACATGAGCCATAAGTCAAATAAATCTTCTCTTTGGTAATCATCATGAATAACATAGTGTATTTGTTCAATAATGCTAATATAGCCACTTTTATAGACTCATTTTCTCATGACTTATGACCCATGTAACTTAACTTCACATATATATTTAATGCAACAAACCATTTCATGCATCATTGCTGTTTAACTTCCACAAAATCAAGTGTCATTTGCACAGTTGTGAGACTACTAGTATTTTCAGTTAAAGAGTTACAATCATATTCAAAGGCTCAATTATGATATCTAAATCTTCCCTTACCCATCACCTTCACAAATGTAGGTTTTTAAAGACTTGCCTTATTCCTTTTGGTAATATCAAAATCTTGTTCACATAATCCAGTCCTCATAAGCATTATGTCTATAGATACCTAGAAATATTTTGTAATAAGTATTCAGTCAAGATTAAAATCATGCTCAAAATTGCTTTGGCTAGGCAGGGTATTTTGTCTTTCTATGAAAATTGTATATTCAGTTCTAGTTCTGTGAAAAATGCCATTGATAATTTGGTAGGGATAGCATTAAATCTGTAGATTGTTTTAGGTAGAATAGCTAAAGACATTTAAATTATTTATTTATTTATTTATTTTTTAAATTTTTACTTTATTTTACTTTACAATACTGTATTGGTTTTGGCATACATTGACATGAATCTGCCACGGGTGTACATGAACTCCCAAACATGAATCCCCCTCCCACTTCCCACCCTACATCATCCCTCCGGATCATCCCCATGCTCCAGTCCCAAGCATCCTGCATCCTGCATCGAAAATAGACTGGCGATTTGTTTCTTACATGATAGTATACATATTTCAATGTTATTCTCCCAAATCATCCCACCCTCTCCCTCTCCCTCAGAGTCCAAAAGTCTGCTCTACACATCTGTGTCTCTTTTGCTGTTTTGCATACAGAGTCCTCATTACCATCTTTCTAAATTCCATATATATGTGTTAGTATACTGTATTGGTGTTTTTTCTTTCTGGCTTACTTCACTCTGTATAATCGGTTCCAGTTTCATCCATCTCATTAGAACGGATTCAAATGTACTCTTTTTAATGGCTGAGTAATGCTCCATTGTGTATATGTATTGGAGGATAATTGCTTTACAGTGTTGTGTTGGTTTCTGCCATACATCCACATGAATCAGCCATGGGTATATCTACATCCCCTCCCTCTTAAAAAGCTGTCCCACCTCTCACCCCATCCCACTTTTCTAGATTGTCACAGCTCCCTGTGTCATACAAAAAATTCTCACTTAGCCAAAGAATTCTTGAAAAGGGAAAATGGAGCTGGATGAATCAGGTTTCCTGACTTCAGATTATATGACAGTGCTACAGTAACAGATAATACTACCTTGGTACTGGCATGAAAACAGGATTATAGGTCAATGGAACAAGATAGAGAGCCCAGAGATAAACCCACACACCTATGGTCACCTTATCTTTAACAAAAGAGTCAAGAATATACAATGGAGAAAAGACAGCCTCTTCAATAACTGGTTCTGGGAAAATTGAACAGTTATATCTAAAAGAATGAAATTAAATACTTCCTAACACCTTACACAAAAATAAACTCAAAATAGATTAAAGACCTAAATGTAAGGCCAGATACTATTAAACTCTTAGAGGAAAATATAGGCAGAACACTTTTTGACATAAATCATAGATCTTTTTGACTCAACTCCTAGTGTAATGAAAATAAAAACAAAAATAAATAAATGGGACCTAATTAAACTTAAAAGCTTTTGCATAACAAAGGAAACTATAAAAAAGATTAAAAGACAACCCACAAAATGGAACAAAATGTTTGCAAACAAAACAACTGACAAGGGTTTGATTTCCAAAATACACAAACACCTCATACAGTTCAACATTAAAAAAAAAAAAATCAAAAATTAGCTTGATGACCTAAATAGATATTTCTCCAAAAATACATACAGATGACCAAAAACCACATGAAAAAAATGTTCAACAATACTAATTATCAAAACTATAGTGATGTATCATTTCATGCCAGTCAGAATGGCCACCATCAAAAGAATCTACAAACAACAAATGCTGGAGAGGGTGTGGAGACCTCTTGCACTATTGTGATGGTTTAGCGGCTCAGTTGTCTGATTCTTGCGACCCCATGGAGCCAGCAGGCTCCTCTGTCCATGGAGTTTCCCAGCAAGAATACTGGAGTGGGTTGCCATTTACTTCTCCAGGGGATTTTCCCAACCAAGAGGTCAAACCATGATCTTCTGCATTGCAGGCATATTCTTTACCAACTGAGTCACCAGGGAAGACATGTGAATTGATACAACTAATAAGGAGAACAGTGTAGAGGTTCCTTTAAAAACTTAAAACTACCATAAGATTCAGCAGTACTACTACTGGGCATTTTTCTGAGAACATCATAGTTCAAAGAGAAACATGTACCTTGGAATTTATTGCAGCACTGTTTACAGTATCCAGGACACGGTAGCAACCTACATGTCCATTAGAGAGGAATGGATAAAGATGTGGTACACCTGTCTCTTNTCCTTTAAAAACTTAAAACTACCATAAGATTCAGCAGTACTACTACTGGGCATTTTTCTGAGAACATCATAGTTCAAAGAGAAACATGTACCTTGGAATTTATTGCAGCACTGTTTACAGTATCCAGGACACGGTAGCAACCTACATGTCCATTAGAGAGGAATGGATAAAGATGTGGTACACATATACAATGGAATATTACCATATAAAGGAACAAGACTGGGTAATTGGAAGTAATGTGGATGAACACAGAGTCTGTCATATGAATGAAAGAAAAAACAAATATTGTATATTAACCCACCTGCATGGAATCTAGAAAAACAGTACTGATGAGCCTATCTGCAGGGCAGGAATAGACACAAGGACATAGAGAACAGACCTGTGGCCACAGAGGGGAAGGGGAGGGTGGGATGAACTGAGAGATTAGGATTAACATATATACATGGTAATATGTAAAATAGCTAGTAGAAACCTGCTGTATAGCATAGGAAGCTCAGCATGGTGCTCTGTGATGACCTAGAGGGGATGGAAGGGGTGGAGGTAGGTTCAAGAGGGAAGGGATACATGTATCCATATAGCTGATTCCCTTTGTTATACAGCAGAGAGTAACACAACATTGTAAAGCAATTATATTCTAATAAATAAATGAATTAATTATTTTTTAAGATTAAAATGATGGACTATGGAATAAATGAGGCTTGGGTTCAAGTTTAGGTTGTGTGATCACTACTGTAATATAATCTATTTAAGCCTTAGCTGAAATTAAAGAAAATATTCTCATTAACTAATAGTTTGTATGAGGATTAATGAAAATGATGACAACTGAGTGCTTTCCACAGTGCCTGGCCCAAACTATTATAGTCAAGGAATAGAAATTTTTGATTGTAAAGGTAAAATGAATCTTAACTTAGTCTGGAACAGCCATGAGAGAAAAATTGTTGCTGTTTGGACAAAGTCACAGTGCAGAAGGATTGCTGACTTAACTTTTTTGTTGTTATTCCCCAAACACTAAATATGCTATATATTTTTTAACTTCATTCTTTACTTGTCAGTAAAGAAAAATTAATATCAGTTTACCAAAGCTCATCATCATGAGTTCATTTTTATTTCAGAGTGCTAAGGATGCTGAGGAAAAGGATAGCCCAAGCCTCTTCTTGAAGTAATCCCACCCTTGTTCTGACCAAGACAGATGAACAGACAAAAAAATAAGATTTTTTAAAATGCTCTCTGATATAGGTCAAATTGTGTCCCCTCCTCTAAATTTAATCCGCTAAATTTATGTGCTGAAATCCTAACTCCCAGTACCTCATAATGTGACTATATTTGGAGATAGGACCTTCAAAGAGGAGAAAATAAGGTCATATGGATTGGCCCTAGTTGAAGGCAATGGCACCCCACTCCAGTACTCTTGCCTGGAAAATCTCATGGATGGAGGAGCCTGGTAGGCTGCAGTCCATGGTGTCGCTAAGAGTTGGGCACAACTGAGCGACTTCACTTTTACTTTTCACTTTCATGAATTGGAGAAGGAAATGACAACCTACTCCAGTGTTCTTGCCTGGAGAATCTCAGGAACGGGGAGCCTGGTGGGCTGCCATCTATAGGGTCGCACAGAGTCAGACACGACTGAAGCGACTTAGCAGCAGTGGCAAGTATGACTGATGTCTCATAAGACAAAGGTATTAGAACACAGACAACACAGACAGCAAAGGCCATGTGAGGACACAGCAAGAAGGCCTGGAAGCAGAGGAGAGAGGCCTCAGAAGGAACCAACCTGCTGACATTTTGATCTTGAAATTCCAGCCTCCAGAACTGTGAAAAAAAAGTTTCTATTTAAGCTACCTCATCTGTGTGGTGGCTTAAATAGAAAATCTAATACAATATGCAAAGGCAGTGACCAGTAGATTATTTTTAGGAGAAAACACACTTGTAGAGTTGGAACTAGTTATATATAGTGAAAGTGAAGTGTCCGCTTCACTAAGTGTCGCTCAGTCGTGTCCAACTCTTTGTGACCCCATGGATTGCAGCCTAAGAGGCTCCTCTGTCCATGGGATTTTTCCAGACAAGAATACTGGAATGGGTTGCCATTTCCTTCTTCAGGAGATCTTCCCGACCCAAGGATCGAACCTGGGTCTCCCGCATTGTAGGCAGATGCTTAACCTTCTGAGCCACCTCAGAGGATTAAAATGTAATATCTTGTCCAGTCTTAAATGTTAATATGTTCTAAGGTTTTAAAAGTAATATTAAAACCTATGCTAATTTTGAAAATCTCATAGGCAAGAACTGAACTCTGCAATCTAAACAAAGTTTAGTAATGCTGATCTTTCTGATAAAAACCTATTAACATTCCACAAATTTTATTAGTTTCTAATGCCAAATAAAAAGTATTTTGAGAGATAAAACACAGAGAAAAACATATAAGCTTCCATAGTTTTCTTTGCCATCATCTTAAAACTCTTTCCGTATCTGTCCTCATAATGCTCAGTAAAGGTATTTTTGCCTTATCTTAGAGACCAAAAGTAGAAAGGTTAAGAAAATATCCTGTTTTTTGTTATTTTCATTTATAGAGTTAATCAGGTTTATTGAGAGGTGGTACATAGTACAATGATTTTGTAAATTATTAACCCCTCTGTGTCTCACCTTCCTCATCTGTAAAATAAGGAAAATAACATATTAAAATATCAATGACTTAAAACTGAGATACACATGTGTATGTGTATCTGTGTGTATGTATGAATGTGTGTATATATATATTTCAAATAGTGTCAACTATTATTACCTTGATTACTATTTACCATTATTATTATTTTCTTCCTATTTATCCATTTTAATCTACTTTTTAGTTTTAGAAGGTGGGCTTTCATGTTTAAGCTTTATAACTAAACCTCTTTTCTTGTCCCAAGAATTTCCTACTCTTTATTAATGTTTCATTTCTCCCTACACAGTAGCTATCCTCCTAAATCTAAAATCATGCTTTTTTTTAATAATAAAAATAGAAACATGAACGAACCTCTCTCTTTTTCAGCTTTCCACTGTTCTCTTCACCTTTCCTTTCGTTCATTGCTTTAATGAATAATTTTAAAGCACCTCCTAACGCCATCAGCTATTGCTGTCATGTGCTTCTCATATCTGGTGATAGACATTAATGACTTTCTGCTTAGCTAAGCCAGTGACTTCATTTCATTTGAAATTGTTGACCACCCTCTACTTTTGACAAATTTTTCTCCTTCGAGGCCTATGCCATCATTTTGCCCATGACACTTGATTCTCCTAGATATCAGGCTTCTCTTTGTTTTTTTCTTTTTTTTTTAAAGATCTTTGCCTAATTTCTACAAGGCTGCTTTTCTTCCCTAAGACATGGTAGCACTGTATGTATGACTGCATGATAGTCACCAAAAATGAATTAGGATGATGATCCGTTTGTTTTTGGTACACTGAAACTCTGATTTGAAAATCATGTTTTGAACATTAACTATAAAGTTAAAATGTTGTTTTCTGTTTTCTCTAGTGTTTAGGATAGTGTTAGGTACATAACAGGTGCACAGTAAATATCTGATACACGGAAGTTCTTCTATATCTCACAATCTGTATGAGCAAGAAAAAACATGTACTATAAGAATAAATGACCAACTAATGGCTATTTGGGATCATAGGTTAGGTAAATAGAAATCCAGCTACACTTTTTAAGTTGTGTTAACTAAATTTTTAAAAATTTAAACCTCATAATGCATTTTCACCTTTTCCTCATCTGAAATTATAATACTGGTAAATTTTTAAAGGTTAAAATTGTAATGAAAACAGCAAATTTATTTTGTAAGGAGGAAAGCTCAAAATATGCTCTTTTATGTGATTACATGTCTTGCAAACTCTTAATCCATTTTGCATTTTTCTGCACGACATGAGAGAGTATGCCAGTTTGATTCTTTTGCATGTAGCTGTCCAATTGTCCCAAATCATTTATTGAAGAGGATATCTTTTTCCCACTGTATATTGTTGCCTCCTTTGCTGTAGATTAACCGCTCATAAAAGAGTCAGTTAATTTCTTGGCTCTCTATTCTTGTCCATTGATCTATATGTCTATTTTTGTGATATTACTACGTGATTTTGATGGCTGTAGCTTTGTAGTATAGTTTGAATCAGACAGCATGAAACCTCCACCTGTGTTCTGTCTCAAGATTCTTTTGACTATTTGGGATTTTTTTTTAATCTTTCCATATAAATTTTAGAATTATTTGTACTAGTGCTATGAAAAAAATGCCATTGGTAATTTGATAGAGATTGTACTGAATCTATAGATTTCCTTGGGTAGAATAGTGATTTTAACTACATTACTTTTGCCGATTCATGAACATATCTCTCCATCTATTTCTGTGATCTTGATTTGTTTCCTTATTGTCTTACTGTTTTCCAAGTACAGATCTTTTACTCCTTTAGTTGGATTTATCTCCTTGTATTTTTTTTCTTTTTGATCAACTGTAAATGGAATCTTTACAAATATTTTTTTTCTACAATTCATTGTTAGTGAATAGAAATGCAACAGATTTCTGTATATTAGAGTTTGTATCATGTCGTACAACTTTACTGAGCTTATTCATGAGTTCTAGTAGTTTTTTGGTATCTTGAGGATTGTCCTTCTATTGGTTGGCATAATTTGAAAATAGTGGCAGTTTTAATTCTCCCTTTCAGTTTGGGTTTCTTTTACTTCTTTTTCTTCTCTGATTGCTGTGGCTAGGACTTCCAATACTAAAAGGGATGAGAATGGGCATTCTTGTTTGTTCCAGTTCTTGGGGGAAATGATATTCAGTGGTGAAAAGCTGAAATAGTGTTACATGTGGGCTTGTCATATATGACCTTTATTATGCTGAGATATGTTTCCTTCATACTTTGTTTCTGGAGAGGTTTTTTTTTCTTGTCATAAATGTGTGCTGAACTTTGTCAAAAGCTTCTCCTGCATCTATTAAGATAATCATATGATTTTTATTCTTCAGTTTGTTAATGTGATATACTACATTGATTGATTAGCAGACACTGAACTATCCTTGCATGGTAAATGATCCTTTTAGTGTATTATCACATTTGACTTCCTAATATTTGGATAAGGATTTCTTTACATATTGTATTCTTATTTTACCTCGAACTTAATTATAATAAGATTGGTTGCTAGGGGAGTTATACACCTACTTCTTTACCTGAATAAATCACATATACCAGATTAAGAAAAGTATTCATATTTGTAAACTTAGGGAAAATTCTCACACAGAAATGTTCCAACAGAAAACTGGCTATTTTTTCAATGAAAACACAGCCTTACTTTTAAGCTTAATGGAATTTTCATACCAAAGGCTGTTTACATTAGTTGTACTTATTCCACATTCCCTAGTGATACTTCTCACAGCATAAGAAAAAGATCACTTTTCTGTATTTTTTTATAAAACAGCAAGTCCAACTTATATTAGAATCAGAGACATTGAGGTGATAATCTGTAATGAGAGCTGAATACTGATCTCATGTTTACCTAATTTTAAAATAACTTTTCAAGTAATAAATTTATATTTTATTGAAACATGTCATAATTGAGGCTATCCTAGGGCCACTGATAAGGATAATAAAACATATTGCTTTAAGAAGTCATAGTAGGGAGTGAAAAAAGATGGCACAATAGAAGGACCTTGAGCTCACCTCCTTTCATGCGCAAAAAAGAATCACAAATAACTGCAGAAGCATAATAAAAATGACTAGAATCTACTCTCTCTATATATATAGTAGTAGTAGTGAAGTCACTCAGTTGTGTCCAACTCTGTAATCCCATGGACTGTAGCCTACCAGGCTCCTCCATCCATGGAACTTTCCAGGCAAGAGTACTGGAGTGGCTTGCCACTTCCTTCTCCAGGGGATCTTCCCGACCCAGGGATCGAACACAAGTCTCTGACATTTCAGGCAGACACTTTACCTTCTGAGACACTAGAGGAGGTGTGTGTGTGTGTGTGTGTGTGCATGTATATATATATATATATATATATATATATTTGGATGAAGAACATATATATATTCTTATATATATAGAATATAATATATATACTTATATTATACACTAAATTTTCATCCAAATGCATANGTGTGTGTGTGTGTGTGCACATGTATATATATATATATATATATTTGGATGAAGAATATATATATATTCTTATATATATAGAATATAACATATATACTTATACACTAAATTTTCATCCAAATGCATAAAGAAGAAACCAGAGGACTGTAGGAGGGGCACACTTATGATAGTTTCAAATACCATACCACCTGGATGGGTAAGTCACAAACTAGAGAATAATTATATTGCATGAGTTTTCCCACAGTACTGAGAATTCTGAGGCCCCTAACAGGCTTTAAGCCCCAGGACTCAGCACTAGAGGAAGAGCTCTCAAAGCACTTGGCTTTGAAGCCAGTGGGACTTTTTGCAGGAGCCCCACAGGACTGGAGGAGATGGAAAATCCATCTAGAGAATAATTATATTGCATGAGTTTTCCCACAGTACTGAGAATTCTGAGGCCCCTAACAGGCTTTAAGCCCCAGGACTCAGCACTAGAGGAAGAGCTCTCAAAGCACTTGGCTTTGAAGCCAGTGGGACTTTTTGCAGGAGCCCCACAGGACTGGAGGAGATGGAAAATCCACTCTTGGAAGGCAAACACAAGGTCCCACATACACCCTGTCCCAAGATAAAAGCAGTAACTCCACAAGATCCAGGGCTAGATGTACCTTCTAGTCTTGGAGGGTGTACCTGGGAGGCAGGGGATGACTGTGGCTCTGACTGGGGTTGTAAGAGCTGGTGTCAAAGTGGGGACCTATGTGAACTCTGACTGCAAATAGTTTAGGCCCTGGGCACCAAGACCTGACCTCACCTAACAGTCTGTAAGTTCCAGTGCTGGAATGACTCAGGTTAAATAGGAAGGAACACAGCCTCACCTGTAAGTAGATAGGCTGGCTAAAGAATTCCTGAGCTCATAACTACCTCTAAACACACTCCTTGATACTGTCCACCCACCAGAGGATCAAGACTCAGACCCACCCACCAGTGGACAGACACTCATCCCTCTGCCAGAAAGCATGCACAAACCTTGAGCTCAGCCTCCAGGAGGCAGATAGCAGAAGCAAGAATACTAAGATCCTGTAGAGTGGTGAACTAAGTCTATAAACATAAGTCAGAACCTATCCTAGGGCCAGTGATGAAAGGAGAATATACTTCTGGGGCGTATGGGACATGCCTGCAGAGGGCCACTCTTACAAGGTCAAGAAACATAGCTAAGATACTATATATAAATAAAAACAGAAATTTAAACAAAATGAGATGGCAAAGGAATTTGTTCCATATGAAAGAATAAGATAAAACACAACAACAACTAAGTAAAGAGATCTACCCAAGAAAAAGTTCAGGGCAATGATTGTAAAGATGATCCAAGAAGTTATGAGAAGATTTTTAGCAAAGAGAATATGTAAAGAATCAGAATTGAGGAATCCAATTACTGAAATGAAAAGAAAGCATCAATAGCATAAAAAGTGAGGCAGAAGAACAAATCAGTGAGTTGGAGGACAGAGTGCTAGAAATGATACTGAAGAACAGAAAAAGGAAGGAGTTTAAAAAAAATTAATAGTTTAAGAGACCACTGGAACAACATCAAATGCACCAACATTCACATTACAGGAGGCAATAACGTAGAAGAATTCTAATGAAGGAGAGAAAAGGACATAGAGAATAGTTGAAGAAATAACAGCTAAAATAGTCACCCGAACCAAAGATGATGCTCTTAAAGTGCTGCATTCAATATGCCAACAAACTTGGAAAACTCAGCAGTGGCCACAGGACTGGAAAAGGTCAGTTTTCATTTCAATCCCAAAGAAAGACAATGCCAAAGAATGCTCAAACTACCGCACAATTGCACTCACCTCACACTATAGTAAAATAATGCTCAAAATTCTGCAAGCCAGGCTTCAGCAATACGTGAACTGTGAACTCCCTGATGTTCAAGCTGGTTTTAGAAAAGGCAGAGGAACCAGAGAGCAAATTGCCAACATCTGCTGGATCATGGAAAAAGCAAGAGAGTTTCAGAAAAACATCGATTTCTGCTTTGTTGACTATGCCAAAGCCTTTGACTATGTGGATCACAATAAACTGTGGAAAATTCTTCACAAAATGGGGATACCAGACCACCTGACCTGCCTCTTGAGAAATCTATATGCAGGTCAGGAAGCAACAGTTAGAACTGAACATGGAACAACAGACTGGTTCCAAATAGGAAAAGGAGTA
>SJYX01007941.1:56583-90081 GCA_006410675.1 Oreotragus oreotragus | reverse complement strand
GCTTTGGCATACTCAATAAAGCAGAAATAGATGTGTTTCCAGAACTCTCTTGCTTTTTTGATGATCCAGCGGATGTTGGCAATTTGATCTCTGGTTCCTCTGCCTTTTCTAAAACCAGCTTGAACATCTGGAAGTTCACGGTTCACAAATTGCTGAAATTTATAGTGTTCCATTTAAAAGATGAAGAAGACACATTCTTTTCATATGCACATGGAAAATTCTGCAGGATTTTCATTTAGTGCCACAAAGCAAGTCTCATTAAAATTAAGAAAACTGAAATAAGTTCAAGTATTTTTATTGACCACAATAATATGAGATTAGAAATCAACTACAACTAAGTGAACTCCGGGAGTTGGTGATGGACTGGGAGGCCTGGCGTGCTGTGATTCATGGGGTCGCAAAGAGTCAGACACGACTGAGCGACTGAACTGAACTGAACTGAACAAGAACAAAATGCATAAATCACTAACACATGGCAAAGCAATGATCACTGCACCTTTCCCCTTCACATTTCCCCACACATCCCACATTCCTAATGCCTCAGACCACTCTCCTGATTTATGCCTTATCTCAAATACTCTGAGTTCCTTGCCTTCCAGAGGTGAGTTTCAATTTTTTTTTTTTTCATTTCCTAACTAGGCTGTCTTGTAAATAAACCCTCTTTGCTTCATATCTTGTTATTTCAGGTATTTGGCTTATTGTACAGTAGTCAAGATGAACCTGGTTCAATAAGAGTGGACCAAGTGCTCTTACAGGAGAGTGTAAGGCACTGTGGAGGTACATAGGGATACTTTTAGTTGCTTTCTTGTCATGGGATTCCTTACACTGTGATGCTGGCTTTAAAGAACCTGGCTGCCACTGTAGGAGATATAAGAGATAAGAGTTCAATCCCTGGGTCAGAAAGATCCCGTGAGGGAGAGCATGACAACCCACTCCGGTTTTCTTGCCTGGAGAATGCCATGGTCAAAGGAGATTGGTGGGCCATCGTCCATAGGGTCACAAAGAGTCAGACACAGCTGAAGCAACTTAGGATGCATACATGCACCTCACACATGGAGGCACTGCCAGCTGACTCAGTTGGAAGCAGTGATATAAAGCTGAGAATTCTGAGTCTAAAGACCTTCAATGTCACTAGGGCTCCAATGATGGACACCTCATGCCAAACAATAAGCAAGACAGGAATACAGCTCCAGTTATTAGCAAACAGGCAGCCTAAAGTCATACTAACCTCACAGACACCACAAATCACACCACCTGATGCAGCCAAGCCAATCAGAGGGAAAATACTGTGCTCCACCCAGAACACAGGCACCAGTCTGTCCAGTCAAGAAGCCTACACAAGGCCCTGGGCCAACCTTACCCACCAGGGGGCAGACAACAGAAGTAAAAGGAAATATGACCCTGCAGACAGGAGACCATATAGACTTATATTTATCAATGTTTAGACCAGATAGACTTAATTTACATTTATAGGACATCTATCTGAAAGCAGCAGAATAAAATATCTTCACAAGTGCATGTGGAACATACTCCAGGATAGATCACATCTTAGTTCATAAATCAAGTCTCATGAAAATAAAAAAAAAAATGAAATTATATCAAGTATGTTTTCTGACCACAATGCTAAGTTAGAAGTCATTTACAGGGGAAAAATATTTTAAAAACACAAATACATGGAGGCTAAACAATATGTAACTTAATAAAGAGATAATTGCAGAAATCCTAGAGGAAAGTAAAAAAAAAAAAAAAAACTAGAAACAAGTGACAGTGAAAACACAACTCAAAACTACGGGGTGCAGCAAAAGCAATTCTAAAAGGAAAGTTTATAGCAATGCAATCCTACCTCAGGAAAAAATAAAAATCTCAAAAAAATCTAACCTTACACCTAAAGCAACTTGAGAAATAAGAATAAGACTCCAAAGTTAGTAGAAGGAAAGAAATCATAAAGATCGGTGAACAAATAAATGAAACAGAAACGAAAGCAATAGCAAAGACCAATGAAACTAAAAGCTAGTTCTTTGAGAAGATAAACAAAATTGATAAACCTTTAGCCAGACCCATCAAGAAATAAAAAGGGAGAGGACTCAGATGTAAAATACTGGAAATGAAAAAGAAGTTACAAGTGACACCACATAAACACAAATTATCATAAGAAAGTACTATAATCAACTATGTGTCAATAAAATGTACAACTTAGAAGAAATATACAAGTTCTTAGAGAAGTACAATCTTCCAAAACTGCGCCAGGATCACATAGAAAGTATGAACAGACCAATCACAAGTAATGAAATTGAAACTGTGATTAAAAATCTTCCAATAAACAAAAGTCCAGGACCACACGGCTCCACAGGTGAACTCTATCAAACATTTAAAGAAGAGCAAACATCATCCTTCTGAAACTGTTCCAAAAAACTGCAGAGGGAGGCACACTCCCAAACTCATTCTTCAAGACCAAAATCACCTTGATACCAAAACCAGACAAAGATATCACAAAAAGTTACAGGCCAATATTACTGATGAATGTAGACACAATTGGTAATGATGTAAAACTGTCATTGTTTGCACATGGCATAATACTATATACAGAAAATCCTAAAGCCTACACCAAAAACCTACTAGAGTTCCTCAGTGAAATGAGTAAAGGTACAGGATACAAAATTAACACACAGAAATTCTTGCATTTCTGTACACTAGCAAGGAAATATCCAAAAGATAAATTAAGAAAAAAATCCCATTTCCTAGCATATCAAAAAGAATTAAAACCCAGGAATAAATCTACCTAAGGAGACAGAAGAACTGTACTTTGAAAACTATCAGATGCTGATGAAAATAATCAAGTATGACAGAAACAGATGGAAAGATATACTGTGTTCTTTGATTGGAAGAATCAGTATTGTCAAAATAACTATATTACCCAAGGCAATCTACAGATTCAATGCAGTCCAAATCAAAATATACAAACAACTCATGCAGCTCACTATTAAAAAACAACAAACCAATCAAAACAATGGTCAAAAGACCTAAATAGACATTTCTTCAAAGAGGACATACAAATGGCCAAAAGAAAAAATGCTCAACATCACTAATTATTAGAGAAATGTAAAATAATCTTACAATGAGCTATCACTTTACACCAATCAGAATTAGCATCATCAAAAACCTACAGATAATAAATGCTGAGAAGGTGTGGAGAAAAAAAAATACTCTACTACACTGCTGTGTCTATAAATTGGTATAACCATTATGGAGAACAGTATGGAGGTTCCTTTAAAATATAAAAATGGAGCTACCATATGATTCAGCAATGCCACTCCTGGGCATATACCCAGGGAAAGCTATAATTCAAAAAGATAGATGCATCCGAATGTTGACTGCAGCACTAAACAACAGCCAGGACATGGAAGCAACCTAAATGTCATTGTCAGAGTAAGATAAAGAAAGTATGTGTGTATGTATGTATACACAATGTTACTCAGCCATAAAAAGAGGGGAAATATCATTTGCAGCAACATGGATAAACCTAGAAATTATCACACAAAGTAGTCAAAGAAATATAAATATTATACGATACCACTTATATGTGGAATCAGAAAAAAAAATGATGCAGTTAAACTTATTCATAAACCAGAAACAGACTCACAGATACAGAAAACAAACGCATGGTTACTGGTTACCAAAGGAAAAAGAAAAGTTCAGTTCAGTTCAGTTGCTCAGTCGTGTCCGACTGTTTGCGACCCCATGAATTGCAGCACACCAGTCCTCCCTGTCCATCACCAACCCCTGGAGTTCACCCAAACTCATGTCCATTGAGTCAGTGATGCCATCCAGCCATCTCATCCTCTGTTGTCCCCTTTTCTTCTGTCCCCAATCCCTCCCAGCATCAGAGTCTTTTCCAGTGAGTCACCTCTTCACATGAGGTGGCCAAAGTACTGGAGTTTCAGCTTTAGCATCATTCCTTCCAAAGAACACCCAGGACTGATCTCCTTTAGGATGGACTGGTTGCATCTCCTTGTAGTCCAAGGGACTCTCAAGAGTCTTCTCCAACACCACTAGGTCTGTTTTATTGTTTAACAAAGATTATACAAATACAATCATACAGTATATAACATTTTAAGATCTTTTTCATTAAAAATAATACTCATGAGATCCACCCAGGTTGTTGTAAGTATCAATAGTTGGTTCCTTCTGCTGCTGAGTAGTATACCATTGTATCTATGTTCCACAGTTTGTTCTATTCAAGCTGCTGCTGCTGCTGCTAAGTCACTTCAGTCGTGTCCGACTCTTTGTGACCCCATAGACGGCAGCACTGAAGGACAATTGGGTGGTTTCTAGTTTTTTCTGTTACAAAGAAAACTGCTGTGAACATTCATCCACAAGTTTTTGTCTGAACATAGGTTTTCATTTCCTTGGGCAAAATGCCCTAAAGAGCATTTTCTGGATCATACAATAAGTACACACTTACTTTACAAGAAAATTATCATATTGTTTTCCAGAACGGGTGCACTATTTTACATTTCCAATAGTAATATATGAGAGATCCAGTTTCTCCATGTCATTAGTAGCATTTGGTACTAACGCTATTTTTTATTTAGCTATTATAATGGTGCATAAAGATATCTCATTGTGGTCAGATTAGATTTGGGAAGTGATAAATGAGGACTTTGGGATTAGTAGATACACACACACATATATATATATATATATTTGTGCTGTCCTACTGTATAGCACAGCGCAAAATATTACAATTGTAATAATCTATAAGATAAAAGAATCTGAAGATATATATATATACACATATATATGTATATTTATGGGTGTGTGTATATGTGTATGTGTGTGTGTTTGTGAATAATTGGATCACTGTGCTAAACACTTGAAACTAACACAATATTGTAAATCACCTATACTTCAATAAAAAATCGTAATTGTAGATTCTTTGGTGACTGTAGGCCTACTGAGAATAGCATGCAGTAAACAGTTATATTTGGAATGATGTAACTTAAATATACTTTATAGAGACAGTATTTGTAGTCATAACTTTATTTCCATGCTGAAATTTTATTTTAACATACATTAACTTAACAAATATATGATGAGTTTAGCAATTTGGTACAATTTAATTCAATTTACCACCACCCTATTATTATTAACACTGCTATTTTAAAATTTAGTTTCTAAAGATTTCAGTGAAGTTTGATAGTTTTATGCATCAGCTTGACTAGGCTATAGTCCCTACTTATTCAGTCAAAAAGTACTCTAGATGTCCCAGTATGAGGGCATTTTGTGGGGTATTAAATCTACAATTGGGTGACTAAATAGAAAGGTTTGCTCTAGATAGCCTGGGTGGGCCCAATGACACCACAAGAATCCTTATAAGGAGACATGAAAGAAAGAAGGCATGTGAAGGTGATGTAGTAATAAAATATGATAATGGAGTGATCTGGCCATAAACCAAGTGTCATAAGCCTCTCAAAACTGGAACATATAAAGTACAGATTATCACCTACAGCTTCTAGAAGGAACCAGAACTGCTGACACTTTGACTGTGAGACTGGTTTTGGACTTCTGATCTCCAGAACTGTAGAGTGACAAATTTGCATTGTTTAAAATCACTAAATTTTGTGGTAATTTGTTACAGAAGTAACTAGAAATAAACATTTTGTTACCTGGAAGTTGGATACTGCTGTAATAAATACCTATAAATGTGGAAGTGGTTTTGGAATTGAGTAATTGATAAAAGCTTAAGGAATTTGGGGAACAATAATGGAAAAAGCCTGTATTGTCTTGAATAGACTATTGATGCATAGAAGGGTGTTAAGCACTCTGCTAGGAGTATGGTAAAGAAAACACATATTGTCTTAGAGAATATTTAAGTCACCATACACTATATCCAGAAATATAGACATTAACAGTACTGTTGAAGAAGGCTCAGAAGGAAATGAAGAACAGGTTATTAGAAACTGGAGGAAAGAAGACCCTTGTAATACAGTGGCAGTAAACACAGCTCAATTGTTTCCTACAGCTATATGGAAAACAGAAGTTGTAAGCAATGAATTTGGATACTTAACTGAAGATATTTCCAATCAAATTATTGAAGGGTGTGTTCTGTTTTCTTCTCTCTGCTAACACAGTAAAATGCAGAAGGAAAGAGAGAAATGGAGGGAAAATCTGTTAGGAAAAAAGGAACCAACATGGGACTTTTAGTTACATTGAGATGGGATGTTAATGTTATTTTTATGTGGAAAGTTATCAGTATACAAATTTTAAATGACACTAAAGTTAGAAGAATATATTAACAGAAATTTATATTCTAAAGCCAGGGATATGACTATATAATCTTTTATTGCTGCCTCAGAGGGGAAAAAGTTAATAGTATTTCATCACATAGAGGAATCTTTACAGAAATCAGTCATGTGACTCATAGATCCCCTCTACCATCTCAGTAGAAGGCAATAATGTAATGGAATTATCTTGGAAATAACTGTGGAGAAATATCATGCCTAGTGGGGAAAATTCCATAACATATACAGAATATACGGTTTTTGAGAATATTGTGTCACAGAAATACCACTAGCCTGGACTGAAAGTGACAGAGAAAGGAAGAACTAAAAGACTGTTAAACTACCAAAATTCTATAGTCCAGGAATGGGTTCATAATTCTACTCATCCACAAAAACATGAAGAGGGAGTTATGTCCTAGAGGGCAAAGCTGAAAGTATGAAGGGAAGAGCCTTTGATACAGATAATTTTTCCCAAGCCTTGAAAACTGATGGAGCTTGCTTTGCTGGATTTCAAAATTGCTTGACAACTGGTCACTCATTTTATCAGTTCATCTTTTTCCCCTTGTTCGAAAGTGAATATCTACAATTGACGTTCTATGTATGTAATTGACATACAATGTCCTATCATTGTATTTTAGGAACAGACAACATCCTTTCTAGGTTCATCATCCCACAGATAGGGATCTTGTATTGAGATGGGTCATACTCCGAATTATACACATAGCTGGTTACACTAGTGAAATTTCAGATTATTAAGTAGATGAGATCATAAACTTGACTTGATTCTATAAATAGATTGAGACTTTTAGTAACATTGAACTGGGATATCTTTACTCTACATGTGGAATGGATATGAATCTTTGAGTGCTAGAGACAACCGTGTTACGTTGAATAGTGGCCTCCACGTCCTGTCCTAAAACTTTGATCCTGTATTTATTACCTCACATGGTGAAAGAGACTTTGAAGATGTGATTAAACATTTTGAGATGACAAGAATGTCCTGGATTATCTGGTGAGTGCAATGTAAACACAAGGGTTCTCATAAAACAGAGGCGGAAAGATTAGTTAGAGAAAATATAGGGATGGAAGCAGAATTTGGAATGATGCATTTGTAAGATGAAAGAAGAGGCCAAGGAGTATCAGTAGTCCCTAGAAGCTGAAAAGGGTAATTGCTTAGAGCCGTCAGAAGAAACATAATCTTGTTTATGCCTTAATTTTAGTCCAGCAATACATATTTTGAACTTCTGACCTCTAGAAATGTAAGATAATAAATATGTGTTGTTTTAAGTCACTGAATTTGTGGTAATTTGTTATAACAGCGGGAGGAAACTACCAATTTCATACATACTTTAAAGAGTCATACAATTCTAAAAGACTTGTCAAAGACTTGATATTCTAGCTCTTCCGTTCAGCTTTTCACTTTTGCTTTTTTCCCTAATTTGCAGGAGTTCATTTTCTGAGTGTTCTTATTTTAATGAGTAAGTATCTTCATTAAATTCACTGAAAATTTCTTCTTTACTCAAGGTTTCATGATGTGTCACTTTTAAAAATTTTATAGTAATAAATTTGCAGTTTATAATATACACAAGGTTGAAACAAAAACCCAAACGAGCAAATGTAACAATAACAATTATAAGTTGTATAATGAACCCTTGATCAATTTTAAGCTTAAACAACTTTGCAAGGTGATTTTAATTGTATCACTATAAAAATGTATTGATATGTCTCCAGTCAATAACATTTGGATAACAATTTATATATTAATACCTCTCCAGTCAATAATGTGTTAAAATGTTCATATTATCTAAAGCAATCTACATATTTGATGTGATCTCTATCAAATTACCCACAAAATTTTGCACAAAACTAGACTAATAGTAAAATTTAAATGTAAAAGACCCAGAATTGTGGAAGCACTCCTGAGGAAAAAGAACAAAGTAGGAGGCATAACCTTCTGACTTTGGACAATATTACAAAGTTACAGTAATCAAAATGTCATAGTATTGGCACAAAACAGACAAATGGATCATGGAACAAAATGACAAGCTCAGAAATAATCCCAAACACCTGTACTCCATTAATCTTCAACAAAGGAGGCAAAAATATACCATGGGAAAAAGACTGTCTCCTCAGCAAGAGATGTTGGAAGAGTTAGATAGCTACATTTCAATCAATGAATTTAAAACACACTCTCACACCATACAGTGACCTCTCATACCATACTCCAAACAGAGAGATAAGAAAGCCTTCTTCAGTGATCAATGCAAAGAAATGAGGAAAATAACAAAATGAGAAAAATTAGAGATCTCTTCAAGAAAATTAGAGATACCAAGGGAAGATTTCATGCAAAGATGGGCACTATAAAGGACATAAATAGTATTGACCTAACAGAAGCAAAAGATATTAAGAAGAGGTGGCAAGAAAACACAGAAGAACTAAACAAAAAAGATCTTCATAACCCAGATAACCACAATGGTGTGATCACCGGTCTAGAGCCAGACACCCGGATTATGAAGTCAAGTGGGCCATAGGAAGCATCATAAGAACAAAGCTAGTGGAGGTGATGGAAGTCCCGTTGAGCTATTTCAAATCCTAAAAGATGATGCTGCAAAAGTGCTGCACGCAACATGCCAGCAAATTTGGAAAACTCAGCACTGGCCACACACCTGGAAAAGGTCAATTTTCATTCCAATCACAAAGAAAGCCGATATCAAAGAACATTCAAACTACTACACAATTCACTCATCTCACACACTAGCAAAGTAATGCTCAAAATTCTCCAAGCCAGGCTTCAACAGTAAGTGAACTACAAACTTCCAGAAGTTCAAACTGCATTTAGAAAAGGCAGAGGAACCAGAGATCAAGTTGTCAACATCCGGTGGAACATTGGAAAAAAAGAGAGTTCCAGAAAAGCATCTACTTCTGGTTTATTTACTACACCAAAGCTTTAATTATGTGGATCACAATAAATTGGAAAATTCTGAAAGAGATGGGAATAACAGACCACCTTACGTCCCTGCTAAAAATTTATATGCAGATCAAGAAGCTACAGTTAGAACCTGACATGGAACAACAGAATGGTTCCAAATCAAGAAAGGAGTAAGTCATGACTTTATACTGTCACCCTGCTTATTTAACTTATATACAGAGTACATCATGCAAAATGCTGGGCTGGATGAAGCACAAGCTGGAATGAAGATCGCCAGGAGAAATATCAATAACCTCAGATATACAGAATATACCACCGTTATGGCAGAAAGCAAAGAACTAAAGGGCCTCTTGTTTAAAGTGAGAGAGGAGAGTGAAAAGTTGGCTTAAAACTCAACATTCAGAAAACTAACATCATGGAATCTGGTCCTATCACTTCATGGCAAATAGATGGGGAAACACTGGAAACAGTGACAGACTTTGTTTGGGGGCTCCAAAACGACTGGAGATGATGACTGCAGCCTTGAAATTAAAAGACACTTCCTCCTTGGAAGAAAAGCTATGACCTACCTAGACAGCATATTAAAAAGCAGAAGAGTCATAACTTTGCCAACAAAGGTCTGGCTAGTCAAAACTATGGTTTTTCCAGTAGTCGTGTATGGATGTGAGAGTTGAACTATAAAGAAAGTTGAGTGCCAAAGAATTGATGCTTTTGAACTGTGGTGTTGGAGAAAACTCTTGAGAGTCCCTTGGACTGCAAGGAGATCCAAGCAGTCCATCCTAAAGGAAATCAGTCCTGAATATTCATTTGAAGGACTGATGCTGAAGCTGAAACTCCAATATGTTGGCCACCTGATGTGAAGGACTGAGTCATTAGAAAAGACCCTGATGCTGGGCAAGACTGAAAGCAGGAAGGGAAGGGAATGGCAAAATATAAGATGGTTGGATGGCATCACCAATTCAATGGATATGAGTTTGAACAAGCTCCAGGTGTTGGTGATGGACAGGGAAACCTGGTATCCATGGGGTTGCAAAGAGTCAGACATAACTGAACGAGTGAACTGAACTGAACTCACACCATAAGAGCTTCCCTGGTAGCTCAGCTGGTAAAGAATCTGCCTGCTGTGCAGGAGACTCCAGTTTTATTCCTGGGTCGGGAAGATCTCCTAGAGAAGGGATAGGCTACCCACTCCAGTATTCTGGCTGGGAGATTTCCATGGACAGTCAGGCTACAGTCCATGGGTTTGCAAAGAATTGGACACAACTGAGCAACTTTAATTTTTCTTTCACTCTTACCATACACAAAAATAAACTCACAATTGCTAAACCAATACAGTACTGTAAAGTAAAATAAAGTAAAAATAAAAATTAAAAAAAAATTGAATAGAGGACATGACACTATAAAACTCTTAAAAGAGATAATAGGCAAAAAGTTTTTACTTTTTGGATGTGAGATTGGACCATAAAGAAAGCTGAGTGCCAAAGAATTGATGCTTTTGAACTGTGGTGTTCGAGAAGACACTTGAGAGTCCCTTGGACTGCAAGGAGATCCAACCAGTCCATCCTAAAGGAAATCAGTCCTAAATATTCCTTGGAAGGACCGATGCCGAAGCTCCAATACTTTGGCTACCTGATGCGAAGAGCTGACTCACTGGAAAAATCTGTGATGCTGGGAAAGATTGAGGGCAGGAGGATAAGGGTACGACAGAGGGTGAGATGGTGGGATGGCATCACCGATTCAATGGACATGAGGTTGAGCAAGCTCCGGAAGCTGGTGATGGACAGAGAAGCCTGTCGTTCTGCAGTCCATGGGGTCATGAAGGGTCGGAAATGACTGAACGATTGAACGGAACTGATAGCATGAGGAACTGCATTCAAAATCATGTGATAAACCATAATGGAAAGGCTATAGTATAATGCACATATTTGTATAACTGAATCTCATAGCTCTACAGAAGAAATTAACATATAGCATTGCAAATCAACTAGACTTCAATTTAAAAAAAAAGTTCATAGAAACCTTTTGACCAAAATGCTCAACCAAAGACAACTCCTTTCCTGGCATTCAAGCTCTGAACGGAAATCTACCATACTTTTCCAGGGTTTCGCTCCTTCCATTAGGCCGTTGTTTCAGTGTCTTTAAAATAATGTTTCATTTCCAGACTTTTACTTCTGTCTTGTAAGAGAACATATCTGGAGAAGTTACTTTTATTAATCTTCACTGTATTCGTGTCAGTCCACTTTGTAGTCTCTTTTGTGGCATCCTTCATTTTCCCATTTTCTTAGAAACTATTTTAGTTTTGTTTTTAAAACACATGGTAGCTAGAAAACTGTTTCAATATCAGAACATACTAAAAATTCTGATACAGGTTCATAAGCAACATGGATGAATATATTCAGCTATGTTTAGCTTAATTTATAGACTACATTTAAACTAATCTATCTCTATAAAAATAGTAGTTTCAGAGTATCAAATCATTCACAGATATATTTTTTAACATTGAAATTGATTGTGAGTTTCTAAGGATATAATATTATTTAATTTTAGTCAGTGTGATTAGGTTACCAAAAAAGCCTATAATAAGTCTCCACTACTGAACTTATTGTGATTTTATTGCCTTAAAACTGAGGTACAACTTCAAAAATGTTATTTCAAATAAGAAAAATAATGTATAGTAAGTAGATACATATATTTCAACTAAAATAGTCTACTCCAAGCAATAAAATATCTGATTTTATTCCTCAGTTTTCATGTGCATTTTTAAGTCATTAAAAAAATTTGCATATCCTGACTGCTTGTATAACACTGTAGTTCATGACAGAACAGACTAGGAAATGAACACAGTATAATTTCTATTTTAAAGAACTTTTTGTTTCAAATGGTAGAAGAAAATAAGGCAAATTTGTAAATGACTATAAAGCAAGGCAGAATGTAATTAATGTCCTAAGGGAGCTACACTGCATGTGATGAGAGAATGGAGAAATCACTTTTAGTTCTGAGAATCAACTAAAGACATAGAGTTAGAGCTGAATTGTATCTGCTAAGGGCAACGAAGAGATCTGTGAAACTGGAAAAAGATTTATGTGCCACAATAAAAAGGAAACACGTGGATTTTTAAAGGTACTGGAACATAGGAGACAGAATTTTTCAGGTATTTTTAGTAGACTAAATGAACATACCACACAGGCCACAGAGCAGAAAAACTATATGAAGAAAAGCAACTGAATTTGAAAATGTCTGACAATACCGTACAAGGTACATGAGAAGAGAGTAAACATTATTAGAAGTCATCTAGCTTGAAGCCTTAGTAAACCAAGACTGATGCTCATGGATCAATTGTTCTTTAGGTACACATCTGTCTTGTTTAGTGCAAATGAAGCCTAAGTTGTCCAACACTATTGCCTAATGTCTCAGGATGCATGATGTCTGGAGGGTAAATTTGAAGGATGGTTTTGAGGCCAAGGTAATCATAGCTTAAATACCTAAAAATATTTATTTTTTCCTATTTAGTTATCAAATAAATAGATTTTTCTACATTGCTTTTTAAAATGTATTTATGCATGTAATCAATATATTATTACATTATATGAATTATTTACATAAATTACAAGAGTTTATTTCATGTAATTAATGTCTGTTGCTTGCCTGCTCTGTCCTGAGCATTGTGGTAAAAGCAAGCAAAACAAGCACTGTTATTTCCCTCGTCAACTGGGAAGTAAATGTTATCTAGAATCACACATGTCAAGGCCATCTTATTTTCTGTAAACCTGTCCCTACCTAACTCCTCATTATAAACACACCCGTGGCCTTAGAATCCAAATTTCTGCTTAAAAATGTAATAATAAATAAGTTCTGTCTTGTGCACCTGAGCAAGGGACTTTTAATAAATGTTTTGCCTTCATGCAAGAGAAAACGAAGGAATTCCCTGGTGGCTCAGTGGTAAAGAATCTGCCTTCCAATGCAGGAGATGTAGGTTTGATCCCTGGGTTGGGAAGATCCTCTGGAAGTGGCAACTCACTCCAGGATTCTTGCCTGGGAAATCCCATGGACAGTGGAGCCTGGTGCGCTACAGTTTACAGGGTCACAAAAGAGTTGGACAAGACTTAGAAACTGAACAAAAACAAGGGAAAAAGAGTAGGAGGTTTGGTACATTAAGGAAAGCATGTGTTAGTTTCATTTGAGACTTCTAAGTTGGCACAGAGTAATTCTCTGATGCTAAAACAAAATTTATATGAGATGTCTTTTTGTTTCTTCCCCTTCTGCATCTCAAAACCAACTTTCTCATTAAGATACTTATAATACAAAAAGACACATGCACCCAAATGTTCATTGCAGTACTATTTATAACTTCCAGGAAATAGGAGCCATCGAAGTGTACACGGATAGATGAGTGGATAAGTGTTTCTGTGTATATGTGCATATATGCTTGTGCTCTCAGTCACACTCTGTCGTGTCTGATCATGCCTGTCTCTTTGAGACCCCATGGACTCTAGCCTACCAGGTCCTCTGTCCATGAGGTTCTTCAGCCAAGAATAATAGTGCAGTGGGTCCCATTTGGGGAAACTCTATACATATGTACATGGAATATTACTCGGCCATAATAAGGCATGAAACTGGGTCATTTGTAGTGATGTGGATGAATACAGAGTCTGTCATACAGAGTGAAGAAAATCAGAAAGAGAAAAATATCATGTATGGAATGCATATATGGAATCTAGAAAAACCGGTATTGATGAACCTATTTGTAGAGCAGGAGCAGAGGCACAGACATAGAGAATGGACTTATGGACACAGAATTGAAAGGGGAGCATAGGATGAATTCAGAAAATAGCATTGACATATATACAGTATCATGTGTAAAACATAGTTAGTAGAAAGCTGAGGTATAGCACAGGGAGTTCAGTCCAGTGCTCTGTGATGATCTAGAAGCATGGGATGGGAAGGGGGATGGTGGGAAGGAGGCTCATGAGGAAGGGAATATATGTAGACGTAGCTGATTCATCTGTTGTACAGCAGAAACTAACGCTACATTGTAAAGCAACCGTAAAAAATTAAAAAAATAATCAATTAAAATATACTTTTTAGATTGACATAAAAGTTCAGCTTTTTAGGAAAAATACTTTAGCTTTCATTTATTTAAATTTTATTTTTCATTTTTATTGGATTATAGTTGCTTTACAATGCTGTCTTAGTTTCAACTGAACAGCAAAGTGAATCAGCTATAAATATACACCTATCCCCTCTTTTTTGGATTTCCATCCCTTTTAGGTCACCATAGAGCACTGAGTAGAGTTCCCTGTGCTATACAGAAAGTTCTCATTAGTTATATATTTTATGCATAGTATCAATAGTGTATATATGTCAAACCCAATCTTCCAATTCATCCCTCCCTCTCCTTTCCCCCTTGGTATCCATACATTTGTTCTCTATGTCTGTGTCTATTTCTGCTTCGTAAATAAGACTGTCTATATCATTTTTTTCAGGTTCCACACACATGCTTTAATATACAGTATTTTTTTTCTCTTTCTGACTTACTTCCAAACAATAAATGTGGGAGAGGGTGTGAAGAAAAGGGGACATTCTTGCACTGTTGGTGGGAATGTTTATGAGAGTTGGATCATAAAGAAGGCTAAGTGCCAAATAATTATGCTTTGAACTGTGGTGCTGGAGAAGACTCTTGAGAGTCGCTTGGACAGCAAGGAGATCAAACCAGTCAATCTTAAAGGGAATTAATTCTGAGTACTCATTGGAAGGACTTATACTGAAGCTCGAACACTTGGACCACATGATGCAAAGAGCCGACTCATTAGAAAAGACCCTGAAGCTGGGAAAGATTGATGGCAGGAGGGGAAAGGAGCAGAGGATTAGATGGTTGGATGGCATCACCAACTGAACAGACATGAGTTTGAGTAGGCTCTGGGAGATGGTGAAGGACAGGGAAGCCTGGTGTGCTGCGGTCTATAGAGTCGCAAAGAGTCAGACTCAACTCAGTGACTGAACAACAGCAGTCACTATGGAGAACAATAAGGAGGCTCCTCCTTAAAAGACTAAAAATAAAACTACCCTGTGACCTAGCAATCCCACTACTGGACATGTACCTAGAGAAAACCGTAATTCAAAAAAAACCACATGCACCCTAATGTTCACTGAAACACTATTTAAAATGGCCAGGACATGGAAACAACCTAAATGTCCATCAACAGATGAATGGATAAAGAATATATGGTACATGTATACAATGGAATACTACTTAGCCACAAAAAATAACAAAATTGGATCATCTGTAGAGATATGGATGTTTAGGAAAATTTATTTAATAGTCCTGGTTTTAAAGCCAAGACTTTGAAATAAAGTGTATTATGAGTTGTTTAAAGAAAGCAGGACTTAGAAATGGATTTTTGATGATGTTCAACATGCTTGAATGAATTTTGTACTTCTGAACATGAACTTATTATATGAAGAGTATCTTTTTTCATCTTCTGCTCAGCTCAGTCATGTCCAACTCTTTGCGACCCCACGAACCACAGCACTCCAGGCCTCCCTGTCCATCACCAACTCTTTTTGCTCAAGTAATAACAAATCATAATAAATATTAGTCCTATGCCAAGAAACATTCTCAAGTGTTGATGTATCTCTTTGAATCTCTTACTGTTTGGTTTGTAACTGAACTAGATAAAACAAAGAGTTTCAGTACTGGTCAAGACTTCACATGTTAATACTTTCTTCAAAGATAGCTCATTTAAAGTTCAGACATTTCTGCCACTACTCACCTCTATATATTATGAGATGATTATGTGTGTGTGTGTGTGTGTGTGTGTGTAATAAATGGATCATACCAAAAGACTTATTCCACTGAATTGGTCCTTTGGAATGAATGAGGTTGACAAATACAATATAAAGTGAGATTCTACAAGACTTAGCAGAAAATACTATGTTTGCAAGATAAATAGATTGCCAACAGGCAAGAGAGTGAAAAATTTGAAAACTTTCTAGTAGGTTATCTAGTAAAAAACTTTTTAAATAATAAAAATATAATGCCTCCTTGTGAATATATGGCATTTTAGCATCTTGTTGTTTACATGGTATAGAATGTCCTTGCTTAGCAGGGAATTTGCCACTGTGTACATACAACCTACCTATTAGGTTGCTTTCTCAGGAAAAGCAGTGTTATGGCCTGAAAATTGAAATTTATTTTTGTTTAGTTCCCATGAGACTTTGCAATAGAGGACATTTTAAGTATTCTGATTAAATAAAATGTGCACAAGTGGCCACTGGAGTCATTCATGGGAAAATAATGAAGACTTACACTTATGAAAGTATTTAATTATTTATCAGAAATTTAACTTGGTGGAAGAGGATGCTGTCACAGTTATAAATATTACTGTTGCTTATTTCTTTAGAGTCTGAGTTGGAAAAAAAATGCTGGACCAGGTATAAATTTGGATCTATTTTGCAGTGTGAATTCTGAAACTATTTTTCCTTGAAACAGAGTTACTTCTGGAATGATTAAATATGAATGAATCTTTGGTTACCACATTTTTTGTGTTTATTTAGAGAAGGAAATATTTGACAACTTAGTTCAACTTCCTATGAATTAAAATAATGTCCAAATTAAGTATTTGCATTTCAACATTATCCGATTATGTCATAATATGACCTTCCCTCAGAATAACACATGTAAACAAACTTTTTTGCTGTTTTCATGTACTACAACAGGAGTTGAAATGACTAATCATGTTCTGAGTCTAAAGCTTTTTACTCTATAGAAAAGAAGCAAAGTATTGATTTTTATTAAATGGTTGGCCTTGATTTGGTTGTTTAAACCTAACAGTGATTATTTTTGAAGTTTTCCATACATTTGCTGTATGGAAATTACAGTTGCATGAAGCAACAACACATTATTTCATGTTACTGTATCAGGGAGATTAATATTTTTAAAGAAATAATATTCAAGATAACAGTATTTGAATTTTTGTCTAATGTTTGTCTGTTTAAAGCTGTTATAGTGAGTGACATTAAATTAGATTATCCAGGAAATATGTTATAAAGCATCTTATAATTTTTAATGTAAAGATTTTGTAATATCTTTCCAGCTTGAACATAGAGATGAACAGCATGTTACTGGACAAACTATGGAATTATTTCTCTATTTTTTAAATAGTGCTTGCTTATAATGTAAATGAAATCAGTATTTCATATTTAAATGTGTCTAAAATGAAAGAAATGGTTTCAGCATTTGACATCATTACTTATGAATAGGATGATGCTGAAAGTATGAAAAAGATGCTTCGCTATTTTCTTGAAAATAGACTTTCATTCCTATTCATTTATTTATTTAATTTGGAGAGGATAATTTAAGGGAAGATTCCTGAATAACTATTTGCCTTCAACTTATGACTTTTTTCTCCTAGATAATAATCAGTCTTAAGGCATTTTGGAATCTCTTAATTTTCTTATTTTGGATATTAATAAACCAACAGATCTTACTTGCTAAAACAGTAAATGTTACTCAGTATCTTTCAAAGATTAAAAATTATTTTTATTTCAAGAAAAATTTGATAGTCCCTCTAAGTGGCATATTGTGGTTATATTAGGTATGTCTGAATCTAAGGACAAGTCATTGAATTAGTATAATTTTTCTACATGCCATTGTGGTGAATATTCAGTGATGATTAGTATCAGCATATTTTCAATATAGTCTGTGTACAATCACATGTAATTTAACCTAAACTTTTGTTTCTTAGTGCTATGGATCTTCTTTGGAATGTCAACCAGTTTCAGAAAGTAATTAATGCTTGGCTGATAACTTATATTCTTGTATGTAGCATGCCTTTTATTATATCATTGTGTTAAAATGATTATTATCATGTTCTGAAAACTACATGGTTTTTTGCTTAAAATTACTTTCATAAAGTTAATGTACTTTCTTAGCTACTGCTCTTTTCATCACTTATAAAGCATATACTCAATGAGTTATTATTAAAAGCTCCCTCTAACCCAAATACATACAAAACTAACTTACAGATACCAAAGGAGAAAGCAGGGAGGTGGGGAATGGATATATGAGGAGTCCGGAATTAACATATACACAATAATATACATAAATAACCAATGAGGACCTACAGTATAGCACAAGAAATTATACTCAATATTTTACGATAACCTATAAGGGAAAAGAATATGAAAATAACAGGATTCTCCAGGCAAGAATACTGGAGTGGGTTGCCATTTCCTTCTCCAGTGCATGAAAGTGAAAAGTGAAAGTGAAGTTGCTCAGTCGTGTCCAACTCTTAGCGACCCCATGGACTGCAGCCTACCAGGCTCCTCCATCCATGGGATTTTCCAGGCAAGAGTACTGGAGTGGGGTGCCATTGCCTTCTCCATATATAGAATATATATATATACACATATATATATATATATATATATACACACACATATAACTGAATCAGTTTGCTGTACACCTGAAACTAACACAACATTGTAAATTAACTTTTGTTCTTCAGTTGCTCAGTCAAGTCCAACTCTTTTCCACCCTATGAATTGCAGCACGCCAAATTTCCTGGTCCTTCACTATCTCCTGGAGTTTGCGCAAACTCATGTCCATTGAATCGATGATGCCATACAACCATCTCATCCTCTGTCGCCCCCTTCTCTTTCTGCTCTCAGTCTTTCTCAGCATCAGGGTCTTTTCCAATGACCAAAGTTTGGGAGCTTGAACTTCAGCATCAGTCTTTCCAACGAATACCCAGGGTTTATTTCCTTTAGGAATGACTGATTTGATCTCCTTGCTGTCCGAGGGACTCCTAAGAGTCTTCTCCAATACCACTGTTTGAAAGCATCAGTTCTTTAGTGCTCAACTTTTATGGTCCAATTTTCATAATCATATATGACTACTGGAAAAGCCATAGCTTTGACTAGACAGACCTTTGTCGGCAAAGTAATGTCTCTGCTGTTTAATATGCTATCTAGGTTTGTTATAGTTTTGCTTTCATGGAGCAAGTATCTTTGAATTTCATGACTGCAGTCATAATTTGCAGTAATTTTGGAGCCCAAGAAAAGACTGTCACTGATTCCACTTTATCCCCATCTGTTTGCCATGAAGTGATGGGACCAGATGCCATGTACTGAGTTTTGCGTGGTTCTGTATATTCTTTTCCAGTGGTCAGGTACTCCTTTCTGCTCTCAGCTGGAGTTCTGCATGCACTTCTGTGTCTGAAGATGTATTCCTGATGTATCCATGGAGAGAATTGTACTTCACGTCCACCTACTCCTCTGCCATCTTGTTCTCTGAATGTTGAGTTTTAAGCCAGCTTTTTCATTCTCCACTTTCATTTTCATCAAGAGGCTCTTTAGTTCCTCTTTGCTTTCTGCCATTAGGGTGGTGTCATCTGCATATCTGAGGTTATTGATATTTCTCCCGGCAATCTTGATTCCAGCTTGAGCTTCATCCAGCCTGGCATCTCTCATGACGTATTGTACATATAATTAAATAAGCAAGGTGACAGTATATAGCCTTGATGTACTCCTTTCTCAATTTGGAACCAGTCCGTTGTTCATGTTCAGTTCTAATTGTTGCTTCTTGACTTGCATACAGGTTTCTCAGGAGGCAGGTAAGGTGGTCTGGTATTCCCATCTCTAAGAATTTTCCAGTTTGTTGTGATCCACACAGTCAAGGGCTTTAGTGTAGTCTGCTGCTGCTAAGTCACTTCAGTCGTGTCCGACTCTGTGTGACCCCATAGACGGCAGCCCACCAGGCTCCCCCATCCCTGGGATTCTCCAGACAAGAATACTGGAGTGGGTTGCCATTTCCTTCTCCAATGCATGAAAGAGAAAAGTGAAAGTGAAGTTGCTCAGTCTGTCCGACTGATAGCGACCCCATGGACTGCAGCCCACCAGGCTACTCCGTCCATTGGATTTTCCAGGCAAGAGTACTGGGGTAGGGTGCCATTGCCTTCCCCGTTAGTGTAGTCAATGAAGCTTAAATGGATGTTCTTCTGGAACCCCCTTGCTTTTTCTATGATCCAATGTGTGTGCTTAGTTGCTCAGTCATGTCCAACTTTTTTTTACCTCTTTGGACTGAGTATACAGTCCATGGAACTCTCTAGGCCAGAATACTGGAGTGGGTAGCTTTTCCCTTCTCCACATGATCTTCCTAACTGAGGGATTGAACCCGGGTCTCCCACATTGCAGGCAAATTCTTTACCAAGTGAGCCACAAAGGAAGCCCTCTATGATCCAATGGATGTTGGCAATTTGATCTCTGGTTCTTCTGCCTTTTCTATATCCAGCTGTACATCTGGAAATTCTCGGTTCATGTACTCCCGAGCCTAGCTTGAAGGATTTTAAGCATTACCTTGCTAGTATGTGAAATGAATGTAACTGTGCAGTGGTTTGAACACTCTTTGGCATTGCCTTTCTTTGGGATTGGAATGAAAACTAACCTTTCCCAGTCCTGTGGCCACTGTTGAGTTCCAAACTTGCTGGCATATTGAGTGCAGCACTTTCACAGCATCATCTCTTAGGATTTGAAAATGCTCAGCTGGAATTCAATCACCTCCACTAGCTTTGTTCATAGTGATGCTTCCTAATGCCCACTTGACTTCACATTCCAGGATGTCTGGCTCTAGGTGAGTGATATAGTAAATCAACTATTCTTCAATAAAAAAGGCAAAATGTAAAATAAAAACAAATAAAAGTCACTATTCTAACATTTCTAAGTACCTTTGCAAACTGAAGTATTTGCTGTTACTTTTCTGAAATGATTAGCATTTAGCAATTTTCTCTCTATGCCTGGTATTTGTATTACTTTTCTATCAGTGTGTGGGTTTAATCACTGAGTCATGTCCAATTTTTGCACCCCATGGACTGTAACCCACCAGGCTTCCCTGTCCATATGTATTTTTTTCCGGAAGAATACTGGAGTGAGTTGCCATTTCCTCCTCCAGAGCTTCTTCTTGATCCAGGGATTGAACCTGTGATTCCTGCTCAGTTTCCTGCATTGGTAGGCATATTCTTTATCACAGAGCCACCAGGGAAGTTCTTTTTTTTCTTTACATGTGCACAATTTTCTAAATTTCTCCTAGCAGAAATGGAGTTACCTCTGAGAATTGATATTTTAGACCTATGTCTATGTTTCACAAGTTTTACTTTAAAACAGACATTCCCTGACAAGATAAAAATATTTTGCTATAGGGAATATTGTAAAATTTTCAGAATCTTTCCTTTCTGATTCTTCTATTTGTATCTATTCCAGTACAAATGATATTCTTCTAAAATTCTATTTTTTTTAATATCAACAGAGAATTAGATAAGTTCTAAGACTTTTTCCAGTACCTCAAATTCACTCTTGTTCTCTATCATTTATAAAAATTCATTTTCTTCTAATTCTATCTGGAGTTGATATATAGAAATTAAAAGTGAAGAAAAAAATAAATGTTTGCTCTCTTCCATCCCAAGGGAGTTCATGTTACTACAAGACATGTATTATTAAGTATATTTTTAACTTATATAACAATTCACGTGTTGTAATACCTATGCTTATATAAGTATATAAATAAAAGCTGTGGACTATTTTGTCCACCTCTGTCTTATAATCCCTATTTTTCTCTCTCAAGAAACATTAATACGAATATAGTCAAATGGACTGGTCTTTACTCCTCTAAATAACCAAGTAATATTATATACTATAAATATGCTATATTTTATTCTCTGTCGATTATCAATATTCTTGACTCTAGTTTTTTCTATTCTAAATTATACTAAAACAAATATTTTTATAGTACTGCTTTATTCTTATAAGGTAGAATTACATTCAAGTTTTTATCACAATATTCAGGAATAAATGATAGAATTAAAGTAATTATCCAGGTTACTTATACAGAGTGTTTCAACTAGGTATATATTCTAATATTTGTTTTTTCTATTTTAATGTTATATAACTTAATTATTGATTTTTTAATGTTTATCATGAATTGAGACAGTTTAAATCTAAAAGTATCTTTGAAGTGTATTATAAAAATATGACATACATATGAGATATATATGAAACAAGGTGATAAAATAAATATTATTTCCAACCAAAAACTTTAATAAATAGTAGGTGACTTTCACAAAGAAATAAGTTCTAGATTACTCACTCATAGTATTTAATCCAGTTGACAATTTTAAAACTAATTTTGTTTATGTATATCCATAGTCTTAAAACACTGATAATGCAACTGCATTTTTTATTGGCTTCCAGTGATCTAATTACAATTTCTCCATATCATAAATGGAGGGGTTTGCTCTCTTATTTTTAATTGTATATTTTCTAGCACTTTTGTTAATACCATTCTGGACATAGAGACTGTTTGATTCAATTGTTAAAGTGAGCAACATTCATCACAGAAACTTGAGAAGGTAACTAATTGTTAATATATATTTATATTTTAGATTTCCTAATGATTGCTATTTGATTTCAACATTTCCTGTGTAAGGTTACATATATGAAATCATTAAATTAACTTTTACCTCTGATAATGGAAAAATAATAGAATCAATGGCTTTCACAGCAAGAAGGATAGGAGATTAAAAACAGATAGTGAGAAAACATGAGAAGTGACATTATTAACAAAATAGAATGAACGACAGTATATATTTATCTACTTTTCCTTTTAAACTCACCTTAAATGACAGTTAAAACAACAAAGTTTAAACAAAAAAAGAAAAAAACAGAAGAAGACAAGAAGAAATAGTGATTAGAAGAAGACACAAATTTGGAAGATAGCAGGCAAAAGTTTAGTGAAAGCCTTAACAAAGTAGAGGAAATTCAAATTAGAAGTGAGTATAAGTACTCTTGCCTGGAAAATCCCATGGATGGGGGAGCCTGGTAGGCCGGAGTCCATGGGGTCGCTAAGAGTCGGACATGACTGAGTGACTTCACTTTGACTTTTCACTTTCATGCATTGGAGAAGAAAATGGCAACCCTCTCCAGTATTCTTGCCTAGAGAATCCCAGGGATGGGGGAGCCTGGTGGGCTGCCATCTATGGGGTCACACAGAGTTGGACACGACTGAAGCAACTTAGCAGCAGCAGCAGCAGCATAAGGAGGGAAAGGAAGAAATGAGTTCATTTACTCTGAAGACACTATAAGAATATGGGGTTCTGATTTTCCAGAACTGAGACAAGAAAGCTGAGACTTCAACATATTAGAAGTTTCCACGTTGTGCTATTTCATTTCTCTACACTCTATGTTGACTACAAGCTCACATAAAAAATAGGAGAATTTTTCTCCAGAAAAATGATTGGTCTGAGAGCTTAGATCTCAAGATACTGCTATTTGGGAGTCCCCATAGATAGGGCCTAAACATCTAGTATAAAATAGATGCTTGACATAGAGCTTCTAGTCAGCTTAAGAACTCACATTTAAATATGAATAGACAGATATCATATTAAGGCATATATGTAGAACCTAGAAAAATAGTACATAATAAATAATAAATCTATTTCCAAGGGAGGAATAGAGACACAGAAATAGAACAGACATGTAGACAAGAGGTGTGAATGGGAGAGCTGGACAAATTGGGAAGTTGGTATTGACATACATATATGTATATACACACATATATATAAAATAGAGGTCTAAAATAGATAGCTAGGGGGAAGTTGCTACAAAGCGCTGGAAACTCAGCTTGGTGTTCTGTGATGACATAGAGGGATGGGATGGTTGTAGGGTGGGAGGGAGGTCCAAGACAGAGGGGATATATGTATGCACATGTTGATTCACTTCAATGTACAGCAGAAACTAATATAAGATCNCTTCTGTTAGGTCCATACCATTTTTGTCCTTTATTGTGCCCATCTTTGCATGAGTGTTCCCTTGGTATCTCTAATTTTCTTGAAGAGATCTCTAGTCTTTCTAATTCTACTGCTTTCCTCAATTTCTTTGCATTGGTCACTGAGGAAGTCTTTCTTATGTGTCCTTACTGTTCTTTAGAACTCTACATTCAGATGTGTATATCTTTCCTTTTCTCCTTTGGCTTTTGCTTCTCTTCTTTCTTCAGCTCTTTGTAAGGCCTCCACAGATAACTGGAGATGGTTTTGATCACTGCTTCCTGTATACTATTACTAACCTCTGTTCATAGATCTTCAAGCACTCTGTCTATCAGATCTAATTCCTTGAATCTATTTGTTGCTTCTACTGCATAATCATAAGGGATTTGATTTAGGTCATACCTGAATGGTCTAGTGGTTTTCTCTTCTTTCTGCAAGTCTGAATTTAACAATAAGGAATTCATGATGTGAGCCCCAGTCAGTTCCCAGTCTTATTTTTGCTGACTGTATAGAGCTTCTCCATCTTCAGCTGCAAAGAATATAATCAATCTGATTTCAGTATTGACCATCTGATGATATCCAGATAACCATGTGTAGAGTCATCTCTTGTGTTGTTGGAAGCGGGTGCTTGCTGTGACCAGTGTGTTCTCTTGGAGAAATTCTGTTAGCCTTTGCCCTGATTCATTTTGTACTCCAAGGCCAAATTTGCCTGTTATTCCAGGTGTCGCTTGATTTCCTACTTTTGCCTTCCAGTACCCTTGATGAAAACATCTTTTTTTGGTTTATTTCTAGATGTTCTTGTAGGTCTTCATAGAACCATTCAACTTCAGCTTCTTTGGCATTGGTGGTTGGGGCATAGACTTGAATTACTGTGATACTGAAGGGCTTCCCTTGGAAATGAACAGAGATTATTCTGTCATTTTTGAGATTGCACCCAAGTACAGTACTTCAGACTCTCTGTTGATGATGAGGGCTACTCCATTTCTTCTAAGGGATTCTTGCCCACAGTAGTAGATATAATGGTCATCTGCATTAAATTTGCCTGTTCCAGTCCATTTTAGTTCACTGATTCCTAAAATGGTGATGTTCACTCTTGCCATTTCGTGTTTGATCACTTTCAATTTACCTTGGTTCATGAACTGAACATTCCAGGTTCCTATGCAGTATTGTTCTTTACAGAATCAGCCTTTACTTCCATAACCAGTCACATCCAGAATTGGGTGTTGTTTTTGCTTTAACTCAGCTTCTTCATTCTTTCTGGAGCTATTTCTTCAATCTTCTCCAGTAGCATATCAGGCACCTACTGACCTGGGGAGTTCATCTTTCAGTGTCCTATCTTTTTGCCTTTTCATACTGTTCATTGGNGTATTGTTCTTTACAGAATCAGCCTTTACTTCCATAACCAGTCACATCCAGAATTGGGTGTTGTTTTTGCTTTAACTCAGCTTCTTCATTCTTTCTGGAGCTATTTCTTCAATCTTCTCCAGTAGCATATCAGGCACCTACTGACCTGGGGAGTTCATCTTTCAGTGTCCTATCTTTTTGCCTTTTCATACTGTTCATTGGTTTCTCAAGGGAAGAATACTGAAGTGGTTTGCCATTCCTTTCTCCAGTAGACCTCATTTTGTCAGAACTCTCCACCATAACCCATCCATCTTGGGTGGCCCTACATGACATGGCTCATAGTTTCACTGAGTTAGACAACGCTGTGATCCAAGTGATCAGTTTGGTTAGTTTTCTGTTAATTGTGGTTTCCATTCTATCTGCCTTCTGATTCATAAGGATAAGAGGCTTGTGGAAGCTTCCTGATGGGAGGGATTGGCTGTATTTCACCCATGAGGTTGAATATTATCCTTCTATTTCTTAGCTATTCTTTCTTCTTATGTAATGTTCTGTTCATTGATATTTTCTTTTTGTAGTTTTATGGAAAACACTTTATGAGGGTGTTTCATTGTAATTTTGCACATGACATCTTTGACTTTTAAAATATACATTTATCCAAAACCTTTTCCCTCTCCTTTGTGGTTTTCCCTTAGGTACTTAAGACTCTCTCTCATCCCTGGATTACTTAAAGTCTTACCTTTATGTAAAAACACTTTCATGCTGCATTTAGGCATATGGTGAATCAACTATACATCATTTAAAAAATACTAACAAACCCTGATTATGAAGAAAAAACTCAAGAGCTTCTATAAGAATTAAAATGATTACTTATTAGGAACAAGTCTAAGAATGAAATTTAAATTTTTAACATCCTCAATGGAGTATTGTTTTCAAAATTTAGAGAAAAATAAATTTCAATTAGAATTAAGTGCTTGGCCAGATTATCAATTAACGCAGATATTTTCAGACATGGATGGTCAAATATTTAATTCTGATGACCTTTTCATAGGAACTGATAGAAGAATGTGCATTTTGCAAAGGAAGAAAAGAAAACAAACCAGAGAAAGATATAGTCTTCAGGATGTAAGAGAATCTCACACAGATCATATGTGAACAACCAAAATCTCCCAATGTAAAAAAAAAAAAAAAAAAAAAATGTGCATCAGGCATAGAAAATGCCTGCTCCAAATTAAAGCAAGAGAATTTCTAGTACAATTTTATCTTTAATCAATGTACCATTTATATAAAAAAAAAAGGTACATAGAAAAGGAAGCAAGCACAGATTTTGTTGTTGTTTTTTTTTAAACAAGAAAAAGTACAAGGAAGGAAACAGATACTAGTATAATACTTGGCTCTGCAGTGAAAACACAATTGAACATAAAAATATTGAAAATATATAAGAGGTACGTATCTGTGCTCACAGAGATTGTCTAGAATTAATAAGAACCATTGAGGTATACATTATTTATAAATATTGAGATCAAACTTAGAAGAAATGGCTTTAAAAGTTGACAAAATAATTGTTATTACAGGATTTTGTTTGACTGAATAAGAAAGGGACGGGACTATAGGGAATGGTAATTTTTAAGAGAACATTTTTAATAATACATATTTTTGAAGAACTCTAGGAGCATTTATCACATTAAAAAATAAGCATTACTTTAGAAAATGATTAATAATTTTGAAAATTTATATTTATTTCTCCCTATATTCCCAATACCTGAAATAATAATTATCAATAAATATGCAATCACTGGACAATATTTGAACATTTAAAGACTGGATAAGAGATTGGAAGTCAATTTGTTACCAAAAATTTTTTTTCTTGATGTGTTAATTTTTATTTTTCACTGCCTCTCATCCAGTGACCATTTCCTTCTTTAGCCTCTTAACCCTCACATAAAATTTTTGGTTTTGTTTTTGTTTTAGATCATGTGTTTTGACACTTTAATATTATATTTTATTGGTTTACATTTGTGTGGTCTTCCCAGTGAGAGTTCGAGTATCTTCTTTTGCATCTAAGTTCACAGTAAATGTAGTATTCACTGTTTTATGTTAAATAGTCTCCGTTTCTTATATGGTATATATCTGTGTTTGAATATCATCTTCCCTGGTGGCTCAGTGGTAAAGAATCCCCCTGCAATGCATGAGACGTGGGTTTGATCCCTAAGTCAGGAAGATTCCCTGGAGGAGGGCATGGCAACCCACTCCAGTATTCTTGCCTAGACAATCCCATGGACAGAGGAGCCTGGAGGGCTACAGTAAATGGGGTCACAAGGGAAAACAGATTTTTAGTAGCTTTCCACTCCATTTCCTATAATCTAGAACTGTTATTCAGCAGAGAACATGCTAAAATAGATTAAAGATGCTTATACAAACAGTATCATCATTCTGTATATCTAAATCACTGAAAATCGATCTACCACTCATAATCTACTAGGTGACATGTTTCAAGCAAAGTGGAATCTACTGGTCAAAACAATCCCATTATTCTATTTCATGCTCAATGAAAATAAATTTTTAAAATTTATTTTTATTTATTAAATAGGCTTTCAGTTCACTAAAAACAGATTTACAATTCAGGAACNTCCTCTTTACTTTCTGCCATAAGGGTGGTGTCATCTGCATATCTGAGGTTATTGATATTTCTCCCGGAAAGGCCTAAAGGCCTAAATTAAACACAAATTGCTCTTCTGTCTCTCTCTCTCATTGGAGGTTATCAATAGATCAGGGAACTCAACCTTTTCTGGACAAAAATGAATACACATCTTCCAGATCTTATCAGTTCAAGTCCATGTCAATGGTGGTGAGAGTGGATCATAAACCATGTCAAAAATTAACCAAATAAGTATTTAAGAACCACTGATAGATCATGCTACACCTACTGAAATTGTCACAGAGATCTGCTAATACTTGGAGCCTGTAAGGTAACAATTGTATGCATTATGCTCAACATCAATTGTGTTTGACCAATGATAATTCAATACTTGGTCACAAAATGAGTACTTTATTCTATACTTATCAAGCTAGGGCTTTTCTGACCCCCTAGATGAAGTTAAGTCCTCCTGAGGAATAGACACTTAGAATCCTGAGCCTCTGTTTTTATAACACCTCATCACAGTTGATTATAATTAATTTAACTACATTCAATTCCCTGAGGGCAAAAAACCGTATGTTTCTAGCTTACTCAATATAATGAGTTGAATTAATATGTTAAGATTATAAGCATCTTACAAACTAGAATAACCTAAAAAGTTAAGCTCCAGTGTTGGGAAAAAAACATGGTAAGGTCTCACTTCTACA
Organism: Oreotragus oreotragus; assembly: GCA_006410675.1. Lineage (NCBI taxonomy): Eukaryota > Metazoa > Chordata > Mammalia > Artiodactyla > Bovidae > Oreotragus > Oreotragus oreotragus. Next base: position 61,372 of record SJYX01007941.1, on the reverse strand, counting down.
TGGAACTATACAGATAATTTCACCTTCCGTTTATAGTAAAAAGCCTCCTGCAACATTTCAGTGTTAAAAAAAAAAAGTACAGAACAACATGGAATCCATCTTTAGTCTCACCAACATGTGCCTTCCCTTACCTACAAAACTTTTATTTTTCCTAATTCTCACAGTCTATTCTATTCTCTAGTTATAGAAGGTACCAGATGTTTGGGGGAGGCTGTTCCACACATCCTAGATTTTAAAATAGAAGCAAGATCTATTGTAGCTGTATAATGTAACTTCAGCCTTAACTTCTGTGCTCACCAGCTAGGTGTAATCTGCAATGTGGTTGCTCATCAGTGGAACGGTTCTTATCTGTGGAATGCTGGTATCCATGCCAAACACTCAAAAGAACCACAGGATATTACCGAAAGGTCACGTTCTGTCCACAATCCATTTCCCTCTAGGAAATTTTAATTTACATAAACACTTTTCAAGAAAACCCTTTTGCATTTAGACAACTGTTAAAAACCAGGCTAGAATAAGCTGAGTATGAATATACAGTAACACCTGGGGTAAGTGCCTAAAAGAGACTGTCAATATCCTCAAATTATTCTCCTACTGCAGGTTTCAAAGAGGGAACCAGCTAAAAGCCACTCACATCCTTCTGCTCCTGGGAGCAGTGGGAAGGGGGTCAGGGGGCTTGGATGCAGCAAGTTGGAGATACAGGTTGAAGCCTGACTGGGTTTTTGTACTGGGGAATCCTGCATGCTTCTAGGCAGCAGTGGGCACCTCCAGAGAGAGGCGAACCCAGGCTTTCAAGTATCCTACAATGGAGCTGGCAGCATCTTCTTCAAAGCTGCCAGCAACTTAAAAAAAAAACCAAAAACCTCTTTATTTAAAAAAGGAAAAAAAAGTTCTTTTTTTTTTTAATAGTTGATTAATAAGAATCTTTAGAGCTGGGTCTCCCCTACTTTAACAGAGATAAAATTTCTAAAGAATTATGAAAATATACCACAAGTAGAACTCCTGATTTTTTTCCCTAGGATTTAAATAAAAAACAACTACGGAACTTCAAAAGTGAATGTGTAATACCACTGGGGTTTTTACTTGAACACTTAAAACATTTCACTTTATCAGCAAAGTGTCTTTCTTTTGACATGATGCAGACACCAACTGAATTCTAAATCATTATAAATCACTTTCAATTAATTCGAGGCATTGTAAAGATTATGAGAATGTGCTACCAATTCAGTCCTCGTTGTGACTGCTGGTTGATTGCGTGCCACTGTTAACCATTTAAATGAGCACATAATAAAAAAAACCTGATAAAATGTATAAACCAGGACATCAATGTGGCAGACAGAGACAGCACGTGCAGTTGACAGCAGTAGGAATGAAGGGTTTGATGACGAGACACTGGAAGTCTAGAGTGATGGGATGCAGGTGCTAAGCAGAGAGAGGGCTATTATATATAATTTTTGTTGAATTACTGATTTGCTCACTGATCTTTGCTCCTGCATTCATGAACACTGTAACACTGCCATCTTGGATGTATCTGTGTGGAAAATGGACTTGGCACCTTTGACTAATCCATGTAATAAGTTGGTGAACTCACACCTCACATCCAGACAAGTAGTAGCAAGAAATTAATTTGCCCTATAAGTCTATGCAGCTGGTCAGTTCTCAATGCCGCAGGTAAGAAAATTGGAAGAATTTTCTTAGCGATCTATAGTACTAATAAAAAATGATACAGGGGAGCAAAGGCTATGAAATATATTAATGCAGGCCCAACCACCAGCTTCCCTTCAAACATATGGTAAGACACCACAGGTAACCCCATCATAGGTTAAGTTCAAATTTTAGTTTTTAAATCAAATGATTTTCCAGGCATTCCATTGGCACCTAGGAAAACCAGCTGATTGAAGCATAAGGATTTGTTTCATGTTAAAACAGCCAACAACACTGAGAAAAAAGGCCAATCAACAAGTCACTGTTGCTCTTACAAGTTAACAAGCCCATATTCTAATTTTTGATCATGCCCTGCTCTATTTAACATAATCCACATGCCTACTTTCACCAGTAAATTGCAAGCTGACTAAAACAGTTTGACTGCGTTATGCATTATGGCAATTTTAACCCAACAGTATGAATAATTTTTATGATACAAAAGTGATGATGCTATGAGACTTCTTTGCTTTTTTAATAGGTAAATCTTTTTAGATTTCTTTGTGAGTACTTTAATGTGGTAACCTTAAGCTTTCTTTATAGTTTGCATTTAACTTACAGATTTGTTTTACTTTTCCCACTCAATGATTTATACAATTGTTTCAGTTTAGGCTTTACATATGTAAGTGATAATATGATTATATCAATATACTACATTTGAATGACTTTTTCTTTTGAATTGAGTAGGCTAATGAAGGATGCAAGTGCTTTTAAATTAGTATTATTTATGTAGAATGTCTTTGCCAAAATTCATCTAAACTTATATTTTAGAAGTCTAGGCTTACATATCTAAAAAATTCATACTCCTCTCCAAAATCTTAGCAAAGGACAAAAATCTTAGGAAAGAATCACATCTTTTTGAGTCAGAAAGGTACCTAAGTGATTAACTTTTTAAAAACCTCCTCATTTCTCAAATGAAGTAACTCAAGATTATACAAATAGATTTTGTCCTCCCACTGAAGAGCAGAGTAGAATACATCAATTTATTCTCTCTGTAATGATTTCTGAGATCTTTGTTAGATTACTTCCATTTGGATCTACCCACTCTAAAATCTTTCTAAAACGTCACAACCATTTTCTTTGGCCTTCATAAGCAAAATAGTGTGTTAGCTAATGAGTTTTTCTGCCAAGCCTGACTGCATATTTTTGCTAAGGTTTCTTTGCATTCTGATACACCTTTTTCCTTTCCTACCCAAATCTGAGATGTCAGAAGACTTTACTCAAGCCTTCTAGTTTAGAGGGTTGCATAAACGATGAAGTCCCTCTGAGGCTGAGGAATGCCGCTGTTATTGGCCCCACTCTGCTTGTCACAATGCAACCCCAGTAAATGCAGTTGAAAACTACTTTTATTTGAAGGCCATTTGACAGAGGGGGAGAAAACACATTTACTCTTTCAAGGCCTGTGTATTTTCCTGGGAGAAGCCTGCCTATGAAATTTGTCCTTTTATCCTTGGATAGCAATTTGGGAAATATCTTTTGGCAGTGCAGTCTCCTGAGTGGTTTCTGCATCTTCAGACCACAGCAGTGATTCACAGACCTACTCTGTATCTCCCCCACCTCCCTCCTGCCTCCTTTTTAAAGACAAGAAGGCTGTTTCATGCTGCTGTGCTGAAAACATTCTTCTCTGGAGGCTGAGGAAGAAAATCTGCATATTTCAGCAAAAATATTGAGCTATTTTCACCATCGATGTTTAAGGAGGGAAATGTTTACTAATATCTGTGATTATACTGAGACACTACAAATAAGAAACAGACAGGACTGTGGACTTTTTCTTAAAACAAGATTCTTTTCTAATGTGTCCCTTACTCACAGGCGCTCGCAGAAATTCAACAAGATTACGTCTATCTTCATCAGACAGATCAGTTACTGAACTACAGCTGGCTCATACTATCTTCAACAGGACTGTCCATCACAATAGACCAAGAAGTCTTATTTTTCAGGATTAAAAAAATGAAGAAAAATGCAACATAATATTATAAACATTCTGTGTGTGTGTGTGTGTGTTTCAATCCTCCTAGTCTCTACAAGTCATCACCACTTTGGACCCGCCCATCAGGCATCCATAGTGATGCTCCTTACCTATAAACAGGTTCCACTCGGTGTCGAGATCGGCTTGATTTGCCAGGCAGCCCTTCATGACGTTGAGGCAGTAGTTGTTGCATGGTCTCACCGTGGGGAGTCCTCGACAATAAGCGCAGTATAGCATCTTCATGAGGGCACGGATGCAGCCTGGGGTCGGGCTGACCTAAAGATTTATTGGAAAAAAAAATCAGAAATAAGAAGGATGGAAGGGGACAAAAAAGAAGTGACTCATTTTCTCCCTGAAAATGAAAAACAAAACAAAACAGGGAAATGGCTCTGATAAATCTTCAACAGCTGGGCAGCAGGCTAAAGGAGCCATTCGAATCTTAATCTTTTGCAGTACTTAATCTTGAAGTCAGTCAATTCCTCTTTAATACTTCTGTTCAGTATAGGAATAATCATTTTTCTTGAATTGTCCTTGCCAACATTTTGATATCTATGTCATTGCAATTTAGCCCTAAAACCTAGACACTGTTTCAATGAAATAGAACATGCAATGAGATAATGCATGTGAAAGCAATTTCCAAAGTTAACAGCCCCATAAAAATGAAGGTATTATTAAAGTTTAATGTGACACCTTTGGAAAATTTTCCAACTGGTTATTTGACCCTGTTTCTAAAGGAGGTTGGCAGATACACTTCCTTTGTACATAACGTTTTAAAAAGGATCAATATCAACTTGTCTGGGATTTCTGAGATCCAGGCCTGTTAAGAAGCAGTGGAACTGCCAAGACATCATCTTCAGGTATCTGAAGCTTTGCAGTTCTGGGAACTTTGGAAGATGGACCCAGGGTTGAATATGAAGAGAAATCCTTGCAGCAATTCAGAGGAGCTACTAATCCACCTATAATGAAGTGCTATTTGCCTTGAATACGATAAGCAGTGAATGGCTGGTTCTAAGTTAATTCTAAACCAATCAGGTCTTTTTTAGACTCACTGAAAATTCCAATTTGACTTTTAAGAGGACAGAATTTTAAAATGGAATGGACCAAAACCAGAAAAAAAAA
>SJYX01007941.1:27504-46130 GCA_006410675.1 Oreotragus oreotragus | reverse complement strand
ACAGGTTTTATGTTAAATAGTCTCCGTTTCTTATATGGTATATATCTGTGTTTGAATATCATCTTCCCTGGTGGCTCAGTGGTAAAGAATCCCCCTGCAATGCATGAGACGTGGGTTTGATCCCTAAGTCAGGAAGATTCCCTGGAGGAGGGCATGGCAACCCACTCCAGTATTCTTGCCTAGACAATCCCATGGACAGAGGAGCCTGGAGGGCTACAGTAAATGGAGTCACAAGGGAAAACAGATTTTTAGTAGCTTTCCACTCCATTTCCTATAATCTAGAACTGTTATTCAGCAGAGAACATGCTAAAATAGGTTAAAGATGCTTATACAAACAGTATCATCATTCTGTATATCTAAATCACTGAAAATCGATCTACCACTCATAATCTACTAGGTGACATGTTTCAAGCAAAGTGGAATCTACTGGTCAAAACAATCCCATTATTCTATTTCATGCTCAATGAAAATAAATTTTTAAAATTTATTTTTATTTATTAAATAGGCTTTCAGTTCACTAAAAACAGATTTACAATTCAGGAACAACCCATTGCCTCACATATTTTCAGCTCACTGAAACAGATTTACTACTCAGAAACAACTCATTATCTAACATGTTTCCAGTTCACTGAAAATAGATTTACAACTCATATGTAGCCCATTATCCAACATAGTTCCAGCTCACTGAATATTGATTTAGAATTCATAAACAGCACATTATCTTACAAATTTTCAGCTCACTGAACAGATTTGCAAATCATAAACAACCTATTGTCTACCACGTTTCCAGCTCAAAGAAAGTAGATTTACAGTGTATAAACAATCCATTATCTCACACGTTCCAGTTCACTGAAGATTGATAGAGAACTCAGAAAGAACCCCCAGGAACGAATAATCCACCTTGGACAGGAAATTAAATAAAGGATATAAGGAAGTTGGCTCCATTGCATAAAAATTTTTATTTGGCCTTAAGGTACAATCTTATATCAGTAAGTATATTTAAAGATTTAATCATTATTTTCAAATTTCAAATTTTATATGAAATAAAAAAATCAGGTGAGTTTAAGGTATGATAACTAGAGTTTTGTGGATTTTGAAAAGCATTTTTGTTAATTTATGAAAATTCAGAATACAAAAGTAAAACTATTAAAATGATTATTGCTATGGATGAATTGCATCCTTTATAACCTTATTTCTAAAGTTTCTCATTCTATTATGTTTGTAGAAGCATTAAAACATATTAACCTTTTTTGAATTGTTAACGTACTGAAATCTACTAGATGTATTAAAAACAAATTTTAAAAAAGATAAACTTCCTTTTGGATAAAATAAATTTAACATCAGATGTGCTCACTGGGCAGTTTATTTTTATGTTATCAAAGTGAAAAGACTCGAGGGTATCCAGAAGCTAAACTTCTATTAATATTTTACACCTGTCATTCAAATGTATTATTACTGTTTTATTCAGAGTAACTTGTAAAACCACAATGAAAAATGTTTCATTTAATATACTGTGAGCATAAATATAAAATATTGAGCACTGTATGATTTTAAATACATATTAACTTAAGAGTTTATCATGTTACCTTTTAAACTTTTTATTATGGATATTTTCAAATAAGTACAAAAGTAAAGAGATAAGTCCAATTAATCCCCATAGACTTGTCAGTCTGTCAACCAGCAGCAATATGATTATTTTTGTTTCATCTATTCAATGCCCCCCTCTCCCATACTGTACTATTGGCTTACTTTGAAACAAACTCCAGATAGCATATCTCACCATTAAATATTTCAACACATATCAATAAGAGATCAATTTTTGTTTTTTATATAATAATTAACAATAATATCGGAGAAGGAAATGGCACCCCACTCCAGTGTTCTTGCCTGGAGAATCCCAGGGACGGGGGAGCCTGGTGGGCTGCTGTCTATGGTGTCGCATAGAGTCAGACACGAATGAAGCAACTTAGCAGCAGCAGCAACAATATCATGCTGAAATAGTGCCTTAATAGATATCATTTTATATCAAACTTAGTTTACCCCATATCGTTTTTTACATATTAGCATTTCTCCTTTTATTGACCTTCACTTTTTACACTTCAATTTTATTTTTTCCTCTATGAATTGAAGGTTTGTGGCAAGTCTGCATTGAGCAAGTCTATTGCCACCATTTTTCCAAGATCATTTGCTTACTTTGTATCTCTGTGCCACATTTTGTTAATTCTTGCAATATTTCAAGCCTTTTCATTATTATTATATTTGTTACAGTGATCTATGATAAGTCATCTTTGATATTACTATTATAACTCTTTGGGAGGCAAGGAACCACACCCATTTAAGACAACAAATGTAATCCATAAATGTGTGTGTCCTGACTGTTTGTCCAACCAGGCTCTCATTTGTCTTTCTCCCTCTTCTCAGGCCTCCCTATTCCCTGAGACATCACAATATTGAGATTCAGTTCAGTCGCTCAGTCGTGTCCGACTCTTTGCGACCCCATGGACCCCAGCATGCCAGGCCTCCCTGTCCATCACCAACTCCCGGACCACACAAACCCATGTCCATCGAGTCAATGATGCCATCCAGTCATCTCATCCTCTGTAGTCCCCTTTCTCCTCCTGCCCTCAATCTTTCCCAGCATCAGGGGCTTTTCCAATGAGTCAGCTTTTCTCATCAGGTGGCCAAATTATTGGAGTTGCAGCTTCAACATCAGTCCTTTCAATGAACACCCAGGACTGATCTCCTTTAGGATGGACTGGTTGGATCTCCTTGCAGTCCAAGGGACTCTCAAGGGTCTTCTCCAACACCACAATTCAAAAGCATCAATTCTTCGATGCTCAGCTTTCTTCACAGTCCAACTCTCACATCCATACATGACCACTGGAAAAACCATAGCCTTAACTAGACGGACCTTTGTTGACTAAGTAATGTCTCTGCTTTTCAATATGCTGTCTAGGTTGGTCATGACTTTCCTTCCAAGGGGTAAGTGTCTTTTAATTTCATGGCTGCAATCACCATCTGCAGTGATTTTGGAGCCCAGAAAAATAAAGTCAGCTCCTGTTCCCACTGTTTCCCCATCTATCTGCCCTAAAGTAATGGGACTGGATGCCATGATCTTAGTTTTCTGAATGTTGAGCTTTAAGCCAAGTTTTTCACTCTCCTCTTTCACTTTCATCAAGAGGCTCTTTAGTTCTTCTTCACTTTCTGCCATAAGGGTGGTGTCATCTGCATATCTGAGGTTATTAATATTTCTCCTGGCAATCTTGATTCCAGCTTGTGCTTCCTCCAGCCCAGCGTTCCTCATGACGTACTCTTCATATAAGTTAAATAAGCAGGGTGACAATATACAGCCTTGACAGTCTTTGTCCTAACTGGAACCAGTCTGTTGTTCCATCTCCATATTGAGATTAGCCCAGTTAGTAAACCTACATCATTCACTGTGTTAAATTGAAAGCAAGAAGCACAGGTCTGTCATATTAAACCAAAAGATAGAAATAATTAAGCTTAGTGAGGAAAGCTGTTGAAAGTCAAGATAGGCTGAAAGGAAGGCCTCTTGGGCCAAACAGCCAATTTATGAATGCAGAGGAAACATTCTTGAAGAAAATTTAAAAGGCTACTTCAGTGAACACACAAATGAAAAGAAAGAAACAAAGCAGCCTTATTTTCTGACATGGAGGAAGTTTTAGTGATCTAGATAGGAGATCAAATGAGCTACAACATTCCCTTTTGTCAAAATTTACTGCTGAGCAAGACTTTTAAGTATTTGATTTTGGGAAGACTGAAAGAGCTGAGGAATCTACAAAAGAAAAGTTTGAAGCTAGGAAAGGTTTATGAAGTTTAAGGGGAAAAGCCATTTCCATAACATGAAAGTGTAAGATGATGCAGAAATTGCTGATGTAGAAGTTTCATTAAGTTATCCAGAAGATCTCAGAAAATTAATGAAGGTGGGCACACAAAATAACAGCTTTGCAGTATAGATAAAATGGCCTTTGATTGGAAGAAGATGACATCGAGGACTTTCATAGAGAGAAGCCAATGCCTGGCTTCAAAGAATAGGCTATCTTGTTAGGGGCTAATACAGCTGATGACTTTAACTTAAAAGTGCTCATTTACTGTATTGAAAATCCTAGGGCTCTTAAGAATTATGCTAAATCCACTCCAGTTGTTCTCTATAAAAGAATCAACAAAGCTTGAATGACACATCTGTTTAAAACATGGCTACCAGTTATGTTTAGCCCACTGCTGAAACCTTCTGTTCAGAAAAAAAACAAAAAACTTTCAAATTTTTACTGATCATTGACAATGCATTTGGTCACCCAAGACCTCTGATGTTGATACACAAGGATATTCATGTCTGCTAACACAACATCCACTCTTGGAACCCACATAACAAAGATGAAACTTCCAAGTCTTACATTATTTAAGAAATAAAACTTGTAAGGTTACAGCTGCCATAAATAGTTATTTGTCTGATGGATCTGTGCAAAGTACATCAAAAGTTTTCTGGAAAGTATTCAATATTCTTTATACCATGAAGAATGTTCCTAATTGATAGGAAGAGGTCAAAATACCAATCATAACAGGAGTTTGGAAGGAGTTAATTCCAAACTTTATGGATGACTTTGAGAGAGACAAGACTTCAGTGAAGGAATTAACTGCAGATGTGTTGGAAAATACGAGAACTAGGATCAGAGGTGGAATCTGAAGATGAGACTGAATTGTTGCAATCTCATGATAAAACCTTGATGGAAGAGGAGTTCCTTCTTACAGAAGAGCAAACTAAATGGTTTCTTGAGATGAAATCTACTCCTGGTGAAGAGTAGAATGTTGAAGAATGTTGTGAAGAGTGTTGAAATGTCAGAGAATTGAGAATAGTACATAAGTTTAATTGATAAAGCAGCAGCAAGGTTTGATAGGAATGACTCCAATTGTGAAAGAAGTTCTACTGAGGGTAAAATGCTATCAAACGGCATTGCACACTACAGAGAAATTTTTCATGAAAGAAGAGTCTTGTCAATGCAGCAAACTTTTACTGTTGTCTTATTTTAAGAAATTGTCACGACCACCCCGGGCTTTATCAAGCACCACGTTAATCAGTCAGCAGCCATCAACAGTAAGTAAATAATTTTGTAACTCCCTTTATTGTGGTGGTCTAGCACTAAACCCACAATGTCTCTGAGGTATGCCTGCATATACTTTCCTCTCTATTTCCAATACTGTGCTATAGTTTACCCATTTTTGTTGGGTGGGAGAATTATTCAGTGTATTATCTAAAATGTTACAAGAAATTATAATATGGTCATGGTATTTTCCAAGTAGGTGTGTTTATTTCTTTTCCTTGTCCTTGTCCTTATCCTTCCTTCCATGATCCTATTTTCATGATTCTTATAATCCTACTAAATTAAGGGAAAAAGGTTCATTGTGTGTCCTTCATGAAAGACGTCAATCAGCATGGAGTAGTCCTCAATAAATATTTGTTAAGTTTATAAAAAGGCCAAAACTAGCTAAATAGCAGGAAAATTTCCCAAGATTTACCCTGGCTCTGTGATGTAAAATGACAAGGATATGAGTGAGTTTCTAGGTCTCTTTCACCCTTTCTTCATCAATAGGGCAATTATAATAATTTTCCATATATGGACAGTTAATTTTCTACCAAGTAGCCCACTTTACATTATTGTAGAATAATTTCTCTTGTTGTGAAGTTAAAATAAAAATTAAATGAAATATTCTACATGCTTATATTTTCAAGATGCATAATATTTCTTACCAAAGTGTTGCATATATATATTTCTGTGAAAAGATATTTGTATATATTATATTGATCAGGGTGCCTATTAGCCCTACTACATTTCACAAGATAAAATAATTTTCCATGTATGGAAACACTATACAAAATTTAGACTTCAAATATAGGGCAGAGAAAGAAAATATGCCTAGTTTTAATTTAAACTGACGATTTCTCATATATTATTTAAATTCCTATTCTTGTTTCTGATACTATTTTCAATTTTTGTCTCTAATTGATCCTAATTTACCTGTCACAGGGACATTCACTTTGCTATTTTTCTTAAATGTACATGCTTTGTGGGGTTTTTTTGGTAACTTTTTTTTTTCCTTGAGCTTGAATTTTTTTCCCAGCTTTATTGAGATATATCTGACATACAACACTATGCAACTGTAAAGTGTACAATGTGCTAATCTGACACATACACTGTAAAATAATTACAACCTACCATTGCTAGCCATTGCAAAATTACCATTTCATTTTTGTGATAACAACATAAAGTCTACTCTCTCAGCAATTTTCAAGTATATAATACAACATTATTAATACAATCAGCATGCTGTACATGAGATTTCCAGAAGTCATTCATCTTATAACTGTAAATTTGTCCCTTTTGACCATTTTTTTTTCCTTTGGTGTTTTCCTGGCATAATCCATCTTGTTATCAATAGACACTGTGATTTTCTCAATCATTTTCTGAAAATTGTAGAAAGGGTTCTGAAATAGTGTGCATTCATGATTTTGCTAGAATTAATACATCTCTTTAAAATAAAACAAAAACTTGTGAAGTTTCTTCATCAAGTTATTATATTTTGTCACAAAGTCTGTCAGCGTGTATTTACATTAGAGAATCTGTTAGAAGATTTCTGTTTTTAATAGTAGGTCTGGACTTTTGTGACAATGACAAGAACAATTCTAAAATCACTGAGGAGTGAGCAATACAAAAAGCATGATCAATCCCTGTTTGTGGTCTGACACAGATGACTTGCCTTCCCAGAATTATTGTAAATTACATTTTTTGAGTCGCAGATGTGCCAAATGAGATATAAAACCAGTTAAACTTGTCTCTTTGAAAATTAAACTAGTAAAGAGAGAAGTTTATAGCTTGCTTATTCATTTAGTTAAGATATATTAAGTGCTTTTTAGAAGTCAAGTATCTATCTGGTCTCTAATGGAATATGAATAAATAAAATCCAGTCCTTGCCCTTACGGAACCTCTTTTCTTTCCCCTAAGAACAACTGGCCTAGGAAGGGATCACTTAAACAAATTCATGAATAAATGAAACAACAGAATAAAGCCCAAAGGACAGAACAATTTACCAGCTGCAGGTACCGGAGTAGAAATGACTGAGAACTAGCTGGCAGAAATATGAACACTCACAAGACTGAAAATACTGAGGGTGAGAGAAACTAGAAGCTTGAAAGGCCTCTTTCCACCGCCAATATAAATAAACAAGTATAAAAGCAGGAGTCAGACCATGGAGGTCACAATTAGTCTCTCTTCCTCCCTCCCTCCTTCATCTCACTTAAAAAAATTTTTTTTAATTTTTTTAGTTTTTTAACTTTATTTTTTAATATAAATTTATTTATTTTAATTGGAGGTTAATTACTTTACAATATTGTATTGGTTTTGCCATACATCAACATGAATCCACCACAGGTATACACGTGTTCCCCATCCTAAACACCCTTCCCTCCTTCCTCCCCTTACCATCCCTCTGGGTTGTCCCAGTGCACCAGCCCCAAGCATCCAGTATCATGCATCGAACCTTCATCTTACTTTTAACTAATGAAGCTACTTGTGTAGCACAGCTTTGGGCCTCTTGCTCTTTTCAGTTCAGCTCAGTCGCTCAGTCGTGTCCGACTCTTTGAGATCCCATGAATCACAGCACACCAGGCTTCCCTGTTCATCACCGTCTCCCGGAGTTCATTCAGACTCACGTCCATCTAGTCCATGATGCCATCGAGCCATCTCATCCTCTGTCGTCCCCTTCTCCTCCTGCTTCCAACCCCTCCCAGCATTAGGGTCTTTTCCAATGAGGCAACTCTTCGCATGAGGTGGCCAAACTATTGGAGTTTTAGCTTTAACATCAGTCCTTCCAATGAACAACCAGGACTGATCTCCTTTAGGATGGACTTGTTGGACCTCCTTGCAGTCCGAGGGACTCTCAAGAGTCTTCAACACTGCAGGTCAAAAGCATCAATTCTTCATATTTTATTATTTGTTAATAGAAACTAGTGCTAGAAACTAAAGAATATTTACCTCTTAGAGGTAGAGGTAGAAACTGAAATATTTACTGAAGAAATGATATAATGCCTTGCACTTGCTTTAAAATAATCCAGTAATGCATTGAGAGTGGGGGAATTGAGGAGGGGTCTTTGGAGGGGGGTCTTGCAGATAAAACATTATTAGCCATATATCAATAGTAACTGAAACTGATAGATGAGTTCTTCGGGGCTCCTCAGCTTACTTCTTGATGTTACATGAAAATGTCCACAGAAAAAATTTAAAAATGTAAAATACTAAAAAGTTAATATGCATGTGAAAATTGTACAATCTTCAGGGGTTTTTTATATTTGCTGTTTCCAGTTGTAGTCTATGAATTCCCTGTGTAGAAGTTTTATCTTTTAGCATTTATCACCTGCACTTAGAAAAAAAAATTACTAAGCTGAACCAAAATGAATAGATGAAATATTTGAAGTACTAGTAAAACAGAGAAATAAGCCATTGTTGTTGTTGTTTTGTTTTTCTACTTCCACTTAGAGAAGTTCCAGGGTCTCATCAGGCCTTAACAACTGTGTCAAAGACTAAATGCTAGAAACCATTCCCCCTCAACATTAAAAAATATCTTAAAAAAAATTATAAACAAAATATGGAAAGGAAATATAATGCCAAAATGAAAAAAATCTCAAAGGGCAAGTAGTTATAAAAGGATCAAATGAATGAGTTAACTAGTTTTGCAGTGCATGTGACATTAGTGAAGTAGTTTAATTGTACAAAATAGATAAATTTGCTATGTACATTTAAAAAATCTGGCTTAGATTATTGAGGTATTTTGAGATTTTTATATCCCTGACCCTATAAAGTTGTTAAACTAGGATATTTCCAAGTTTATTTGTTAGAAATATAGGAGCTAAAACAGATGATTACCATCAGGGTTACCAAATATAGAATTTGGAAATCACTCTTGTTACTTCTTAAAGATGTGTATAACTTGTTAATGAACAATTTTGCTGACAGATCAAGACATTCTTATTTCTTCAAAAATAATATCAATTATTTTTGAACATCTACTGTATTTTAAGTGTAATTCAAGGGGACTGGAATGAAAGCTAGTAAAACATATATATATAATACAATTGAATTTAAGAATCCATAAAAGTTTCTTAATCCCAGGACTGCTCTCCTGGTTTTGGAAATGTTGGGTAGAATTTAATTGTATCATTTGGCAGGAATGATTATATTTACTGGTGTGTGGGAAAAGTACTACAGTGGTGCTAGTATTTTACATGGCACTCTAGTAACAAGTGTATGAACTACACAGAGAGCAGATGTTCCTTTATGATAGGAAGAGAACTTTAGCAAGATGTTTCAGATGTCAAACAAATTCTTTTTTGCTTAGCATCCCTTCTTGTCTCTTATGAGTAAGCATAATTTCTCTTAAACATATGGTCAAAAATGAAGTAAGCCTGGGAAATCCCATTTATAACTTCAGTCTACAGTATTGGGGGGAAAATGTTCTGAATTAGTAATAAAAACCATCTGTTCTCACTTAGAAGAAAATGCTTCACATTGATGAAATGAGACTAATATTCAGCATTTTAAAAAGTGTAAAGGAAAATTGTAATCAAACAGTGTTCTTATTTAACAAAATGTCAAATTCATTTATTCATACTGTCTAATCAATCTTTAGATTTTTTTTTGACGAAAAGTGAGGCTTTTTCCTTTGCATGCATATCAATGTTCATAAAATAAGTTAAATATCAAGATATTTATTTTCAGAAATTAGTCAATTAATATCAAAACTTGCTTATGAGTAAGCTATTTATAACAATTGTTGAGTTTATTTACTTTTTTTCTGTCTTTTTTAATCTGTTTGTAATAGTAATTTGGGGATATTGAAGGACAGTTTCATAATCCAGAGAAGTATAATAAAGAAAATTTAAAACAATTATAATCTAACCCCTGGATATATCTACTGTTAACATTTTATTTTCTTTTTGGTATTATTTGTGGATTTTATTTTCTTAAATAAAAGAATTTTATATTTACAATTTTAAAATCAAATAGTTCTATATATTCTNTCCAGAGAAGTATAATAAAGAAAATTTAAAACAATTATAATCTAACCCCTGGATATATCTACTGTTAACATTTTATTTTCTTTTTGGTATTATTTGTGGATTTTATTTTCTTAAATAAAAGAATTTTATATTTACAATTTTAAAATCAAATAGTTCTATATATTCTATAAAAATAGCAATCAGTTTTTCATTTCACAATCCCCATTGCTATTTCCCAGATGCAGTTAATTTAAACTTATAGCTATTTGTCATTTTTATTTCCATATATAAATGTCATGTAATACTTCTATTTTTTTATAATTTAGCTTTGTAGATTACCTTTCACTACCAAATATGAACGAAAAGTACTTGGCTTTCTTACATAGCTTTCAGACTTTCTGGCCGAATACATATTTTCTATCTCATCCTTACCTTTCACTACCAAATATAAACAAAAAGTACTTGGCTTTCTTACATAGCTTTCAGACTTTCTGGATGAATACGTATTTTCTATCTCACCGTTCCTATATGGTTATACAATAATTCTATTTTATTCCATAGTCACTCTTTATCATCATATAAATTTGAATGGTGTTAAATTATTTAGTACACTATGGTTATATTTCCTTTTTTATACAACTTTCTTGCTTCCATTAATTTAATAATTCTTTTTTCTCACCTTTGTTTATAGTACCTATTACTACCGCACCATCACATTCTCTTAAACAGGTATGTTCTTTTCTTAGTAGCTTTCCCCAGAATAGTCAAGGGAGTAAACTTGCAACCTTACAATTTTCAAAAATGCTTTCTTTCCAACTCCTTGCTTTATTACTGTGTATTCTCAGAGACTTTTCAAATTTATTTTCTAATTTTTATTGACTTTTAAATTTTTGCTACCATATTTTAATTTCTTAAGGCTCTTTGGAGAATATTCCTTGGCAGTTTGTTTTACAACTTATATTCTTTTCCAGTATTTCTGTTTTCTTCATCTTCCTTTTCAATGTGTTATTCTGTCTGTCTGACCTTTCATACTGGAGTTATTCCTCAAAAGTATGGGGTTACTTAGATGTACACTGATAGCCAGACTGGGATGTCTCTGCTCAGGACGTTTGTTCTCCCTAGTTCACCTTTTTTTTTTTTGGTGTTTCCCCCCTCATCTCTGAATGGGTTTTAAAAATCCAGATTTCCTTTGATTGAGCTTCTCCAGAGTAAACCTTTCATTTTTTTGTCCCCCATTTTTCAAGCCACTACATGCAAGTCCTTCTCAACCAGACCTTGAACCAATCCTTCTGCTTTGCAGAACCATCCAACCCTACTATCCATGATACTTGCTATGTCTAATTCTTGGACCTTTCCAGGATAATGCAAAGGAAAAAAAAAAGATTCTTAGCATTGATCTTTATAAAATATGATAAATTAGTAATAACATACCACAATTCTAACTTTAAATTCTTGTCATCTCCACTATAATTTCATTTTGAAAATTCATGTGTGTGTTTGTGCACATATGTATGAATATGTGTTTTAATCTTTACTTTTATGTCTGTGTTTTGGGAGAATGTGATAAGTTTGTATTTGACCTTTCATGTTTAAGCGGAAATCTTTTCAGTGTCCCCTGCACATGTAGAAGGAAATGGCAACCCACTCCAGCACTCTTGCCTGGAGAATCCCATGGAGGGAGGAGCCTGGTAGGCNATACAACCTTGACATACTCTTTGTCCTATTTGGAACCAGTCTGTCATTCCATGTCCAGTTCTAACTGTTGCTTCCTGACCCGCATGTAGGTTTCTCAAGAGGCAGGTCAGGTGGTCTGGTATTCCCATCTCTTTCAGAATTTTCCACAGTTTATTGTGATCCACACAGTCAAAGGCTTTGGCATAGTCAATAAAGCAGAAATAGATGTTTTTTCTGGAACTCTCTTGCTTTTCTGATGATCCAGCTAATGTTGGCAATTTAGCACAACACTAAAGAGAGCCACAAAACCAAAAGAGAACAAAAGAGGAAAGGAAAAAAAAGAAAAGTCCTCCAATTACCAAGCTAAGTACTTGTGCTTTGCAGATCTATGTGTCCATCTGCTCAGATCCTAAACAAGGTATAAATGCTACACTAGGTACCCAACCCTCCAACTACCTGGGTCAGAAGTTTCATAGGCTCACATATTAAAAACAGTATGATTTCCTCTGTAATAAACATAATAATATATACCATTTAATTAAGCATCTACTACTTGAGTCCTCTATTAGGCCCTGGACATGCATTTTCATTTGCCAAGGAAGACCATCTGAGGATAAAGTTACTTAAGATCACAAAAATCCTGCTTGGATTCTAGAACCTATGTTCTTTCTGTGGCACTACTTCTGAATAAGGGCCTGTCCAGAGTCTCCAAGTTAATATGACAGTTTCCCCCTCTTGGGGCCGTAGTCGTATCCTAAATGTAGACAGTCTTGATTGAGGCTCTGACATGCTGTATATGTCTTATTAGTCCCCTCCTAGGAATGACTAGACCTGACTTGTGGACTCAGTAACTGGCTAGAGTCCTGCTCCTTCAGGGATGAGTTTCTGGCAATAAGGCCATTCACTGGTTTCTGTCCAGATCAGTAGTACTGCTGGCCCCACTCCTCATAGAATCTTTAGGCTGAAGTTAGTTCACCCAGCCTGACCTATCTTCAATACCTTCTCCATAATAAATGCTGATGAGTGATGTTTTGATGGTCACCTACTGTGGGCCAGCATTTAAGCACCTAAAATTTATTGTTGAATTTGAGTTGTACCTAACTACTCTGAACCCTCAGGCTGCCAGTCATCTGAGCCCACATCAGATCATGACTAAAAGCATAAAGAAATATTCTTTTGGTATGCTGACATAGTTGAAAAGACATTTTGCAAAAGATATACCAAGAAAAAAACACATGTGAGATGTACACAGAAAGACTCTGCATCCTCAGAATCATGGATTATTGATTATAGTCCACACTTTCAGCAGAAAACACCCAATGCATGTTTGTAAAATTATAAAAGTGGGATAAGCAAGTTGAAAAAAGCTGTGATTGCTGAGGTCGAGTCACAATTAGTCTCAACTGGAAGCAATTCATCCTATAGACACTATACCATATATCACTTGTTCACAATGTGCATGAAAATCACCTGGAGCTCTTGTTGAACACATGGATTCTAATTCGGTCCCTCTGAGGTGGGGCCTGAAGTTCTGCATTTCAACAAGCTCCCCCAACACGCTGAAAGCCACTGATCCTCAGCACACACTTTGCATACCAAGTGCAAAGACATTTTTGACACGAGTTTAAAAAGAAACAAATATAGTTGACTTGTACTTAAGTCATGCATGTAGGAGGCATTAGTACCTTCCAGCCAAGGTACATAATCTTGCAGAAAACTAATAATTCATAGAGGAAAAAAGACCAAGCCACCACTGAATCTTAGAGCATGAGGGTGTGGGGGTTGAGAGGTCTGGAAATGTGTATAGAAATCAAGAAAGGGAAAGAATGGACACGAGTCACAGAAACAGCAGAAACATTGTTTAACTGAATAAACAAATCCATGTTTAAAAAGCAGAGAAAAAGGTAGCCTGGCATATTTGAAGTCAGATCTGGGAATGCCAGTCCCAGGACACTAAATTTGTTGGTGCAATAAAGGCAAACTTCAAAGTCTTAACAAGTAACGGAAAGAAATCAGTGCTGTCTCTTATACACATCTTTCCTATGCAATGTTTTTGGTTTTTCCAGTGGTCGTGTATGGATGTGAGAGTTGGACTGTGAAGAAAGCTGAGCGCTGAAGAATTGATGCTTTTGAACTGTGGTGTTGGAGAAGACTCTTGAGAGTCTCTTGGACAACAAGGAGGTCCAATCAGTCCATCCTAAAGGAAATCAGTCCTGGGTGTTCATTGGAAGAACTGATGTTAAAGCTGAAACTCCAATACTTTGGCCACCTCATGCAACAGTTGATTCATTGGAAAAGACCCTGATGCTGGGAGGGATTGGGGGCAGGAGGAGAAGGGGATGACAGAGGATGAGATGGCTGGATGGCATCACTGACTCGATGGACATGAGTTTGGGTAAACTCGGGGAGTTGGTGATGGACAGGGAGGCCTGGCATGCTGGGGGCCATGGAGTCGCAGAGTCGGACACGACTGAGAGGCTGAACTGAACTGATACAATGTTTTCACTTTGTGAGAACCACAAACCAAAAATCTATAATAGATATATGCACACACACAAAAATCTAAACACAACACTAAATTCAGTTCAGTCGCTCAGTCATGTCTGAGTCTGCGACCCCAAGAACTGCAGCACACCAGGCCTCTCTGTCCATCGTCAACTCGCAGAGTTCACCCAAACTCATGGTGATGCCATCCAACCCTCTCATCCGCCATCATCCTCTTCTCCTCCCACCTTGAGTCTTCCCAATATCAGGGTCTTTTCAAATGAGTCAGTTCTTCCCATCAGGTGGCCAAAATATTGGAGTTTCAGCTTCAACATCAGTCCTTCCAATGAACACCCAGCATGATCTCCTTTAGGATGGACTGGTTGGATCTCCTTGCAGTTCAAGGGACTCTTAAGAGTCTTCTCCAACACCACAGTTCAAAAGCATAAAATCTTCAGTGCTCAGCTTTCTTTATAGTCCAACTCTCACATCCATACATGGCCACTGGAAAAACCATAGCCTTGACTAGATGGACCATTGTTGACTAAGTAATGTCTCTGCTTTTTAATATGCTGTTTAGTTTGGTCATAACTTTCCTTCTAAGGAGTAAATGGCTTTAATTTCATGGCTGCAATCACCATCTGTAGTGATTTTGGAGCCCAGAAAAATAAAGTCAGCCACTGTTTTCACTGTTTCCGCATTTATTTGCCATAAAGTACTGAGCGACTGAACTGAACTGAACTGAATGGGACCAGATGCAGTGATCTTAGTTTTCTGAATGTTGAGCTTTAAGCCAAGTTTTTCACCCTCGTCTTTCACTTTTATCAAGAGGTTCTTTAGTTCTTCACTTTCTGCCTTGAGGGTGGTATCATCTGCATATCTGAGGTTATTGATATTTCTCCCGGCGATCTTGATTCCAGCTTGTGCTTCTTCCAGCCCAGCATTTCGTATGATGTATTCTGCATATAAGTTAAATAAGCAGGGTGATAATATACAACCTTGACATACTCTTTGTCCTATTTGGAACCAGTCTGTCATTCCATGTCCAGTTCTAATGGTTGCTTCCTGACCCGCATGTAGGTTTCTCAAGAGGCAGGTCAGGTGGTCTGGTATTCCCATCTCTTTCAGAATTTTCCACAGTTTATTGTGATCCACACAGTCAAAGGCTTTGGCATAGTCAATAAAGCAGAAATAGATGTTTTTTCTGGAACTCTCTTGCTTTTCTGATGATCCAGCTAATGTTGGCAATTTAGCACAACACTAAAGAGAGCCACAAAACCAAAAGAGAACAAAAGAGGAAAGGAAAAAAAAGAAAAGTCCTCCAATTACCAAGCTAAGTACTTGTGCTTTGCAGATCTATGTGTCCATCTGCTCAGATCCTAAACAAGGTATAAATGCTACACTAGGTACCCAACCCTCCAACTACCTGGGTCAGAAGTTTCATAGGCTCACATATTAAAAACAGTATGATTTCCTCTGTAATAAACATAATAATATATACCATTTAATTAAGCATCTACTACTTGAGTCCTCTATTAGGCCCTGGACATGCATTTTCATTTGCCAAGGAAGACCATCTGAGGATAAAGTTACTTAAGATCACAAAAATCCTGCTTGGATTCTAGAACCTATGTTCTTTCTGTGGCACTACTTCTGAATAAGGGCCTGTCCAGAGTCTCCAAGTTAATATGACAGTTTCCCCCTCTTGGGGCCGTAGTCGTATCCTAAATGTAGACAGTCTTGATTGAGGCTCTGACATGCTGTATATGTCTTATTAGTCCCCTCCTAGGAATGACTAGACCTGACTTGTGGACTCAGTAACTGGCTAGAGTCCTGCTCCTTCAGGGATGAGTTTCTGGCAATAAGGCCATTCACTGGTTTCTGTCCAGATCAGTAGTACTGCTGGCCCCACTCCTCATAGAATCTTTAGGCTGAAGTTAGTTCACCCAGCCTGACCTATCTTCAATACCTTCTCCATAATAAATGCTGATGAGTGATGTTTTGATGGTCACCTACTGTGGGCCAGCATTTAAGCACCTAAAATTTATTGTTGAATTTGAGTTGTACCTAACTACTCTGAACCCTCAGGCTGCCAGTCATCTGAGCCCACATCAGATCATGACTAAAAGCATAAAGAAATATTCTTTTGGTATGCTGACATAGTTGAAAAGACATTTTGCAAAAGATATACCAAGAAAAAAACACATGTGAGATGTACACAGAAAGACTCTGCATCCTCAGAATCATGGATTATTGATTATAGTCCACACTTTCAGCAGAAAACACCCAATGCATGTTTGTAAAATTATAAAAGTGGGATAAGCAAGTTGAAAAAAGCTGTGATTGCTGAGGTCGAGTCACAATTAGTCTCAACTGGAAGCAATTCATCCTATAGACACTATACCATATATCACTTGTTCACAATGTGCATGAAAATCACCTGGAGCTCTTGTTGAACACATGGATTCTAATTCGGTCCCTCTGAGGTGGGGCCTGAAGTTCTGCATTTCAACAAGCTCCCCCAACACGCTGAAAGCCACTGATCCTCAGCACACACTTTGCATACCAAGTGCAAAGACATTTTTGACACGAGTTTAAAAAGAAACAAATATAGTTGACTTGTACTTAAGTCATGCATGTAGGAGGCATTAGTACCTTCCAGCCAAGGTACATAATCTTGCAGAAAACTAATAATTCATAGAGGAAAAAAGACCAAGCCACCACTGAATCTTAGAGCATGAGGGTGTGGGGGTTGAGAGGTCTGGAAATGTGTATAGAAATCAAGAAAGGGAAAGAATGGACACGAGTCACAGAAACAGCAGAAACATTGTTTAACTGAATAAACAAATCCATGTTTAAAAAGCAGAGAAAAAGGTAGCCTGGCATATTTGAAGTCAGATCTGGGAATGCCAGTCCCAGGACACTAAATTTGTTGGTGCAATAAAGGCAAACTTCAAAGTCTTAACAAGTAACGGAAAGAAATCAGTGCAGGCAACACACCAGCACGTTGAGCACCGATCACGATTGTCCAGAAAACAGGTAGATTCCCAGTGAACTTAGCTGTTCATCTTCAGCTTCCAGAAGGAACTGAGCAAGGGAAATCAAAGTATCCTAGTCCCAAAGGAAACAGCATGCTCAGCAAGCAATCCTGAAGTGGACGAAGTCCAGAGCTGGAAAATTCAGCAAAACTCAGCTCTGCTGCTCACACCAAATATGCCGTAAAGTTGCGTCAGTGCTGAACCATGAAAAACCTATATTCCTTCCTATGTGGGTGGAGCAGAATCAACAAACATAAGTTAAGTTGCTCTAGCAGCAGCAGAAGGGGCACGAGGATCGCTGATGGAGCACTAAGTCTCAAAGTGAGATTCTAGGCATTACCTGGGAACCTGTTGCTGCTGCTGCTAAGTCGCTTCAGTCGTGTCTGACTCTGTGCGACCCCATAGACGGCAGCCAACCAAGCTCCCCTGTCCCTGGGATTCTCCAGGCAAGAACAATGGAGTGGGTTGCCATTTCCTTCTCCAATGCATGAAACTGAAAAGTGAAAGTGAAGTCGCTCAGTTGTGTCCGACTCTTAGCGACCCCATGGACTGCAGCCTGCCAGGCTTCTCCGTCCGTGAGATTTTCCAGGCAAAGTCCTGGAGTGGGGTGCCATTACCTTCTCCGGGGAACCTGTTAGGGAATATAAATTCTCAGCTCCAATTGCTCCAAAGCTACCAATAAGAAGCTGTAGGGGTGGCACTCTGCTGCCTGTGTTTTTGCAAGCCCTCCAGGTGACACTGACGCATGAATCACTGCAGTAGAACCCGTTGAAAGCATGGCAGAGAGACAGGCCCAGTGTGGCAAAGGACAGTCATTATAAGTTGGTTTGATAACGGTGCTTTTAAAGAGCTAGTGAAGATTAAAGCCTGTTTCCAGGGAGAAGAAAACAGTAGAGATAATGTCAAATAATAATTAATAAAACATGCCCAGGGATCAACAATGTTGGCCAATGATATTCCGTGGTAAAGTTTTCTCACAGTTGAGAAATTATCTAGTCATGTATAAGACAATAATGTTTTGACGCTGATAATGGGAGATATCATGAGTACCAAGAGGGCACTCACAATATGTGTTTGGAAATTCTCTCATGGTGTACTTTTGAGAGACTCACTAAAGAGAAGTGCTGTTTGGTGCCCATGCTTGTGAGAAGGTCTTCTTAGAGGGGAAAAACAAATGAGGGAAACAAATGGAAGTGGTATAATTGGATCTGGTTTACAAAAACACTGAGAAAGAATTTTGTTTTAAATATGAACATAAGTGTAAGACACAACATACCCCCCCACCAGATGTGTATAAGAGACAGACTTTCTGCCTTAAGGGTGGTGTCATCTGCATATCTGAGGTTATTGATATTTCTCCC
>SJYX01007941.1:0-18465 GCA_006410675.1 Oreotragus oreotragus | reverse complement strand
GATGAGATAGTTGGATGGCATCACTGACTTAATGGGCATGAGTTTGAGTAAACTCTGGTAGTTGGTGATGGGCAAGGGGGCCTAGCATGCTACAGTCCATGGGGTCTCAAAGAGTCAGACACGACTGAGCCACTGAACTAAACTGAACTGATTCACCCCCTTCTACAACTCAGCATCACTTCTATTTCCTGGATGTTTGATACACTGTTTACATTTCTTTGAAGTTATTTTTTTGATTTGGGTTTGACATGTCTCATGTGAAGAGTTAACTCATTGGAAAAGACTCTGATGCTGGGAGGGATTGAGGGCAGGAGGAGAAGGGGACGAAAGAGTATGAGATGGCTGGATGGCATCACTGACTCGATGGATGTGAATCTGTGTGAACTCTGGGAACTGGTGATGGACAGGGAGGCCTGGCATGCTGCGATTCATGGGGTCGCAAAGAGTCAGACACGACTGACCTGAACTGAACTGAACTGTCCCCTAGACTGTGGGATTCACAAGAGCAGGAACCATGTTCCACTTGAGCCTAGCATAATGACAGTTGCTCAGTAGTGTCTGATTGTGACCCCATGGGCTATACAGGCCAGAATACCGGAGTGGGTAGCCTTTCCCTTTTCCAGGGTATCTTCCCAACCCAGAGATCAAACCCAGGTCTTTTGCATTGCAGGCAGATTCTTTACCAGCTGATCCACAAGGAAGCCCTGCCTCACATATGGTTAGACCAAATTCCGTAATTTCCCAGTTGCCCAGGACTGTATTGTCTTGTGCTGGCTGACCTGCCATTTTTGTTCATAACACCTTCTTAACTCATAATTGTCTTGGTTTGGATGATAAATTATATGTCAGCTCACGTATAACAGACAGTCAATACATATTTGTTGAATAAATGAATAAATTAGAGGCTCTAAACACAAAGACATTAGAAAAAATATGTATAAGAAAAAAGAGGATAATTTGAAGTTCAATCCTATGACTCACTGACCAGCACAAAATATAAATACATATACAAAGCTGTTTCAGGGAGCAAAACTTGCCACCTCAAAATGTCCCTGACATGTGACTTGTGTCTAGCTGAAACAAGCAGGGACCAAAGGACTCCAGAAGAAACTTTGACCTCTCCTCAAACTGCCTAAAAACATTTAGATAGAGGAGCTGTTCCTGAAATAGAGCCTTCACAGAGTTAGCTGCTGTTGTTTAGTCACTAAGGCATGTCTGACTCTGACCCCAGGGACTGTCGCTTGCCAGGCTCCTCTTTCCATGGGATTCTCCAGGCAAGAATACTGGAGTGGGTTACCATTTTCTTCTCCTGTTAATTAAGAGAAATACTATTTTAATTGTATATTTCAATTAAATATGAATTTATTATGTATGTTTAATATTTAATTGAAACTTACAGTTTAAATAGTATTTATCTTAACAGTACCATTTAAAATTACCAAATTAGAAAATTAATATTAGAGAAAATAATAGTGAAAAATAACATTAAAACTTTTTGTTCAGAACCGGTTCTTTATATACAGGTTTTTAAAGTTCTAAAAATTCACTTAAAATGGATATGTAATATGTGTGAGAAAATATCTAGAATTTCTTTAGGATTTTTCACCTTTAAAAGTATATCTTTTGCCAGATATTGACATTGAGAAGTGTTATTACCATGTACCATTTTGAAATATTATTCAATATTCACTCAGAAAAATATTGTGCCCACCGGTCATATAAATTTATGTGAATTATCTTCAGAAATATGTTAATTTTTTCTAAAATGCTTAAGATAAAAAAATGCTTAAGATATTTAGACAGATACATTTTATAAGAAAGCTTTTAAAGGCAGACTTTTAAAAATAACATTGCAGGGTGTTAATGAATAAAATGTTTTAATTTATAATTTCAGAATTTTCACTATATTTAAATGCAAAAAATAATTGGAAAACTATTTTACTTAATTATAATATATTTTCTTATTAGTGTTTAAAGTACCAGATTCTATTTCTTCAAAGCAGAAGTTTAATTTAACCATTTAATTTATTCTAGAATATATTAAAAAATACCAAGGAAATAATATTTCAATGGACATGTGTATATGCTGTGTATATACAGGAATGTATATACGTAGAGCTATGTATGTATACCTCAAAATCAAACATATATATATACATGTCTTCCACACTCATATGTCCATACAAGCTTTGTGCATGGTATGTGTGTGCTCATGCACATTTACCTTTATATGTATATCAATCCAGGAATAATGATGTAAGTTGTAATTTTATTTCAAAAAATAAACAACATAGAAATCTACATTAAGGAAAGTAAGTGATAAAAGAGAAATAGTTGTTTTTTATTTTAACAGTAAAAATGAGAGTTTATGTTTTGTTGGCATTAAAAATACTGATGCTACGTGTAGGTTGTATTTACAGAAGAAAATGACCTATAATAGAGACAGTTTGTTATAAAAAATACATAGACTTTGGCATCAGACAGATCTGACTTTGAATCTGGGCATTTGTGTGATCTTGGAGAAGTTTGTAGCTCAACTGATAAAGATTCTGCCTGCAGTGCAGGAGATCTGTGTTCGATCCCTGTGTCGGGAAGATCCTCTGGAGAAGGAAATGACAACCCACTCCAGTATTCTTGCCTGAAGAATCCCATGGACAGAGGAGCCTGGCAGGCTACAGTATATGGTATCGCAAGAGTCAGAAACGACTTAGTGACTAAACCACCACAAAGAAGTTGTTTAACTCTTTATCTCCATCTGCTAAACTAATGCTACATACTATGGTCAGTAACACATTGCTAAGCAACAGTAGGGACTCAAAATTTAACTTCTGTACTCAGGGATCACACCTGTGGTCGTCAGATCTATATATTACATTTTAAAGGATATTTTCGGACCCAAGTACTTCCAGAGAATTATTAGGGTGATCTTAAAATTATGTTCTGAAACACTAGCAGTATTTAAGAACATTTAAAACTAAGATCATGGCATCTGGTCACATCACTCCATGGGAAATAGATGGGGAAACAGTGGAAACAGTGTCAGATTTTATTTTTGGGGGCTCCAAAATCACTGCAGATGGTGACTGCAGCCAGGAAATTAAAAGATGCTTACTCCTTCGAAGGAAAGTTATGACCAACCTAGATAGCATATTGAAAAGCAGAGACAATACTTTGCCATCAAAGGTCCGTCTAGTCAAGGCTATGGTTTTTCCAGTGATCGTGTATGGATGTGAGAGATGGACTGTGAAGAAGGCTGAGCACCAAAGAATTGATGCTTTTGACCTGTGGTGTTGGAGAAGACTCTTGAGAGTCCTTTGGACTGCAAGGAGGTCCAAACAGTCCATCCTAAAGGAGATCAGTCCTGGATGTTCATTGGAAGGAATGATGCTGAAGCTGAAACTCCAATACTTTGGCCACCTCATGCGAAAAGTTGCTTCATTGGAAAAGACTCTGATGCTGGGAGGGGTTGGGGGCAGGAGGAGAAGGGGACGACAAGGATGAGATGGCTGGATGGCATCACGGACTTGATGGACATGGGTTTGAGTGGACTCTGGGAGTTGGTGATGGACAGGGAGGCCTGGCATGCTGCAATTCATGGGGTTGCAAAGAGTCGGACACGACTGAGTGACTGAACTGAACTGAACTGAACTGAACTAAGGCATGAGAGTTAAAGCCTGAAACCAAAGAGCTGACATATAGGAACATTTAGAAATAGTTGTTTTCTCTATTGGTCTGTTTGGGAGGATGGAATTATAAAATAGATATTTGAATATCGTATAAATAAATTAAATTTTATTACATACCAGGGTTTTTATGATTGATTGTTAGTCTATTCAAAATCTACAAATTATACAATTAAAATAGCATATAATATGGAACTATATTCCTGCATATTATAGGAATTATAATGAGAATATGAAAACTTTATAGCAAATAGGAAATCTCTCTAGTTTTAGAAATTGGGACAAATTATTGAACAATGTCCTAAAAAATAAGGTAATTTGATATTAAGAATACTAGAAAGCAGTTAATGAGGAAAGAAAGAAAGACATTTCTTACTCAGAGAAAGTAGAACAGATGGAGATTGAATATATTAAAAAAACATGAAAAACCAAAAGTTAATAAAGAGCATATCTGATAACTGTCTAGTTAGCTGAGAAGAAAGTTCATTACATACCAAAAAATACACTGTGCACATTATTTACAACATTTCCTTTAACATTTGCAACTACAATGTGAGATAAATAAATTATTATTTCCTTATTGCAGATGAGAAAACTGGGGATTGGAATGGCTAAGTAATTGCTAATAGTCACAATTTGACAGACCAAAAATTTAGACTTGGAGCTATTTGACCTCTGAATTTCAGCTTTTAAGCATTATTCTATACACCTTCTACACAGAGTACCAGATATTTTTTCACTGTAACTTTGACACTGACATTTTAACTTGGATATTTTGTCTCTATATTTATCTGTGCCAACCATTTAATTAACAATTTGACAGGTGTAAATTTTTCAAGAAGATCCCTTGATAAATTTTCTATCCAGTGCCCCTAAAATGTTCACAGTTTTTTCCATGTTTTAAACATGTTAATGTATTATTTTTATACGAGTCTATTATTTTTCATGTAAATTATATAATGAAAATTTCATTCTTTCAGCTGATTTTTTTAGATCCTCCAGTTATACAGGTTAAATTGTGATAATATGCATTTTCATTTTGTTCTGATTGTATCCCTGACATCTAATTTTTGAGGGTCAATATTTATAATATGCACTGTTATTAAGAAGACTTGGCTTGAGTAAATTTTTAATTTATTGTAAGATTTCTTGATTATAGTTTAGCAATATCACTTGTATTTTGTGTTGCTTATTTTTAATGTGCCTAATCTTTCCCAATGATTCAATAAGACCATCTTTATATCAGAATGGCTAAAACTAAGCATCATGCTCATGTTTCTCTGTTATAAAATCCTGGGGTTACATTTGAAAACTAGAGGAAAGTAGAGAAGGTACAACCACTACAACAGATGTAAGATGAATTCAGCTGGAGACTTTTAAAAAATTCCTGACTATTGCTAAGGGAAAAATAATATCCTTTAAAGTGAGCATAGCACTTTACCAAATAGATTCATACATAAGTAATCCTTGTTTAATAGTGAACATAATAAATAGTGTAATAGGCAGTGTTTTTTTTCTTTTTTTGCTCTTCTATATCACTAATCCTATAGCTACCTCCCTATAATGTGTCACAATCCTCTTTTCCAAAGCATATAATACATACCCTTCACCCGTTCCCGTGTTTTCTGGAAAAACATTTCACTACTGCTTGCAAACAAATAATTTCAGCTACCACTTTTTGTCCAGGTATCATTTTAATGCTTTGTTCCTCTTGTTCCTTCCTTGATATCTACTGGTGGACTTCTGCGGCTCATGCCAATTTTTTAAAATAACACCTTTATTGAGGTATAATTCATCCTTTTGAAGTTTATCAAGATTTCCCCAAGAAATATCGATAATCTCAGATATGCAAATGACACCAACCTTATGGCAGAAAGCAAAGAAGAAATAAAAAGCCTCTGGATGAAAATGAAAGGGGAGCATGAGAAAGTTGGCTTAAAACTCAACACTCAGAAAACTAACATCATCACTTCACTTCATGGCATCACTTCAAGGGAAATAGAGGGGGAAACAATGGAAACAGTGTCAAACTTGATTTTGGGAGGCTTCAGAATTACTGCAGATGGTGACTGCAGCCATGAAATTAAAAGACACTTATTCCTTGGAAGAAAAGCTATGACAACCAAGACAGCATATTAAAAAGCAGAGACATTACTTTACCAACTCAGGTCCATCTAGTCAAAGCTATGGTTTTTCCAGTAGTTGTGTATGGATGTGAGAGGTGGACTATAAAGAAAGCTGAGCGCTGAAGAATTTTGATGCTTTTGAACTCTGTTGTTGGAGAAGACACTCGAGAGTTCCTTGGACTGCGAGGAGATCCAACCAGTCCATCCTAAAGGAGATCAGTCCTGGGTGTTCATTGGAAAGAATGATGCTGAAGCTGAAACTTCAATACTTTGGCCACCTGTTGTGAAGAACCGACTCACTGGAAAAGACCCTGATACTGGGAAAGATTGAAGGCAGGAAGAGAAGAGTACAACAGAGGATGAGATGATGGGTGGCATCACTGACTCAATGGATCTGAGTTTGAGCAAGCTCCAGGAGTTGGTGATGGACAGGAAGGTTTGGCGTGTTGCAGTCCATGGGATCACAAAGAGTCAGATGCAACTGAGTGACAGAACTGAACTGAAAGTCTACACCTCAGTAGTTTTCAGTAGATCCACATAGTTGTGTAACCATCACCATTTTCAATTTAGAACTTTTCATCACCTCATAAGGACACGCTACCCATCAGTAGCCACTTTCTAATCCCCCAACTTATGCAGATGTGGAAAACCACCAACCTTTTTCTGTACACAGATTATTAGGCTATTACCAATATTTCACAGAGCTTCTCTGGTGGCTCAGGTGGTAAAGAATCTGCCTTCAGTGTGGGAGACTGGGGACTGATCCCTGGTTTGGAAAGATCCCCTGGAGAAGGGAAAAGCTAGCCATTCCACTCCAGTATTCTTGCCTGGAGAATTCCATGGACAGAAGAACCTGACAGGATACAGTCCATGGGGTCACAAAGAGTCAGACACGACTGAGCGACTTTCACTTAATATAACTTAATATTTCATAGAAATGAAACATATATACATGGTTTTTGTGACTGGCTTCTATTACTTAGCAAGGTCTATTTTTCATATGCCTTTCATGTTGAAGCATCCATTTATTTTTATTGACAAATACTGTCACGTTATATGTACATGCCACATTTTTTATTATTCATTGATTGATGTATACGTGGGTTGTTTCTACTTTTTGACTATCATAAATAATGTGGCTGTGGATGTTTGTGCACATTTTTTAGTAGACATGATTTCAACTGACTGAGGATAAAAGTTAAAAAAATGAAATACTAGTTTTCGGTAGCATCAGTTCAAAACAAGTGTTTCCTAGAGTGAATCAAAGATTAGAGAAATGAATTTATGCCTCCATCCCAAATGTCATTTCAAATTATAAATTTCACAACTTTTCCAGAGGATGGACATTATTTCCAGTTTTGTAGGTAGTAACTAAGCTCTGAATCAAATCATATATCTCATAATCCAGTTGTAAAACTGGAACTGGAAAGCAAGTCTTCATAGCTCAGCTTATCCATAATTTTAAATCCAAATATGGATTTGTAGGGGGTCAATGCATATGAAAATTGTGTGTGATTTTCCCAAGCTATTACTCAATCCTGCTGGATCCAATGACCTGATTTTATGATTAAATACAGACAATTAAATTGACAATAGAAATATTGACAAAGATTTCCAGGATGCTGACAAAAGCATATGGAAATGTTGATTCTGGTGTCTGTCTGGTTAGAAATGAAATCAGGATTTGACTTATAGGGAAATTAGAGAAGAGATCAATAGATGGAGTCATTATATCAAATAACATTTTTTGTTATAAAGAAATGTGTAGAAAAAGTAGAAATTCAGGAGGTAATTATGAGGAAGATTTTGTATTTAACACCTTAGACAGGAAACTAATATTTTACAATGGTGTTCTTTTACCAAATTAGTTTACAGTTAAACTAATATTTTACAATGGTGTTCTTTTACCAAATAATTTAAATACTTAGATTAGGAAAAAAAAAAAACAATGAAAAGACAAACAGAATGCTTTAGAATTTCCATAAACACTCAAATACTCATTTCATTGTGGCAAAAGGGATAGGGCCATATACCAGATCATGTACACAGTTTGCACATTGAAATCCTGTGTTTGATTAAAGTGAAATGACTGATGCATCCTTTGAAAATATTGTTTAAAAATCTGCAATGGCATAATAGTGGCTTTTTGAAAAGCAATTTTATAGTAACAACTATATCTGCCCAATAGAAGAAAAGATGAGTACAAATTATAGGAGTCTTACATATTCATATATAATCAATATCTTCTTCAATGTAAGTTATTGGCCAAGTGTGATGCTAATGCCCTTACACTCAGTTCCATGACTAATGCTGATTTTTAACGTTGAGATGCTTTTGAAAAAATAGCTAAAAATTAAACAGCTGGGGAATCAGCATGTAGGGAACAAAAGAACAAAGCTGCAAAATGAATTTACAAATATTATTAGAAGAACAGAGAGAAAGTTGCTGAGAAGTCCAATATCCAGTGTGCTCCACTGAATAGAAACTGTTCGAAAAATGTCTACAGTGTTCAACATTATTGTGACATACCTTGCCCACATTCCACCTCCCCTCTGTTTTCTCTGACACATAAGATATAAAGCATTGAGTAAATATGATTCTTACCCTCTGAGTTTACTAGGTTAGAAAGATGGAATACACAATATGTTATATCCTAATAAGCTCAATATCAACGAAATTGCACATTGAAATGTTGATCATGATATATTCAGGTTTAGTAGATAGATAACAAAATTTTTGTTATTTTCCTGAATTTCTTTGTGAGAAGATGGAGCCCTGTGATGACTACAGCTTATACAAAATAGAAGCAAATTGTTTTGGTTTTCATTTTAACTAAGCAGGAGGATTTCTAAGGCCTCACTAGGGTACCTTTGTCCACATCAGCCTGCCATTATATTTTTTAAATTTATATTTTACTGACATTTGTATAATTAATGTAGTAGCTGCCAATAATCAGATTGTATTTTGTTCTGTCATTTAAGCATTATATCACAAGAATAAAAACTTTTATACATGTTTATTCTGTCCTTCAAAACAAGATTTCTTCCATGTCTTTTCTAGTATCTTGTGAAGAGAAGGTAGTTAATACACCCTTTTTATTGTTTATATGAGCAGTGAAGAGAGCAAATTTTGTGATATGGCCACCTTCTTAATAGCACCAACTATTAAGAAACAAAATGTTTGGAAAGGAAAAAGTTTGTGATGTTACCTAATTATAATGCCAATAAGAAGGAAACATAGACCATTTTGGATATGTACACATTTTCCCTTATGTAGGGAGAAAGAGTATAGTTTTATTTATTTTATATTCAGAATTATAAAATCTGGCTTATTTAGGCTTTAATTAAATATGAACATTATATTTATCCTTTCAATTAAATTGAGCTAAATAAAATCATACATAGGCATATATAATCACATAAAAAATTCACAAGTACTCATAACCACCCTGAAACAATATAACAGGAAGGTGGTATACAAAGTAAAAAAACTTATTTCAGGTAGATCAATAGATTGATAGATAGTCCAGAACAATATTTACATGTGAATATGAGTTAAATGTTACACAAAGAAGATATGTCCGGAATATTCAGAAAATATTGTTAGTCCCTTCACCGTTTGACATATACTAAGGGTGGATTTTATCACTCTCTGGTCTCACTGGGAACTGATGATTCATGTTTCTTTTCTACATTATCATAATCCAGATGATCATCTAGGACCCTATATTTTTTTTTATTGGGGCCTTAAGAGTATCTTGGGACATCATTGTGGCAAAAGGGATAGGGCCATATACCAGATCATGTACACAGTTTGCACATTGAAATCCTGTGTTTGATTAAAGTGAAATGACTGATGTATCCTTTGAAAATATTGTTTAAAAATCTGCAATGGCATAATAGTGGCTTTTTGAAAAGCAATTTTATAGTAACAACTATATCTGCCCAATAGAAGAAAAGATGAGTACAAATTATAGGAGTCTTACATATTCATATATAATCAATATCTTCTTCAATGTAAGTTATTGGCCAAGTGTGATGCTAATGCCCTTACACTCAGTTCCATGACTAATGCTGATTTTTAACGTTGAGATGCTTTTGAAAAAATAGCTAAAAATTAAACAGCTGGGGAATCAGCATGTAGGGAACAAAAGAACAAAGCTGCAAAATGAATTTACAAATATTATTAGAAGAACAGAGAGAAAGTTGCTGAGAAGTCCAATATCCAGTGTGCTCCACTGAATAGAAACTGTTCGAAAAATGTCTACAGTGTTCAACATTATTGTGACATACCTTGCCCACATTCCACCTCCCCTCTGTTTTCTCTGACACATAAGATATAAAGCATTGAGTAAATATGATTCTTACCCTCTGAGTTTACTAGGTTAGAAAGATGGAATACACAATATGTTATATCCTAATAAGCTCAATATCAACGAAATTGCACATTGAAATGTTGATCATGATATATTCAGGTTTAGTAGATAGATAACAAAATTTTTGTTATTTTCCTGAATTTCTTTGTGAGAAGATGGAGCCCTGTGATGACTACAGCTTATACAAAATAGAAGCAAATTGTTTTGGTTTTCATTTTAACTAAGCAGGAGGATTTCTAAGGCCTCACTAGGGTACCTTTGTCCACATCAGCCTGCCATTATATTTTTTAAATTCATATTTTACTGACATTTGTATAATTAATGTAGTAGCTGCCAATAATCAGATTGTATTTTGTTCTGTCATTTAAGCATTATATCACAAGAATAAAAACTTTTATACATGTTTATTCTGTCCTTCAAAACAAGATTTCTTCCATGTCTTTTCTAGTATCTTGTGAAGAGAAGGTAGTTAATACACCCTTTTTATTGTTTATATGAGCAGTGAAGAGAGCAAATTTTGTGATATGGCCACCTTCTTAATAGCACCAACTATTAAGAAACAAAATGTTTGGAAAGGAAAAAGTTTGTGATGTTACCTAATTATAATGCCAATAAGAAGGAAACATAGACCATTTTGGATATGTACACATTTTCCCTTATGTAGGGAGAAAGAGTATAGTTTTATTTATTTTATATTCAGAATTATAAAATCTGGCTTATTTAGGCTTTAATTAAATATGAACATTATATTTATCCTTTCAATTAAATTGAGCTAAATAAAATCATACATAGGCATATATAATCACATAAAAAATTCACAAGTACTCATAACCACCCTGAAACAATATAACAGGAAGGTGGTATACAAAGTAAAAAAACTTATTTCAGGTAGATCAATAGATTGATAGATAGTCCAGAACAATATTTACATGTGAATATGAGTTAAATGTTACACAAAGAAGATATGTCCGGAATATTCAGAAAATATTGTTAGTCCCTTCACCGTTTGACATATACTAAGGGTGGATTTTATCACTCTCTGGTCTCACTGGGAACTGATGATTCACGTTTCTTTTCTACATTATCATAATCCAGATGATCATCTAGGACCCTATATTTTTTTTTATTGGGGCCTTAAGAGTATCTTGGGACATTGAAGTTAGCTACTCACGTAGGCAGTTCAGATGGGGCTCATCACAATTTCAGGGCATACAGGCCACTTCTTCTGGGTGATGAATGGGCACTACTCATTAGGATGAGCTGAATAGATGAAGTAGCTCCTCCAAACAGGCTCTGGGATACCGGGTGGAAAAGGCAAGGCCAGGCCAGCTGGTGTTACTCTGTTTTCAAATAGCTCTTTGGCACTGACAGAAAAGGGCAAGGGAGGGATGAGTGGGGGCCATTCCCAATGCCTACTCCCTGGTTCATCGAGATGACAGATCTCATCTCAAGCCTCGAAAACCTCTATGAAGGTCTAGGTCACTCATTTCCTTTGCCAACATCAACAGCACTTATCAGATGATCTAGGGAGTTTGTCTCATCTATTTCATCTTTAATTCCCTTCTAAATCTATTGCTCTAACATCAGTTTAATTTGCTACATTGTTCTGAATCTTGAACACTTTTCCTTTTTTCAAATAAACCCAGTCGATTCATTTTTTTGGTTTTGTTTTTAGAAATATTATTTCTAATGTAAGCCTCAAAACCTATTTTTAAGTAAAAACGGAATTGCCTTTCTCATTGCAGTTTCTTAGTAAAAACATCATTCCTTGTGTAGCCATGTGCATGTCTTTGACAAATTAAGAGGAAGATCAATTAATCAGGAAGTAAAGACACAGCAGTTTTTATGCATACACATACCCTCACAAAACCTACAGTCTAGACATGATATAGGACTTTTAGAACATTTTTTTTTCATGATGCCTAAAATATTCTGAGAGAGAGATAGAATAACCATAAAGTCATCAGGTCCAGCTGTGACATACATCAAAGAAGTTAACTGAACTTAGTAAGTATTTTGGGAAATCTTAGAAAGCTTTATTCCAGTAAGCTCATCCTTTGGCATCCATATGCTGAAAAGGATTCTATACTATTATGAAGGGAACTATTCAGAGGCATTTACAAGTAAAACTTTCTATTTTAAAAATCTGTCCATTTATACTTTTGCCACAGTAAGAACTCTTATTCATTGCCATTGCTTATAAAAGAATAAAGCTTTAGATGAACTTGTGAAATCTTGGGAAGGCTAATTTCCCTCTATCCCATCAATCATTGTTCCAAGATTTAAACTTCATAAAAAGAACAACCATCTCCAAAAACCTTTGCTCCTTAGATTGCATAGTTTTAATACTCATTTGAGCACTGCAATTTTGTGGATAGCATGGAAGACAGATTATAATTTTGTTTTTTTCTGTTGAGTTTTACAGTGAAGACTCTTGAATGGTTCAAATTTGATGTTAAAATGGCCTTGGTAAGTGAAGGTGCATGACTGTATATTATATTAACAAAAGGAGTAACATTGAACACCAGTTCCATCCATAACATGTCTCTGATAATTCATGCTCAGCAGAAATAAAAGCTAGTGTTTTAGAAAATGTGCAGGAGAGGCTTTTTTAAAAAGATCAATTCATTATTTTTCTAGTCATTTAACAAATACTAAATACCTATAATGGATCAGACTCTCTCTTTTATGAGGCCTAGTGGCGATGGCACCCCACTCAAATCCCATGGACGGAGGAGCCTGGTGGGCTGCAGTCCATGGGGTCATGAAGAGTCAGACACGACTGAGTGACTTCACTTTCACTTTTCACTTTCACGCATTGGAAAAGGAAATGTCAACCAACTCCAGTGTTCTTGCCTGGAGAATCCCAGGGACGGGGGAGCCTGGTGAGTTGCCATCTATGGAGTCGCATGACTAAAGCAACTTAACAGCAGCAGCAGCAGCAGTAGCAGTGATAAAGCTATGCATAACTGTGTGTGTGTGTTTTGTTTGTTTTGTTTTGTTTTGGAGCTCATATTACAGTGAGAGACTGAGATAATAAATTGACTTAAATATATTCATCAAGTAGTTATAAAACTTTAGATGCAAAACAAAACAGGACAAAATAGTATATTGTAGAAGCAAATGGAGTTAATGGGCTAGTCAGTAAAATATTTTTAAAGTATATAGCATTTGAGCAGAAAATCTAGGGTATGAGAAGAGTGGAGGGATGAGTGTCCAAGGAAAAGTAACAACATGTGCAAAGGCCTTGAGATGGAAGCATGACTGATGAGTTGGGAAAAAGCAAGGAGTTGCCTGTGGCTGGAAAGAGTCAGCAAGGGGAAAATGGAAGTTGATTAGGTAAGAATGGTAACTGGCACCAGACCATGTTGGGTCTTATCACATGGGAAAGGCTTCGTATTTATTCAAAGTAAAACTGGAAGCTATTATGGGTTTTAGGGCAGAAGTATGAAATAATATGTGCTTGTTTTAGAAGGATAACTCTACTTCTTCCATGGAGAAGATACTGAAGGAAAGTAAAGGAGAAAAGGGAAATGTTTACAACTATCATAGCTCAGGGTATCACCTTATATGAGTTTTAGAATGTACTAAGCACTATTCAGGCTTCCCAGGTGGCCCTAGTGGTAAAGAACCTGCCTGCCAGTGCAGGACACATAAGAGAAGCAGGTTTGATCCCTGAGTGGGAAAGATCCCCTGGGGGAGGGCATAGCAACTCACTCCAGCATTCTTCCCTGGAGAATCCCCTGGACAGAGGAGCTTGGTGGGCTACAGTCCATAGGGTCGCAAAGAGTCGGACACGACTGAAGCAACTTGGCACTCAGGCAAGCAGTGTTCAGACACTGAAGCAAGAAAATATCTTATTTCAGATTGGTCTACCAGAGTGAAGTCCATGAACTGTCAAGTCATTTCAGTGAACCAGCATAATTATGCATGCAAGTTGAGCCTAGGATTTGTATTATAGCATAAAGTCTGGGAAAGATGCCTTAGGACCCAAGAGTTTCCACCATGGTCAAAAAAAAAAAGAAGAAAAGAAAAAGCCAGATCAGGGATGATTAGCTTTTTAATTTCTAATCACTAAAGTTGCAATCCATAATATTTTCCCCAAAGATTGTTTGGACAACAAGAAGAAATGGTCAAGAGATATTTCATGTCATTTTTTTCCCCTTAATGTTGAAAATATTTCAGTTCTGATCCTTTATATATGCCTTATAGAGAACACCAGTTGTGTCAGTTCTCAAGCCAATTGAAACTGAGACAATACCACTATGTCACACAATAGCCAGTGTGGCAGACAATCGGTTACTTCCATTCATTTAATCAAATATATTTTTATTCAGGAAAAAAAATGATCCGACATCAGCTACTTTGCAATATGGTTTTTGGTGCTATAAATGTGATGTTTCCCATTCTCAGAGAGTTTTTTATCATTTCAAACTTCATCATATGCCACTCTCCATTGCAGTTACAACCCACTAAATCATCACTAATAGGGTTGAAATCCTAGCATCACCATTGAGTCACTTGATCTGTCTATGGTTCCTCATCCTTAAACTGGTGATAGGAATTGCCCCCACCTATACAGTAGTTGTGACAATAAAGTGAGTTAGAACATGCCTCTCCAGAAAAGATGGCTCATGCTTATAACCACTAGGCATATCATAGTGCTTAATCAAGAATTAAAATGATTCTTAACACAAACCATGCCTCATCCTTAGAGAGATTTTTGTTGCATCTCTATTAGAATATGATATACAATACAATTACAACCAAAATGGCAGAAAAAAATCCACAATATACATAAAGGATCAAGAAGATAATATACATATATATATACAAGATACATACATAATATATACATAATATACACCAAGGTCATCAAGGATAAAGAAGATCGATATGATGCAGGTGTCTTTGGCTGCATTTATGAGTTCTTGCCTAAAGGAGTAGTGCCAAATGATATTTCTTAGAGCATACACAAGTGAGAATTAATTTTAGACTTTGGCCACCTGATACAAAGAACTGACTTGTTGAAAAAGACTGATGCTGGGAAAGACTGAAGGCAGGAGCAGAAGGGGAATGTCAAAGGATGAGATGGTTGGATGACATCACTGATGCAATGGACATGAATTTGAGCAGACTCCAGGAGCTGGTGATGGACAGGGAAACCTGGTGTGCTGCAGTCTATGGGTTCGCAAGAGTCAGACATGACTGAGTGACTAAACTGAATGTTGGAAAACTTTTCTAACTCATTTGCAATATGACCAAATATTACTGAGTATCAGATTGATCTGTTTTTTAATTGGATTTTTAGAGGCCCAATTCTACTGGGCCATGCAACAGCAGCTCAAAGCTGAAAGAGAGACAGTAAAGCCCGTCCTGTCTTTTCTAAAACGCTGCAGCAGTGCTGATGCCCAGGAAGGTCTATAGCAGTGTCACCGAGTGCTACAGCTAGACTAAGTAATCATTGATCAGGAAAACTAAAGTGATAGAAGACAACAAATTGAAGAAAGAATGTGAATTCTAAAACAGCATTTAGGCAGAAGCATAAATCCTTTGGGGCCAAAGATATAGCTTGAAAACTGTCTGAATTTTTTAACACCACACATCATCTTCTAATGTCTTTAAATGCATATCAGAGAAGTTTGAAGAAAAATCTCTCAGCACATTCAAGCAGAGAATCAGAAGTTGCATACTCCTCAAGATCTTCTCTTGACATAGGCCATTAAAAGAAGACTTGGAGTTATTGAAATGACCATTTATGTTGACAGAAGTACAAGCAATGGAAAACAAACCATGGAGTTAAAGATCTCAGGCTGAGACTCTGATCCATCCTCTGGTTAACAGCAATTTGTTTCCTACTTTCTTTCCATATCATCATTCCTGTCTGTGTGTTGCTGGAACTCTAGTGCCATTTGCATCAGAATTAACTTCCCCAGATTCTTCGCCTAGGAGATCTCTGGTCAATCTATATCTTCTTTGTCTCTTTAAGTTGTGTAGGAAGTCTGTAACGTTGTAGTTGCTTCTAAGAAACATAACATAGCAATTCCCTTTTTAAAAAAATCCAAACCTTCTAATAAAAATATGCCATTTGTGAGCCAGATCCAAAGCTAGAAAGCTAGAATTCTTATGTTTCCCTAAGATTTCTGATTCTGTTCATTTTTTGGGCTACCTTCTCAACCAAGTGGCTTTAGATTTCAATAAGCAATATCACACCCATATGTGTACTTCCCACTGAATTAACAAAATATTTTCCCATGAGAAAATTGAAGAGAAGTAGGTTGTATCTGTGGCTATTGCACTTATTGCCCAGACTTAAATGAACTTCA
This sequence comes from Oreotragus oreotragus, assembly GCA_006410675.1. Classification (NCBI taxonomy): domain Eukaryota; kingdom Metazoa; phylum Chordata; class Mammalia; order Artiodactyla; family Bovidae; genus Oreotragus; species Oreotragus oreotragus. Next base: position 1,955 of record SJYX01007941.1, on the reverse strand, counting down.
GTTTTTTAAATCTTATTAGAAAAAATAATGTGAAATATTGTTTCAGCAGTGCAACTATTTGTATTTGAATATATATTTTATGCTATTTACAGTTACCTGTTTCTTTTGCAAATTTTATGTATAAAACATACATATATACATGTGTGTGTGTATATATATGGTGAAATGAGAGACATAAGTATGGATAGATATATGGATATACAGATATATGTCTTGTGGCTCCTAAAGAACAGGCATTAGAATTTATACTGCAACTTTATTACTTGCAAGATGAGTTGATAATAGACAATACTAAACATCTATAATGAGTAATTAAGTGCATGAATACATTTTCTATCTATAAAGGAATGATATAATAGAAATCATATTTTTATTTCCAACAGTTCTCAAATAATTTTGGCCATGCTTTGTGAAGAGCATTCAAGAATTGCTTTCAAGAAAGTATTGGCTGATGAATGTGTGCTGACCTGGAATTAATGCTTATTATTGAATTAACTGTATAATGCGTACTACATAATCTGCCAAAGGCATTGATTCTTCCTTTCTAAGGGTTCAAGAAGCTTTATACAGGAATCAATATTGATTTTTGTAGGTGTGATCTAGAGGAAATTTCTTGATTGTGAAAGACTATTTTTCAAAGTGGCTCACAAAGCTCCTGGTTCCACTTAATATATTGGCTACAATAATCTCAGCTCGGTACCAGTTATTTGCAGAACACTGACTGCCAGAGATTATTGCTTCTAACAGTAGGTCTGTGTTTATCTCAGCTTTGTTTAAAATATCTATGAACTGGAAATTTATTTATGCTTTCAACACCCCTCTAATATGTAGCCAGGCTGGAAAGATAGGTAGATTACTAATAATGGCTTAAAGTAGATTCATGAAGCGGAATGACCAAGGTTTGCCATTTTTATGACAATCAGTGTGTCATTTCATGATCAAATATAGGAGTGAATACTATTAAATTGCTAATCAAGTGTTTACCTGTCCTCTTAGATATATATGTATATGTTCCAGACAATAAAAAATATGAAACATTTTTATTTGCACCATATTTCTCATCAAGACTAGTAACTTACCCAGTCAAGGTTTCATCTAATAAATATCATGAAATTGAATATATAATATAAAAATAGAAATAGATAGAAACATGAAATATAATATATAATATAGAAGACTCAGACTATTGATGTGCAAGTATGTCATTCTAGGCAATGAAAAGGTTTGTTTCTGAGAGTGTCTTAAAATGAAGCTCGATTACCTCAGCTCTAAAGTTATTACAAGCAAAATCCAAGGAAAAGAATTGTAATTGTTATCTATGTAAGTTATACTGAAATAAATGAGGATAATGAATGAATGTGAATGGTAATAAAGAATGTTTTCAAATTTGAGCCCATTACAAGTGGAATTGCTCTTATACCAAGGTCATCACAAATTTCTCTCTTTGCTGATAGGAAACCTAAATGACTCAAATAATTTATTTGTTGGCTTTAGTAATAATTATTTTGCTTTTGAGTTCTTGTCAAATTCCAGGCATGCTACTAAAAGATTCAAAAATCATTTAATCTGCACAGAAACTCTATAAGATACATATTCTATGATCATACTTATCTTTTAAGGAGAAAAATAAGACTTTAAGAAGTGAAGTAGCTTATAATTTAAAAATAGAAAATTAGAAAGCTAAAACTCGAAGTTGAGCCTTCAAACTTTATAACACAAAGTTTTAGATTTACTGAAAAACTAAGAAGATATTAAGGGGAGTTCTTTTTTATCCCATACCCCATTTCTACTACTAGTAATGAGATATATGTTGTAAGTAATGAACCATAGTTGGTTCATACTGATATATTATTATTAACTAAATTCTAGTTGTTTAGCTTTCTCTCATTTTTTCATACTGTACTCTTTTTTTTCCATTGCAAAATTCTATTTGAGATGCCACACTTCATGCCGTT
>SJYX01007939.1:149101-165502 GCA_006410675.1 Oreotragus oreotragus | reverse complement strand
AGTGACCTAAATGGGAAAGAAGTCCAAAAAAGAGATCTATGTATACGTATAGCTAATTTGCCTTACAGTAGACACTAACTCAACATTGCAAAGCTACCATTCTCCAATAAAATTTTAAAAGAAATAAGTTAGTTGAAAAGAATGATATCTGTTTATTCTTTTTTTTTTCAGTTCATTTAGGAATCACAGAAAAATGTCTTCTATGAAAAAACAAACACAAATAAGTGCAATGAAAGCACATTAACTTAAGTCAACTTTGCTGATCTATTTTAAATAATTCTACTGATTGATTCGGAGTCTTAAATTTCCTTCAACAGACAATAAACGTTACTCAGTATCCCTCACCTTTGCTAAGCTTTGGAGATAGAGAAGTAAGTAACACAACCTGTCATTTTGGAACTCAAGAATTTTTAGTAACTTCAAAAAGCACACAAATAAATGCTTGTAGTCAAAGTTGAGGAAACCAAGTCTTTTGTGAGGTTCCCAAAGGAAGGGAAAACAGAGTTAACATGTTTCCTGATGATTTAATGTCCTGCTACCCAAGGTGTAATTTGACTGACTGTATCACACTTGAGTCGCGTGACCTATATGATAACATTGGTGATTGTAAAGGAAAACTTAAAAGGAAAAATTTGACTCCATACTGATTTTGCTTCTGTGACTTTAACTCTTATTTGCCATTTGCAGCTGCTGCTTTTGTTATTATAGGTATACATAGTGGCCTGCCTCGGGAACACTGCTCCCACTCACCCATAAGCCAAAAAAGAAAGAAAAGAAAGTGAAGTCACTCAATTAATATTAATACTTAGATCGATCACTTAGTGCAGCAGTGGGTTCCCCCACAAATGTCAAGGTCTTTCTTCCTGTAGTTTGTTTTACATTTACTCCTTGTTGAAATGGTCACTGGAGTAATCTACAGTGATTCCCTCTCTGGCCTTCTGGCACTAAGCTCTGTAGACTGTGCCCAGATAGTATCATTAGCAAAGAGTGTTTAATTTCCCAAACATAAAAACATGAGAAATCTTTTAATTTTAAACAAAATAACAACTAGTTGCAGGTGGGGGAATGGTGGCTCTCCAATTTTGACAGTGTTATTTAAATGTCTCATTATGAGAACATTTTTTCAGTTGTGTTGTTACTAAACCCAGTTGATGTGCTCCATGCACAGTGGAACCAAATAATACCAAAAAATCCGAGTTTGGAACAGAGAATGTTTTATTGTAGGACCACAAGGAGAATGGAGGCTCAAGCAAACACACACAAAAATTTCTCTGAACTCCCCAACGCATTTCAGCAAAGCATTTCTAAAGGCAAGATGAGGAAGAGGTGTGGTTAGTTGTGGCAAATTTCCTGGCACAGGAATTCTTTATTCTTGCAGCTGTTCACTTAAGACAGGTAACAATGTTCCTATAACTTTCTTTCTCTATATGAATAAAAAAATATTATACCCTTAAAGGTCAGAGCCTTGAAAATGGGCTACCCTATATATTTCAGGCTATATGCAACATTTTTAACTTGAAACAGAGTCAATAGAATACAAAGATTAAAAGAAATAAACCTAATATGGGGTCAGATGTGTCCTTCCCTGTTATGTTGTGGCTGAGGGCCACTGGTGATCATGTGAAGCAACAGAAACAGCTCACAAGTGAATTATTCTCTTTTCACAAGGGTTCTCTGTGCAATAGCAGCCTTTGCTTTGATCCTTCCTTCTGTGAACTTGTGACTAGGATTTATGGAACCGTATCATCGACTCGATGGACATGAGTTTGAGTAAACTCCAGGAGTTGGTAATGGACAAGGAGGCTTGGCGTGCTGTGATTCATGGGGTCGAAAAGAGTCAGACACAACTGAGTGACTGAACTGAACTGAACTGATCCCTCTGCTTAAACCTTTCAACCTGTCTGCCTTGGGGTGGCCATATGTCCCAGCCCATTCCATATGATTCTAGTCCATGCTTGTCATCTCAGTTTTGTTATCTGTTCCCCTGTTCACTCCTCCTCTTTGTTATTAAAAAATTGTAGGGACTATAATTATGCTTCCCTTTGTTGTGTCCTGTACCACCAGAGTGATTCATTTGCCTTCTCGGTGTTACTGTGTCTGATTGCTGAATAGGACAGTTCATGTGGCAATGATTTTGCATCTCGCAGTTTAGCACAGAGACCAAAGAGAATAAAGAAGATGCCCAGTGATTGCCAGTGTACTTAAGAATAAACAATGCAAGGATTTCTATTACTTTGGAAGTGCCCTAAAATAAATACATTATTTCAGTTTAGTCTTGTAGTTGGCTTCCCTGGTGGCTCAGATGGTAAAGAATCCACCTGCAGAAAACCTAGGTTCTATCCCTGGGTTGGGAAGATCCCCTCAAGGAGGGCATGGCAACCCTTTCCAGTATTCTTACCTGGAGAATCCCTCTTGACAGAGGAGCCTGGCGGGTTACAGTCCATGGGATCACAAAGAGTCAGACATAACTGAGTGACTAAGCACAGCATTACTAGTGAAGAGCTCAGTGGAACTGCAAATTTTAGTATGCTGAGTGTTACTGAGTCCAAGCTCATACTGCTCTCTGCATCATAGGCCAATATATTGAGAGATGAGTAATGGGGCAAAGTATAGAGCTTTTATTCAGAAAGCCAGCAGATCCAGAAGATAAGGGACTGGTACCCCAAAGAATCATCTTGCCCAGGTTTGGATGCTAGTTTTATTTATGACAAAGAGCAGAAGGTTAGGAGGTATCATAAAAAGGTAATAAGTTGTTGCAAATATTTTCTGATTCCAGCCAGATTCCAGAGTGGATGTGTTAATTTCTTCTTTCCTGCAGCCATTCACTGGTAGGCTGGTCAGAGTATGAGTTGGGATTGCTGGGTCATAAGGCAGTTCTATTTGCAATTTCTTAAGGAATCTCCACACTGTTCTCCATAGTGGCTGTACTAGTTTGCATTCCCACCAACAGTGTAAAAGGGTTCCCTTTTCTCCACACCCTCTCCAGCATTTATTGCTTGCAGACTTTTGGATCGCAGCCGTTCTGACTGGTGTGAAGTGGTATCTCATTGTGGTCTTGATTCGCATTTCTCTGATAATGAGTGACATTGAGCATCTTTTCATGTGTTTGTTAGCCATCCGTATGTCTTCTTTGGAGAAATGTCTATTTAGTTCTTTGGCCCATTTTTTGATTGGGTCATTTATTTTTCTGGAATTGAGCTGTATAAGTTGCTTGTATATTTTTGAGATTAGTTGTTTGTCAGTTGCTTCAGGCACTCTTTCTACCAGATAAAATCTCTTTAATCTATTCTTTATCTCCACTGTATAACCAAAAGGGACTTGATTTAGGTCATACCTGAATGGCCCAGTGATTTTCCATACTTTCTTCAATTTAAGCCTGAATTTTTCAAAAAGGAGCTCATGATCTGAGCCACAGTTAGCTCTTGGTCTTATTTTACTGGTTGCTCCAGAGAGAGCTTCTCCACCTTTGGTTGTAAAGAACATAATCAGTCCTATTTCAGTATTGACCATCTGGTTATGTGCATGTGGATAGTCATCTCATGTTGTTGGATCACAGCCTTGTGGCAAAGGGCTTGGGTTATTTAATGAAGCTGTGAGCCACACCATACAGGGCCACCCAAGACAAATGAATCACAGTGAAGAGTTCTGACAAAACATGGTCCACTGAAGAAGGAAATGGTCCACTCCAGTATTCTTCCCTGAAAAACCCCATGAACAGTATGAAAAGGCAAAAATGTATGATGCCAGAAGATTAACCCCCCAGGTTGGAATGTGTCCAGTATTCTACTGGGGAAGAGGGAAGGGCAATTGCTAATAACTCAAGTAAGAGTGAGCTTTGGCTATGCCAAAGCAGGAACAGTGCTCAGCTGTGGATGTGTCCTGTGGTGAAAGTAAAACCTGATGCTGTGAAGAACAATATTGCATAGAAACCTGGAATGTAAGATCCATGAATGAAGGTAAATTGTACGTGGTCAAGCAGGAAATGGCAAGAGTGAACATCAACATCTTAGAAATCAGTTAACTAAAATGGACAAAGATGGCAAATTTAATTCAGATGACCATTACTACTGTGGGCAAGAATTGACCCTCATAGTCAACTGAAGAGTCCACAATACAGTACTTCGATGCAATCTCAAAAATGACAGAATGATCTTGGCTCGTTTCCAAGGCAAACCATTCAATATCAGAATAATATGTCTATGCCCCTACCATTGATGCCAAAGGAGCTGAACCTGATTGGTTCTGTGAAGATCTATAACACCTTCTAGAACTAAAATCAAAGAAAGGTGTTCTTTTCATCATAGAGGATGGTAATATGAAAGTAGGAAGTTACGAGCTACCTGGAATTGTTAGGTACTCAAACGTGCTCAAAGTCACATTTGACCTGAGAGTACAAAATGAAGCAGAGCAAAGACTAAAAGAGTTTTGAAAAAAGAACATACTGATCATATCAAATACCCTTTCCAACAACCCAAGAGATTACTCTACAGATGGACATTACCAGATAGTCAATACTGAAATCAGATTGATTATGTTCTCTGTGTGACTTGCAGCCTATTATGATTGTGTTTATGTGTGTTAGTTGCCCAATCACGTCTGACTCTGCAATCTCATAGACTATAACATACCATGCTCTCTTGTCCCTGGAATTCTGCAGGCAAGAATACTGGAGTGGGTAGCCATTCTCTTTTCCAGGGGATCTTCCTGACTCAGGGATTGAACCCAGATCTCCTGCATTGCAAGCAGATTCTTCACAATCAGCCACCAGTGAAGTCCCAATTATGATTACTACTGCTAAATAATTCCATGGATTAAGTAAATCCATGATGAACCAAGAAGATAATTTTCACATCTTTATAAATAGTTATTTTGAACAAGTTATGCTCTTTTGCTGTCTGTCAAGTTAATTTTGGCTATGCCATGTTTCCATGTATAGATATATAGCAGCCTATCTTGCTAGGTTATATTGCTCTAAGAATTATTGAATACCTCCTCCATTATAATTTTTCCCTTTGTCACCTCTATTATCAATGAGGGTATCTGATTTTTAAGCTTTTGTGTTTTCTCTCTCTGACCATTTTTCAGATTAATCTTTGGTCAAGCACATTCTTGCCAATGACCAAGTGAATAAAGTACATGGGTCCTTCTACATTGTTGAGTTTATCATATAAAGATGCACGTGTGAAACAAAGATATTAATGTATAATTGTCTGAAATATATCATCTCTTATAGAGTCTATGTAAGAAGAATAGATGGGAAAATGAGGAGAATCATTCTTAGTTGTGATTCATGGTGACTCTTCCTAGGAGAGAGAGCTACTATCTTCCCTATTGATATCAATTATTTCATGATTAAATCAACAATTGCCATTAGAAATGACACTAGCATCACCATTAACATCCCCTCTCCCACTACCATTTAAGAGGCTCAGTGTGGTCCAACATACATGCCAAAGCTCATACAATCTTCTAAGATAAGAATTACTATTCTTAAGTATGTAGAAAGGAAAACTGAATTTTGTAAAGGTGAACTGACTTTAGATAAATTAGGCAATTTGCATCCTAAGGCAAATATTTCTTCTGAGCTCTAAAAATATATATTCATTTGTTTGATTGATATCTCAATTTGATTATTTCATAAACAGCTCAAATTGAAGACATCCCAAAGGGAACTTTTAATCAACTCTGACCACACTCAGCATCTTCTTATGGTCTTTCCCATCTCAATAAATACACCACTCACACAAACCAGAGCACAGAATCTTTACTGAAATCTTTCCTTTTTCTTACTCCCCATAGCAAATTCAATAGCAAGTTCTATCAGTATTACATCCAAAAATCATCCCAAATAAATCCATTTCTTTTTGTCATCGCAGCTGCAAGCTTAGTTCAGTTACATCTTCAATCACCTGAATTTTTAACTCAGCATCCTGTTTTTACTCCTCTTTTCTTTTGGTCCATCATCTCTGTGACAGCCAGCAGGATCATCATAAAATACAGAGCTGAGTCACTTCCTGCTGGAAACCTTTCAATTGCTTCTTCCTGACTTAGGAACAAACCAAAGTCCTGTGCAGAAAGAACTGGACTGTAGGGCCTGGGCCTTGCATGCTTCACTGGCCTTACTGTCCAACAATATCCCTTCACTCTCTGGGCTCAGACACTACATACTGGCCTTCTGTCCTGCCCTCTACCTGAAATGCTCCCCCTTCCCTGTGACTTCTTCAGTTCATCTCTTAATCAGTCTCAGCTTTATTATCATCTTCTCAGATACCTGGCTAGTGCTTCTCAATTTAAATAATATTACGCACATGTTTCTATCTCAAATGATATCATTCTTTTCTTTCAAAGCATTGATAAGTGTCTTAGTCTATTTGAACAGAACACCATGTACCTAATGACTCATCAACAAAAGAAAACCTATTTCTTACAGTTTTGGAGTTTGGAAATTGCAAGAAAAGGCACAGCAAATGATATGTCTGGTGAGGGCTCACTTCTTGGTTCACAGACGGTCATTGTCTTACCAGTCCTCACCTCAAGAAAAGGATAAGGGAACTCTCTGGGTCTCTTTGATAAGGATACTAACCTCATTCATGAGGACTCCATCCTCATGACCTAGTCTCCTCCCAAAGACCTCTCCTCCAAATACTGTCTTGGTGTGGATTAGGTTTCAATATGTGAATTAATGAATTTTGGGAGACTATAGACATTCAGCGCATAGCAATCACGATCTAGCTATAGAATATCTATCTCTGTCTTGGAAGAGAGAAGAGAAGGACATTAGATAGACACATAAATAGATATCTAATAGATACTAACATGTGCCTTTCCTTGTAAATTAACTGTCTGATCTACTAGTTTATGGGCTCCACAAAGTTAAGGACCACAGCTACTTAGATACATTATTCTCAACATAAAATGAGACCAATTTCATTTAAGGCAATTAAACTGTTGAATGAAAAACTTCCCCAAAGTGGTACAGTTTGTACCATTCCTATCACCTTGGACTTTCCATTCTGTGTCTGGAAGAATTTAGTCATATGATATGGAGAACTTTTGTTAAAGGGAAAATATATTCAGTTTTCTAATATCCATAATATTGTTTAATTTACAAGACCAAAGTGAGAACCCTAAAATTCCTGAGCATATGTTGTTACAATGTTGAAGGACAAAGATTAGCTGTTGCCCAATCCAAGAGCTCCTGGGCTAATAGTCTTTGATCTTTGAGCTGTGTTCTCAAGCCTTACTCTGCATAGGAAATCACTACCTGGGAACATATAATTATAAATACCAACTCTGGCCATAGTCCATCAAACTATACTCTAAGGGCTACAGCATAAGCATTTTATTTTCTGTTCCTAGATAAGTGTTATGTGGAGCCAGAATTTAAAACTGTTATCTCAAAATCCTCTTCTAATCTTGAGAGTCAGTTCATTTTAGTCAGCATTGTCATATTTGTGTCTGTGGTTGTTAATCTTGAGGACTTTCAGTATCAAGCAAATGAATATAATATTACTATGGTAATAATAAATAAATAGGCTCTACACTAAAACCACCAAAGATCTGAACCTAGTTTTATTACCCTCGATATTATCTTGGGCAATCTTGGGTCCTCTATGAACACAGTTTATTTTTCTATGAGGAGAAGTGTAATAATAGTGCTCATTTCATTTATGCAAATTATTTGAAATAGTACTTGGCATACAATAAACTTTCAAAGAGTGTTAGCTGTGTTAGTCACTGCCCTTATTTGACATGTAAGCTAGTTATCAAACTTCACCCTATTTTACCTTTTCCTCCTTATTCAGGGCCACATCCCTCCTGTGCCCTAAAGAAGGAAGTAAACATTTTTACATATCAGGTCCCAAAATGTTCCAGCACTTCCATCAGACCATCTGGAGACTTCAGGCTAAATGGACTTTTGTCTGGGGGCTTCTATTTTAATTTCCTTTAAAAAAATGGAACTCTAATTAATTTTAAAAAGCATTATAAATTCTGATAAGGTATAATGATCTGTCAGGCTTCCCTCACTGAAAATTACCACCATCATTTTTTATCTCCAGTTACCTTCTTTTCACAGAAAAGACTTGCTTCTATTTGGTTAATTATTGCCAAGTGGTGTCATCCACAATTCATCAGCCTCAGAGTTGAAGTCATATTCTCTTTGCCCAAATAAATCTTTTTGTCATCCCAGCCTCAGCCGCCCTCTTTGTTTTTTATCTCATCATCTGGGGCCATTTATCACACATGGTAGAGACCCCAGAGTTGTATATTTCATCCTTGGCATGCTCAAGGCCCATATGGCCTTACTATAGGGAACTTCAAAGCCAAGTTTATAGCATGCAAGTCCTGGAGAAATAGAAAAATGGGGTGGTGATAGTCATACCTGCAGGCTTGGAGGCCCCCATGTAAGCTTTGAATCTCACTTTGTAAATCAGAGCATTTTATCACTGGATAAACCTACAAGATCATTCATTGCAACTCTTTCATTTTTGTAGGTGAGTAGATGGAGGCCCAGAAATTTCTTAAGAATAAGAAAAAATAAAAATAAAGATTTAACTAAACCTCAATTTAGTTAATTGGAATTAACATGTGTAAACTATTGGTACTGTGTATGCAATAGATAACTAATGAGAACCTACACTGTAGCTCAGGGAACCCTACTCAATGCCCTGGAGTGACCTAAATGGGAAAGAAGTCCAAAAAAGAGATCTATGTATACGTATAGCTAATTTGCCTTACAGTAGACACTAACTCAACATTGCAAAGCTACCATTCTCCAATAAAATTTTAAAAGAAATAAGTTAGTTGAAAAGAATGATATCTGTTTATTCTTTTTTTTTTCAGTTCATTTAGGAATCACAGAAAAATTTCTTCTATGAAAAAACAAACACAAATAAGTGCAATGAAAGCACATTAACTTAAGTCAACTTTGCTGATCTATTTTAAATAATTCTACTGATTGATTCGGAGTCTTAAATTTCTTTCAACAGACAATAAACGTTACTCAATATCCCTCACCTTTGCTAAGCTTTGGAGATAGAGAAGTAAGTAACACAACCTGTCTTTTTGGAACTCAAGAATTTTTAGTAACTTCAAAAAGCACACAAATAAATGCTTGTAGTCAAAGTTGAGGAAACCAAGTCTTTTGTGAGGTTCCCAAAGGAAGGGAAAACAGAGTTAACATGTTTCCTGATGATTTAATGTCCTGCTGCCCAAGGTGTAATTTGACTGACTGTATCACACTTGAGTCGCGTGACCTATATGATAACATTGGTGATTGTAAAGGAAAACTTAAAAGGAAAAATTTGACTCCATACTGATTTTGCTTCTGTGACTTTAACTCTTATTTGCCATTTGCAGCTGCTGCTTTTGTTATTATAGGTATACATAGTGGCCTGCCTCGGGAACACTGCTCCCACTCACCCATAAGCCAAAAAAGAAAGAAAAGAAAGTGAAGTCACTCAATTAATATTAATACTTAGATCGATCACTTAGTGCAGCAGTGGGTTCCCACACAAATGTCAAGGTCTTTCTTCCTATAGTTTGTTTTACATTTACTCCTTGTTGAAATGGTCACTGGAGTAATCTACAGTGATTCCCTCTCTGGCCTTCTGGCACTAAGCTCTGTAGACTGTGCCCAGATAGTATCATTAGCAAAGAGTGTTTAATTTCCCAAACATAAAAACATGAGAAATCTTTTAATTTTAAACAAAATAACAACTAGTTGCAGGTGGGGGAATGGTGGCTCTCCAATTTTGACAGTGTTATTTAAATGTCTCATTATGAGAACATTTTTTCAGTTGTGTTGTTACTAAACCCAGTTGATGTGCTCCATGCACAGTGGAACCAAATAATACCAAAAAATCCGAGTTTGGAACAGAGAATGTTTTATTGTAGGACCACAAGGAGAATGGAGGCTCAAGCAAACACACACAAAAATTTCTCTGAACTCCCCAAAGCATTTCAGCAAAGCATTTTTAAAGGCAAGATGAGGAAGAGGTGTGGTTAGTTGTGGCAAATTTCCTGGCACAGGAATTCTTTATTCTTGCAGCTGTTCACTTAAGACAGGTAACAATGTTCCTATAACTTTCTTTCTCTATATGAATAAAAAAATATTATACCCTTAAAGGTCAGAGCCTTGAAAATGGGCTACCCTATATATTTCAGGCTATATGCAACATTTTTAACTTGAAACAGAGTCAATAGAATACAAAGATTAAAAGAAATAAACCTAATATGGGGTCAGATGTGTCCTTCCCTGTTATGTTGTGGCTGAGGGCCACTGGTGATCATGTGAAGCAACAGAAACAGCTCACAAGTGAATTATTCTCTTTTCACAAGGGTTCTCTGTGCAATAGCAGCCTTTGCTTTGATCCTTCCTTCTGTGAACTTGTGACTAGGATTTATGGAACCGTATCATCGACTCGATGGACATGAGTTTGAGTAAACTCCAGGAGTTGGTAATGGACAGGGAGGCTTGGCGTGCTGTGATTCATGGGGTCGAAAAGAGACAGACACAACTGAGTGACTGAACTGAACTGAACTGATCCCTCTGCTTAAACCTTTCAACCTGTCTGCCTTGGGGTGGCCATATGTCCCAGCCCATTCCATATGATTCTAGTCCATGCTTGTCATCTCAGTTTTGTTATCTGTTCCCCTGTTCACTCCTCCTCTTTGTTATTAAAAAATTGTAGGGACTATAATTATGCTTCCCTTTGTTGTGTCCTGTACCACCAGAGTGATTCATTTGCCTTCTCGGTGTTACTGTGTCTGATTGCTGAATAGGACAGTTCATGTGGCAATGATTTTGCATCTCGCAGTTTAGCACAGAGACCAAAGAGAATAAAGAAGATGCCCAGTGATTGCCAGTGTACTTAAGAATAAACAATGCAAGGATTTCTATTACTTTGGAAGTGCCCTAAAATAAATACATTATTTCAGTTTAGTCTTGTAGTTGGCTTCCCTGGTGGCTCAGATGGTAAAGAATCCACCTGCAGAAAACCTAGGTTCTATCCCTGGGTTGGGAAGATCCCCTCAAGGAGGGCATGGCAACCCTTTCCAGTATTCTTACCTGGAGAATCCCTCTTGACAGAGGAGCCTGGCGGGTTACAGTCCATGGGATCACAAAGAGTCAGACATAACTGAGTGACTAAGCACAGCATTACTAGTGAAGAGCTCAGTGGAACTGCAAATTTTAGTATGCTGAGTGTTACTGAGTCCAAGCTCATACTGCTCTCTGCATCATAGGCCAATATATTGAGAGATGAGTAATGGGGCAAAGTATAGAGCTTTTATTCAGAAAGCCAGCAGATCCAGAAGATAAGGGACTGGTACCCCAAAGAATCATCTTGCCCAGGTTTGGATGCTAGTTTTATTTATGACAAAGAGCAGAAGGTTAGGAGGTATCATAAAAAGGTAATAAGTTGTTGCAAATATTTTCTGATTCCAGCCAGATTCCAGAGTGGATGTGTTAATTTCTTCTTTCCTGCAGCCATTCACTGGTAGGCTGGTCAGAGTATGAGTTTAAACAAAATAACTTTAGTTTAAGCTCAGCTGTGGGAGGCAGAGTTCCCAGAGATGGGCCTCATGTACACTTTAAGCTATAGGCAACATTCTTTTAGTGATTAGTTTGTAGCAAGAGCAATATAGAATGTAAGTTTAAAGTAAAAGAAATATCCAATATGGAGTCAATTTTGTTCTTTCTTATTCCACGAACTGTTTACAAGTGTAAGATAGCCAAAAAGCATTTTAAGAAGGCAAGTATGACTGTCAGTCTATCCACTAAAGTTGCTGCTGCTGCTGCTGCTGCTGCTAAGTCACTTCAGTTGTGTCCGACTCTGTGTGACCCCATAGACGGCAGCCCACCAGGCTCCCCCATCCCTGGGATTCTCCAGGCAAGAATACTGGAGTGGGTTGCCATTTCCTTCTCCAATGCATGAAAGAGAAAAGTGAAAGTGAAGTCGCTCAGTCTGTCCGACTGTTAGCGACTCCGTGGACTGCAGCCCACCAGGCTACTCCGTCCATTGGATTTTCCAGGCAAGAGTACTGGGGTGGGGTGCCATTGCCTTCCCCGATCCACTAAAGTTAGGATTGGAATTTCAAGTTTCTATTTTATTTTTTTATACTATGACTGTTTTTTATGTTGTCTTCTTAGGACCTATTTCCCCCCCACCCCCAAACTACTCATGCACAGACACATCAGAAATTCTGTAAGAAAAGCTATTCTTAGGAATTGTCACAGTCAGTTTTGGAAACTTACACTGTTTTCACACTTCATCTGAAGTTATCATGGGCTTCTGATAAGGCCTGTAAAAGTCACAGAGTTGGTGGAGGATCTCTGTAAATATGAGTTGACTGTGGAAACCTCTGTGGTCTGTAGATTGCTAACCAAAGCCCTCAAGTATTCAGTGCAAGTGTATGGTCTGAATAATAATCACTTTTCTTATATAACGTATCATGAGCTAAGGCTTCAAACTGTAATTGTGTTGAAAATCAGGGTTACTGCAAACAGCCCTGATCTGGGATGCACTGATTTTCTCAGAATGAATCAATGGTTTCTCTTGTCAACTTTGAGTTCCAGCTTTCCTTCTTGTAAGAAAATAGACTCCATGTCACAAGCCCACATGAGAACCCTTCTCAGCTCACTTGAGGATTCAAGCTTGGAATCTTTTATTCAGTGGAATCCTTTTTTTAGCTGGTTTGTTGACAAGCTACCAACATCCATCAAATATGCCAGAATATGCCTCCAGAACTCTGTCTTTCTCTGACAACAAGCTATGACAGCTGGGTCAGCAATTATGGTCTCAGTGGGAAGTCGGCCAAACACTGGCATTTCTCAGTACTGCTGCAATGGAGGGGAGTGAATGTGGATTTATCTTGACCTAAAAGGAGAGGCTTGTGAGCTGGAGGAGCTGCCTTTATCCTAAAGACTCCTCAGATTCACAATCGACCTAACCTTAATATTCTAGCAAAATCTGCCAGTGTATGACCATCTTATCAAACCACAAATTGAGTTTATTTTAATGAGATACTAAAAATCGATTTTCAGGATGATGGAGAATGGTCCACTGCAGGAAGCAAATATCTAACAGCTGTGTTCTGGTTGGCATTGAAGGTAAAAAAAAGAACTCTGATGAGTGGTCATCATGTATTAAGGGCAGGAAAAAGGAAAAAAGAACACTCAAAAGACCACATTAGGGCTTTGTCGCCTTGGCAGGAGACAATGAAATTGGGTAATTCCACTGAGGGAGAGGTTTAGGTAGTTAGGATTGGAATGTGCACTGACCAAATAAATAATATGGAAGGATTTTCTAAAATCCAGAGAGTTCTTTCTAAAAGCCCAACTGGCCATGCATGTTCCTTATTTTTAATACTTTAACAGTTATTTCTCCATTGATCTCAGGGTCCCATTAGAACTCATTATTTTATTGTTAATAGGCTCCTCCATTGTAAAACCCTTGACTCTCTTCCCAGCCTCTTGCATCCCTACTCTCCTAGCTTTCTTTTAGCCCAGAGGGTCTCAAACTTCAGTGAGCATCAGACTCACCTAGAGGGCTTGAAAACATGCAAATGTCTGGGTCCTAAGCCCAGAGTCTCTAATTCCATAGGTCTGCAGTGATATCATAAATCCTGTACTTCTAACAAGCTCCCTGGGGATACCAAGGCTACTGGTGCAGAGAGCACACCTCTGGAATAACTGGTCCAGCAAGTTGGAATCTTTGTGGATCTGAGATCTGAACCTCTGAAACAGGAACCTCCTTCTTTCTGTTGGCAATGACTTTTACACATACCTCACCTGCCTATCTTCTATGCATCCCCAGGATGCATAGGACTAGGGAGAAGTATTATCTCCTGCTGGAGAGGGTTGAACATCACTCTTTTAGACTTATTCTGCACCGAGTGCTCAGCCCCTTCCCAGGAATGTGTAAGCATGTAGCACTGCCTCCAGCTTAGCCTTTGAGACCAGGGACCACTATTGAGTTCATTGCTATCCCCCTGTGCTGAATACGGACCTCACCATGTGGAGGGGGTCTCAATAAAGGCTCAAATATGAGAATGTCTGGGTGAAGTGAGACCCCCAAATCAACCAGAGTAGGAGGCTCAAGCTTAGTGGAGGTAATGCAGGTGGGGTGAACATTGCATATCTACCCTTAAAAAGCCAAGAACTGTTGTTCTGATGGAACTTAGTCTGTGAATAAAGGAGCAAAGGCAAAAAGAGCAGAGGCCACAAGGAAATTAACATCAACCTGTAAGGTAAAGAAAACTCCCATTCATCTTTCCTTAAATGGGCATCGTCTTCCTTATACATTCACTCATATGTGCATTCCGCAGGCATGCCTGATTCTTCCTGGACCAGAATCATGCACAGTATCCCTGTCCATGAGCTGTTTCATGTCATAATCCTCACACTGACACCCCACTTTCTAATGAGAAAACATTTAGGGCTTCTGTATCAAACAATTCATTACTGTGTGTATATCTTGTGGCAGGGTATGTAATCTGCCCAAGCTTTGGCTTCTCCATTTTACAAATGGGGAAAAATATGAACCTCCTAAGGCTGTTAAGAAGAACATTAAATTAGGCAAAATATGCTAATTAGTTTCTTTTCCTGCTGGAGAATGGATTGCTTAATCCAAATGAAGAAATCTGTATGAGTGGCTTAGAAAAGCTGTGATAGAGAATGCAGAGGATATACTTAGTTTTGTCAGTAATTTTCTCAGTGCTGTTAAAACTGTACTCTGTGGTCACACACTTCTTCATCTGCCAGTAGGATCCTTCTCTAACCTCTATGCATCTTTCAATGCTTTCTTCATTTTTTCCTGTTTTTTTTTTAATATTGTTAAAGAGCATCTTGCTTCAAGACATGTGTAAAACTTGAATGAAGGTATAGATCTTCATAACCGACCTCATGCTGCAAATTAATACCAAAGGAGAATATTAGGACAAGGTGTTTACCATAGTATCTACTCAGGAAAGTCCAGTGTATAATAGAATTGTTTCTCTTAAGAGCAGCACTGTAAAAAGATGGGCCGTTTTTGTTAATATGTTAAATCTGTGGTAGCCAAGTGAAGTTGGGAATCTGAATGCTTAATTCTCCTGTGTCTGGAGGAATTATTAACTTTTCAGTGGGAGAAATCTCTAATCCTTCTTAAACACATTTTTTTAATGTGATTTCTCCATCTGTGAAATGGCTGGTGAATTTTGCATGAGACTTGAATAACATTGCAAAGGTTCAGGGTATTGGTCTGAGTTCTCTTGGACTGGCGAAGTATTTCTCTCACTGGCCTTCAGTGGTGATAAGAGAAACCCTGTCACACGTCTGAGCTCTCTAACAAGGGCTTCTCATCTTTGTTATCAAAAGCATCTGTGAAGAACTCAGGAATTGGGACTGAGTGCCTCCAGAGAAATAAACTCTTTGAGTGTGAATGGGTAGCCTGGCTTTTGTAGGATAGGGGCAGGTCATAGGAGAGGAAGTCAAAGGACAACTGACAGCATTGCCCTCAGGCATAGGTGCTGCACTAGGTCCCTAAATCAGTTCACATGAAATTCTGGGTTCTGAATTAATGAGGTGATTTATACACATCTGAACCCTATTCCCAAGGGATTGACTGTCTTGCTTGAGAGCTGGAGAGTAAACACATCTGGAAACAACTAAGTGTCAAAATCTGGTTGGGAGGTGAATTGTCAAAGAGTGGCAGTGTGCTCAGTGGAAAANCACATCTGAACCCTATTCCCAAGGGATTGACTGTCTTGCTTGAGAGCTGGAGAGTAAACACATCTGGAAACAACTAAGTGTCAAAATCTGGTTGGGAGGTGAATTGTCAAAGAGTGGCAGTGTGCTCAGTGGAAAACTAACCTGTGGGAGGAAGCTGCTAAGGGAAGGGCTAAGCACCAAACCAGTGAGCTGTATATCAGAGCATCAGCCAGAGAGGGGCGGCACTAGGGAAGGTTCTCAGCACACTCAAAGTAAGCCTAAGTTCCATTGGGTTGGTTGGATTTCCAGCTCTGCCACTTACTAACTGCATGCTCCTTGTGCCATAGTGTCCTCACTTGTAAAACAGCAATAATAAAAATAGTGCGTTCCCCATAGTGATAAGGAACACAAGTTCAAGTGCCTAATGCACAGTGAGGCCAAACAAACTGAAATGATGAAGTCTGGAGCAGAGAAAGATACATTTTAGGGACATGCAAGGAGATGAGTGGCTTGTACCCAGAAACCTCCCAGTTCCCTGAAATGTTCAAGTAAAGCTGGATAATCGGAAAAGCAAGAGAGTTCCAGAAAAACATCTATTTCTGCTTTATTGACTATGCCAAAGCCTTTGACTGTGTGGATCACAATAAACTGTGGAAAATTCTGAAAGAGATGGGAATACCAGACCACCTGACCTGCCTCCTGAGAAA
>SJYX01007939.1:120120-132923 GCA_006410675.1 Oreotragus oreotragus | reverse complement strand
CTTCACAGTCCAACTTTCACATCCATACATGACCGCAGGAAAAACCATAGCCTTGACTAGGCGGACCTTAGTTGGCAAAGTAATGTCTCTGCTTTTGAATATACTATCTAGGTTGGTCATAACTTTTCTTCCAAGGAGTAAGCATCTTCTAATTTTATGGCTGCAGTCACCATCTGCAGTGATTTTGGAGGCCCAAAAAATAAAGTCTGACACTGTTTCCACTGTTTCCCCATCTATTTCCCATGAAGTGATGGGACTGGATGCCATGATCTTCGTTTTCTGAATGTTGAGCTTTAAGCCAACTTTTTCGCTCTCCTCCTTCACTTTCATCAAGAGGCTTTTTAGCTCCTACTCACTTTCTGCCATAAGGGTGGTGTCATCAGCATATCTGAGGTTATTGATATTACTAATTAGCATAAGAATGAAGATTATTGTGAACTCATCCCCAAAGCCAAACAATGGAGATACTTATTTTGAGACATTTCTTAGCATTTCCTTAGCCTCCATGTTGGACATTGGCAGTGTTGGCAAGGAGAGCCTTTGAATCCCAAGTTTAACTCATTAAATTGATATCTAATGCACTAAACTAAATACACAGCAAAGACATCTTTAGAGTCTCACCCAGAGGAGAGCTAAAGAGGATTCGCTAGTAACCTAATCAGTTTTGTCCACATACCTAAAGAAATTTATCAGTGAAGTCTATGAAAGATGGGCATATTCAGCAGAAAGATATCAGTCTATTAACTGGTATTCACTTTTCATGAAAGGAGAATGGATGGAGTAACTTCCTCCCTAACACCCAGTGACAAGTCATTCACAGAGCATTGTGGGTTGTGGATAAAGCTATTGTGATTACCCCTCTGAAACTCTGCCCCAACAAGCATAACCCAATGATGTATAGTACAGCAGTTTCAGTGATGGTAAAGCAGGATGGAAAGAAAAAGATGTGCTCATGTAACAGATTTTACTTGCAGACAAGTGCCAGCTATTTATTTTGGGGGAAAGTTCATAACTTCCAAGCCTCAATTTACTTATTTCTAACATGGGATATTATTAATAACTATCTAGCAGGGCATGAATGTGAAAACTAAAAATATTCAAAATGAATTTTCTGTGATCCAGTCTGCCATGCTCAGTCATGTACGACTCTTTGTGGCCCCGCAGGCTATAGCCTGCTGGTCTTCTCTGTCCATGGGATATTCCAGGCAAGAATACTGGAGTGGGGTGCCACTTACTGCTTTAGGGGGTCTTTTAGACTTAGGGATAGACTTTCATCTCTTATGTCTCCTGCTTTGGCAGGTAGATTCTTAACCACTAATACCACCTGAGAATTTTCTATGTCAATAAATAAACACAGTGAAACTCCTCATATTACTCATTATTCAGCTAACGATATCTGAATGTCCCACATCCTGTAGTTTGCTAGTCTTCCTGGAAAGAAATGGGTCTATTAAGATGAAGAAGACACTCTCCTGCTGTGATATAAAGAAGACAGAACAATTCTCTTTCCAGATTTCCATTTAACCCGTATTTCTAACTGTTTGTGATAATGGGAAATCTCATTTAGTGAACTATTTGGTAGTAAAAATATGTTTAGTCTTTATTCTACAAAGTTTGGAATTTTCTTCAGCTTTTGGATTTACTCATTTCCATGAGTTTACCATGATTCAATATCTCCTTTAAGCAGTTACCCAGCATACTTATTAAATAGCACAGTTTTTTAATGTTCCTTCTCTGGAGAGACACTGACATATATTAGTATGTTAGCTCAGCATATCTCTGTCATAGCCAGCAAATCTTTGGAAGCACTGAGATAAGGGGAAAAGGGGAATGGTAATAGCTTTGATTTGCCCATAAGAGAAAATCTGTAACATAGCTTACACAAGGGCAAGATAACATTGTGTTCATGGCTGTAGTTCTGGAAACTAGGAGAACACCTACCTGAAGTAAGTACTCCAGGCCAATTGAGTTATTGGGAAAAGAGGTTTGTATCTCACCTATCAGAGCCTGACACAAATACACATTTTTCTCATTTGGCTTGCTCATCTCCAAGCCTGAGCTACTCTTCCTCCTGTGATCTCCACGATGTGCAGTATCCTATCCAATCCTCAAAGCAGCCCATTATGTAGATAACCATTAGCTCCAATTTACCTATATGGAATATTAAACTGGATGAATATATGTCAGCTGTTCAAATGATGCAGCTAGTAATCAGTGTAGTCACAGTTAAAATCTAGTCATTTTTACTGTCTTTTAAACTTTTTTTCAGATATGTCAGTTTTAGAAAACTTGAAGAAAAAAATTATAAATAAGAGGAAAAAAGTCACTCAAAATTCTACAACCCAGTCATCCTTCTATTAATTTTGGTGTATTTTCCAAGTGTTTTTCCTTAGCTTTTATATAAAAATTTTACATATTATATAAAATTTATGTTATTTCCAAGTTTCCACACAACCTTCAAAGTGGAAAGAGTTTTATATCATCCATGATCAAGGACTTTTTTTTCCCCCTTTTTTAAAGAAATGAATCAAGAAAGAGAGAAAAAATGAAGAGAGAGAGGAAGAATCTAAAAATTCAAGTTAATGGGCTAAAAGTGAGGTTGGGCCAGTGAAGGAGGAAGTTTCTCTCTTCCAAGCTGATGTGGACACTCCAACAGTGGTCCCTGTAGGGACAGTTCTCCAATGCATGTTCCTTTTCTAATCTGTGACTTTACAATTCAGTGTTTTAGGCTGAGTGGAGTGATTCAGTACCATGGACAGCTATAGACGCGGGCCTTTGGAGATGCATGGTGTGCTGTGGTTCCTCACAAGTGATGCTCTTTGCTGATATTCTGATTCATATTACTTAGTTACCTCTGTGGCAAGTGACTTGAAAAGACCATTTCAATGCTTCAGTCAAAGTAGGCCTTCCCCTTTGACTGTTTCTTAAGGTACAATGATGATTTTTCTAGAGCTACTAATGCAAAAGAAATTTCTTCTCTCAATCCATAAGGAAGTTAATAGAGATTCCTCTTTCCACTCTTTGCACATCTCATTCAGATCACCTGTGGCAGTTTGCCTTCTGTAGAATTACAACAGCACAAACTCATACATGCGGGTGGTAAAATCAAAGAGCAGAGGCATTACATGACTGGGGAATTGTGGTAAGAACTAAGCAAAACATCAATCGCACATGCAGGTCATTCATCCTTACAAGAGTTCAGTGCTTTTGAACTGAGGCAGATGGTGCAATAAGGCAGTCATAGGAAAGTGAGAACCTTGAAATAGCATAAACATATGTGGAGCACACTGTCCTTGCAGGAGCCAAGCATAGGTTCCAAGGCAAAGCATCTCACTGTGTAACCAACTCACAGACATTATCTTGGATATCACTGAATACTCTGCACCTACTCTAAGGAGTCCAGTGAATTTTACTTTAGCTTTTTCAAATTCAAGCATTTTGATCGTCAGTGATATCCACTTGGTTACCCTGGGTCACAGAGATCATGTAGTTGCATAGCCATCAACCCAATATTAGAACCCTCGCCAACTCAAACACAAGGTCCTGACATTAGTCATTAAAATGTTATAAACTTTCATTGAACAAGTAGGTATTAAATATTAAAAGGTTGCTGTTCTGTGTTAAAATGTTGAGAACGGAGAGACCAAGGTGGGATAGAGGAGTCCAGAAAGTCTTCTTGGATCCAACTTCAGTTAACTGGAGATTTTATTATGATGAGGAAAGAAAGACAGGAATTTCAGACAAAGTGTCAGTGTGGTAATTGGCACCACATTTTATATAAACTGTGTCATTCGTGTATAGGAATTCATTGAGCAAGTACATTAAGCTAAGCACTGAGCTATGCACTGGGGCTCATCAGTTCTGATTTTCAAAGAGGTCCCAGCCTGGTAAAACAATTATTGTGATTGACTTTCTAACTTTGTCGTAATAACCAAAAATAGATATCTATGTATCATCAAAATCATGTTTTTTAAGATAACAGAGTCACAAAAGATAGATGCAACTTAGGAGTCAGATTGAGCAATGACCCCTAAATCTAGAGAATGTTTTATTGAATAAAATTTAGAATTTTTTTTTAAGAACTAAGGACATGAATTACATTTCTTTAGTGGTACATAAGGATTTGCTCTGATTTGAGGGTCAAGTCCACTGTAATCACATGGCTTCCTGTTAGTTTTTATTTTCTTCACAAGACTTCATTTAAGTACTTGAGAACATTCATCAGCCCGGAATTTTGCTAAACAGGGGTCTTTATAATCCTGGATAAACTAGAGAGGTGAAATTTGCCTTCACCTTCTACATCATGTCTTTCCCTCTTTGGGTTGTCGCATTTTCCTTTTCCACAACTCTCTGCTTGCTGATCCATCAAATCCCTTTCCTGGTATTCTTAGTAAGCTAAATAAATCCACATGTGTGTATGGTGGGAGGCAGATGGCCAGAACATAAGGAATAAAGATATCAATTTTTCCAGTAGGAGTAAGTAGTAAGAGCATTTAGCTTTAGAGTCATAGCTTAGGGTATAACCTTAATTCTTTGTGACCTTGGGTATATCCTGTGGCTTCATTGAGGTGAAGCTTTTTGTAAGGCCATGTTCAGGAATAGCAAAAACAATCTATGTAAAATGCTTACCTCACTTTAACAAAAAAGAAGCTTAAAAATACAAGTGAATACCAACATTGATAGCCTGAACAGCTAAATGTGAGAAAGTTAATCTTAAAGATCAAGTGGATGAAGGCATTGGGGACCTCCATGCGAATAGCCCTCTATCTCATCAACAACAAANAATGCTTACCTCACTTTAACAAAAAAGAAGCTTAAAAATACAAGTGAATACCAACATTGATAGCCTGAACAGCTAAATGTGAGAAAGTTAATCTTAAAGATCAAGTGGATGAAGGCATTGGGGACCTCCATGCGAATAGCCCTCTATCTCATCAACAACAAATCTTTCCAAGAATGACTTTTTGTTGAGATACAGTATTGAAAGATAAAGTTTATGTTCGCATTTGCTCAAGCTATATGAAGTCTACAGATTGTGAAAGCTAAAGTGCCATACATATTTAAACTGTTAAAACCAATCAAGGTGATTTAATCAAAGGAGATTTTGAGGTGAAAACACAACAATATACATGCTAAGGATCTAGAAAAAAGCTGGTGCCAAGGGTGAAGAATTTGATATGCTTATCCATAGTATGTTTAGGGTGGAGTAGGGGAGGAGGAGGAGAAGAGCAAGTTAGAAATGTTTTGCAGATATTTTAAACTTCCTGTAAAATTTTTCATATGCCTTAGGGTTTTGAGTAATTACATAGTTTCATTTTAACTATCTCAAACTGCATGAAAACAAGTTTTAATTTAATAAGTAATTCATTTTTTTTCTCTAATGTGTTTCTGGCCTAAAAGACACCATCTGTGGATTTTTATTGTCTTTGTGTCCTCCACAATTACCCATAGGTGTTTTTATCTTGCCTTAATAAATTGGAAGCTAGTTAAAACTTGTAGTTGAACCACAATTGCCACTGAGATATGACTTGAAGTATATATTACAGAATGAAGAGTTTGATAATCTTTTGAGAATGAAGTTGTCTGTTTTTTTTTTTTTTTTTTTGTAATTTCTAATAATGAACACTTTGAGGTAAAATGGAAACTTTTCTAGGACTAACCTTTTTTCTTCATAGTTACATCTTATATAGATATATTTTGAAATATCTTACTTGATGAATAGCAGAATTTCCTGTTTATCCAACTGTTAAAGCTGTCTNTTTTTTTTTTTTTTTTGTAATTTCTAATAATGAACACTTTGAGGTAAAATGGAAACTTTTCTAGGACTAACCTTTTTTCTTCATAGTTACATCTTATATATATATATTTTGAAATATCTTACTTGATGAATAGCAGAATTTCCTGTTTATCCAACTGTTAAAGTGAACTGATTTACACTCAATTTGTTTCAATACATGTATTCTTGCCTGGGAAATCCTATGGACAGAAGAACATGGTGGACCTACAGCCCAGGGGGTTGCAAAATAGTTGGGTATGACAATGATTAAAACAAAACAAAGATTTCTGTGCATTAACATAAAATGATTCATGGAGAGGGTAAAATATGTTCATGTCTGCCATTTTTTAAATTAAAAAAATACTTGTAATGCAGGAGATATTCAATAATTCACACATCAGTCATATAGTTAGCCATGCAGGTTGAGGATTATGCTTTTAATGAAGTTTAGTTTTGTTTCTTAATATCAAAAATATTAATACTCTAAAATGTATAAAGAAAAGAAAAAGAATAAAAATGAAAATTACAGTCAGTTTGACCTCTTCAGAATTAAACTCATCTTTTGAAGCAGGAATAAAAGTGTAGAAAATATCAAAGTATTTAATTTTAATCCTTGTTTTTCTCTATTAAAAAAAATCAAAATATCTCTAAAACCCACCCAAACAACACAAAATAACAAATAAATAGGAGAAAAAGATATGATTCCTTTACTTTTTCTTTTTGTGTCTTTCATTGGTTTTACAGTTTCAAATGTTTAATGTTTTTTACATATTAGTAAATTCTTAAATGGCTTTTTAACTTTTTAAGGAAAAGGGAAGGGCATATCAAATTTAAAGTGAAGGCTCTAGTCTATGTTCAATGCAGGATGCAGGATGCTTGGGGCTGGTATATGGGGATGATCCGGAGGGATGATGTGAGGTGGGAGGGGGGTTCATGTTTGGGAGTTCGTGTACACCCGTGGCAGATTCATGTCAATGTATGCCAAAACCAATAGAGTACTGTAAAGTAAAATAAAGTAAAATGGAAGCTCTAAAAATAAATAAATAAATAAATAAAATAAATTTATTTGGGTATATTAACTTAGAACTAATAGTTTATAAGACACAGTAAGTCTCCTTCAACCAGTCATTAGCCCTTGGGCATGTTTTATTTTATAAATAAAGGTTGATTCTGTGTGTGTGTGTAGAAGAGGGAGGGGAAGAGAAGCAGACACAAGGTTTTTTTTTTGTTTTGACTGGTAGTGCTTTTCATCCACTTGCTGGAGCAAACTTCCTAAAAGTAATTTCTCAATAAGTCTTTCTTTTTTCATGTCCACTCCAGTATCCAAGTGACATTCTAGGCTACCATATGTCAACAGCCTCTTACCACCTGTAAATCCGCCCTTCTTGTGCTCTCTATGCCTATGCCCCTCATCCTCCATCCACACGACTGCCAGTTTTCCTGCCAGCCTTGCCTTCTAATCAAATTCCCATGCTCCTGCTGCTGTTAAGTCGCTTCAGTCATGTTCGACTCTGTGCGACCCCATAGACGGCAGCCCACCAGGCTCCCCTGTCCCTGGGATTCTCCAGGCAAGAACACTGGAGTGGGTTGCCATTTCCTTCTCCAATGCATAAAAGTAAAAAGTGAAAGTGAAGTCGCTCAGTCATGTGTCTGACTCTTAGCGACCCCATGGACTGCAGCCTGCCAGGCTCCTCTGTCCATGGGATTTTCCAGGCAAGAGTACTGGAGTGGGGTCCCATTGCCATCTCCATCAAATTCCCATACAGCTGCCAAAATAACTTTCTTAAAATGTTAGTCTGAGCCAGTAATCCTGACTTATTAATTCGCTAGTGGCTCCCATTTCTTAAAGGTAAAACACAAGCTGTAAATCAGCTCACACTAGCAACTGATCCTAGGTAGTAGCAGCCAACCCCACATGGTCTTAGCACTCTGCTGCATGGAATCCTTCTGTGGGGTCCTCCTGAACCCCTAGTCTTGGCAGGTGATTTTCCTGGTTAGGTAAAAATGCTCCTTGTTCTGGCCAAATTTCAGGCCTGGCCCCTCTCTATAATGTAACATCCACAGCTTCCTACCCTGCATTTTATTGGTTCCTTGTCTTAACTGCTGTTAAGACAAGCAGCATGCCTCTTATCAACTCACTTATTGTATCTCCACGTCAAAACCTTCAGAGAGGAAAGTATGCATTTTAACTCTTTATCTCCTGTGTACAGCATTTGTCACTATAAGCAAGACAGATAGCTATCAATACCATTTTATGGGTGGATTGATAGAAAAAGGAAAGGAAGGAAGAAAGGAAGAGAGGGAGGAAGGAAGGAAGGGATGGGGGGAGAAGGAAGAAAAAGTAAAAGATATAATAATGTATCTGCATAATTTGACACATTGTAAGAACTCAAAGGTTATGGAACAAATCAATATGTCATTGAACAAATCAATTAAAGTCAGCTATGAACTCATCAGCTCTTATTTTTCAATTACAATCAGTTGGATACCGTCCCCCCACCCCCATAGGAAGCAACAAAGTGTTATTTCGTGCAGGAAGCAGTGACTTGGGACCATAATGGAGGTGGGTGTGAGCAACCCACAGGGGAAATGGCAACTTCTGCCCCCTGATTGCCACGCTGTGGAGCAGGCTGCTGCAGCTGTTCTACACATCTGGGGAGAGACAAGAGAGACATTTAGCTTTCAGTTACTAAGGGTACCGAATACATAAAATACTGAAAAATTGGAAGATTTACATATAAGTAAAATTAGTTGCACTGAACTGTTCATTTTGCTAAGTTTGAGCCATTCTGTAGGAAAGGAAAAAAAAGTAAAGTTCTCATCTTTTGACAGAAGGATTCAGGCATGAGCACCATAAAACTGGAGGAGAGATGAAGAGAAGGGGAACCAGAGGCACTTGATTGAAAAATATTCCTCTCACATCCTTCCAAGAGGTGTATTCCAAACTCAGCTTGGGCTGAATGACCCATGCCATGATCAGAGTCAAAAGTCTGACTGGACCTGAATTTGAGCCCTGGATACATCTCTGCCTAGGAATGCTTAACCTCACCAGACCTCAGCTTCATGATTTGCTAAATGCAGATAATCATTTTGCCTTACAGCATCAAACTCGGAGATTACACAATCTGTACTTAAATGCCCTCGATAGAGTAGGAATTTGAAAATTGCAGCTAAAATGATCATTTCCTCTCCGTTGCCTTTGCCTACATATTTACCTAAGTCAATGGGCCTACTGTCTTCCCTCTACTTGTCCAGCATTCACTCCTCTGCTAAAGTACAACTCAAGATTCACTTTCTCTTTTCAAGAGCCAGTCAAGTGCAAAGAATAGGCATTGTTTCTAAATGTGATGAGTTCTATTTTCAATATTATGCATACAGCTATCAAGATCTGATTTCTCCTATTATGTAATTGCACCAGACCTAGAAACATGTTCTTTCACGTCTAAAAGGGAGTGTAGATGTCAGCTGATGGAGAACTAGGTCCTGGAATCTGTGGGGAAAGTTGGTATTCCATCCCAAGCCCAGGACAGTTCTGGGTCTGTAGAGAGAGAATCATCCTTTACTTTGGGTAGAGAGAGTTGGCCTTGCTTGCAGAATATTCTATTTATAGCACTGCAGGTTTCCCTGGGGGTACAGATGCCATCTTTTCTTCCTGTTCCCTTCACAGATGACAGCAAACCTCGTCTCAGCAGCAGCCCACCCTCGGCCACCCTGGGGAGCCTACTGGATGACCAGCACTGGCACTCTGTCCTCCTGGAGCGAGTTGGCAAACATGTGAATTTCACCGTGGACAGGCACACACAGCACTTCCGCACCAAGGGCGAGGCAGATGCCTTGGACATTGACTATGAGGTGAGTTTTCTGTCCCTATAAACCCTTGAGCTCCTTGCTCAGGATCAGTAAGAAAATCAGTAAGCGAATGAGCAAGTGAGAAGATGTGGGACCTTGACAAATCTTACGTTTGAGCATCTCCTCACCTCCATCTAAGTCTAGGTAGCTAACCATGAAGGAGCCCATGGAGAGAGTCTGAGCTGTAGCCTGGAGAAAATGTTTTGGCAAATATGGTGGTGACTCAGAAACTTACAAGGCATCGTGCAGTCATTATGAAAGATTCAGTTGTATAAACTTATAGTCCATCAAAGTATTTTTAAAAGGTACTAAATTCATTTATTCCTAATTACTTTAATATATCTATTTCCATCTATCTATATGTATTTGAGGTTATTTACTTCTGTTGTATCTGTGTGGTAGAGATACAGTCTATTTGATTGCTACAGTGCCTCTCTTCCCAACTCCAAATTGAGTGACATCCCTTTGATAGTTTGAAATTCATCATGGTGGGATATTTATACCATAGATATTGGCAAGTCCTATAAATCAGGGGTTGATGTATTTGTTTGTTGATTCTCTAGACCAGAGATTGGAAAAACCACATCTTGCAGGGCAAATTTGGCTTGAAGCCTGTTGCTTTCAGCCTGTCAAGTGTTGTTTAAAAAATTAAGGGAAAAAGAATAATATGTGACAGAGACTGTTTGTGATTATGGATAAAATAGTTCAGTGAAAAATCAGCAAAAGCAGTCTATAAAAATCAGTTGGTTTATGGAATTTATAATTTATTGTATATTTTATTATTATTTGTAAGTTGTCTGCACATCACTATATCAGTAAAATAACATAATATCTGAATGCATTCATGTTCCCACACACACATGCATGTACAGAAATGTGTGCATGTGTGTATCTATGTGTATGTATTACACCCTGAACAGCCAGATTTTGTACATTTATCAACACATCACTTGAGGCAGAAGAGAATGACCTTTTGCAGAGTAGTGACATGGCCAGACTTATGTTTTAGAGGAATCATTCTGAATGTTTGTTTCAGGGGCCAGTCCAACTAATATCCCCTAGAAATTTGTTAGAAATGAAAGTACCCTAGTCTCATCCAAACCCACAGAATCAGAAACTCAGGAAAGATGGCCTCAGTCATTCAATTTTTAAAAATCTCTAGGAGACTCTGATGCACCCTAATGTTTGAGAACACTATTTTAGAGCCATTACTCTGAAGGTAGCTCTGAAGTTACTCCATAGCCGAGATTTGTCTGTAGGTGGATGGTTGCTGGACAGATGGTTGGAAACTCTGTTAGGAGACAATGTCAATCGACAGTGGATATATACTAGAACAGTCGAGGTGGAGTTAAATGACTGAAAACTTAGGATCTGACTTTTTTTTTCCCATCACTATTATGAATTATAAGAAAGATCTCCTCTTTTGATCTTAATCTTTGTTTAGCATACTATTGATAAGTTATGCTATTCATTAACTTCAAAAAAAATTGTCACTCTTTGACTCAGGATACAATATATCAGGTAGGTAGTTTTTGTTTTTTAAGTTGCTGATAACTAGAAACCTATGACTATCAATTATTCTCCTTTGACAATATCATTTAAGTGATTGAAAACACAAAAAATACACATAATGTTGAAATTATCTTAAAGATCTTTTTTGAACTTAAGAACAATGAAAAATCACAAAATCAAGTTTCAGTAATTCCCCAAATACTTGACTTCTAATGGCCTGAGAGGTGATTCTAAAATTCACCCAGATGCCAGATTTAACATTTATTTTCAGGTTAACCTCTACTTATCTGTGGTCTCCAGTATAGAGAATCTGTATGAAATTACAGCATAGTAGCATTAAAGTGAATGTCAGCATTTATAAGAAAAATCCAATGATGTTGTTTAATTTATAAAATTGAAATAGATTTCTTCTAGAAATTCTTGAATTTTTGTACCTTGTAAAAAGTATTTGCTAGGGAAAAAACACCTTGAACTATTTCTGTGAGGCATCTCTGCTTCAGATAAGCCAAACCCCTTCCAAGGATGCAGCCAGTGTGCTCATATGAATATAGAAGAAGACAGACTGGCCATAACGATGACATTAGAATGGCTGCACTGGCTCGAGAGAGTTAGGTGTTGGAGAAGTCTCTGAGAAAACTGGAGCTATCCAGCCTCGAAGATTCACCTTCAAGGCTGTGTGGAGAGAAAGGAGCCTGTGTCATAATCACCACTTCACCCCTAAGTAGTTGGAAAAAACCTGGAAAGTGAAAACTCTTAACTTCAGTTGCCCAGAGGCAATATGAGCATCATTATTGCTAAATAGGATATCTGAATCTCAGGTCTATTTTTGAAATTGAAGTAATATGTGATTTACAACTTTGTGTTACTTTCTGGTATACAGCAATGTGATTCAGTTATATTCATTTTCATATCCTTTTCATTGTTTATTACAGGATATTGAATATAGTTCCAAGTGCTATCCAGTAGGTCTTTGCTATTTATTTATTTTATATTTAGTGGTGTACATATTAATCCCAAATTCCTAATTTATCCCTTTTCCTCCTTTCCCTATTGGTAACCATGAACTTGTTTTCTATGTCTGTGAGTCTATTTCTGTTTTGTAAATAAGTTCTATTGCATCATAGTTTAGATTCCACATGTAAGTGATATCATAATGTATTTGTCTTTGTCTTTCTGACACACCTCAGTTAGTATGATAATCCCTACGTTCATCCATGTTGCTGCAAATGGTATTATTTCATTGTTTTTTATGGCTGAATAATATTCATTGCATATATGTATCACAAAATGAAAATTTAGGTTGCTTTCATGTCTTGGCTGTTGTGAATAGTGCTGCAGTGAACACTGAGGTGAATGTATCTTTTCAAACTATGGTTTTCTCCAGATATACTTCTAGGAAACTAAGATCATGGAATCTGGTCCCATCACTTCACGGGAAATAGATGGGGAAACAATGGAAACAGTGACATACTTTATTTTTTGGGGGACTCAAAAATCACTGCAGATGCTGACTGAAGTCATGAAATTAAATGACGCTTCCTCCTTGGAAGAAATCTTATGACCAATCTAGACAGCATATTAAAAAGCAGAGACATTACTTTGCCAACAAAGGTCTGTCTAGCCAAAGCTATGGTTTTTCCAGTAGTCATGTATGGATGTAAGAGTT
>SJYX01007939.1:105944-118302 GCA_006410675.1 Oreotragus oreotragus | reverse complement strand
TGTGAAAAGTTGACTCATTAGAAAAGACCCTGATGCTGAAAGGTATTGGGGGCAGGAGGAGAAGGGGACATCAGAGGATGAGGTGGTTGGATAGCATCAAAGACTTGTTGGACATGAGTTTGAGTGAATTCCAAGAGTTGGTGATGGACAGGAAGGCCTGGCGTGCTGTGATTCATGGGGTCAAAGAGTCGAACACGACTGAGTGACTGAACTGAACTGAACTGATGTTATTTTTATAACGGGATATCTGCCTGAGGTCATATGTATATGTTTGAGTCTTGCTAACACTGGTAGAAGAATGATTGAACTCAGATCCCTAAGTTCCAGAGACCCATTATCAGTGTAAGCCCTACTTTTCCAGAGCTGTGCCCTATCAAATTCTACATCAGGGACAGTTACAGTCTACAAATATAGGTTCCTCTTCAAATTTTAGCATGATGTGTTAATATTTGGGAAGAAAATATGATAGCTTTCATTCCTCCATCTTAGATTATGTCAAGGATATCAATCAAGTAACACAGTACCTTTCTGTGAAGCATCTAGTAGGGAATCTGCCTCTATTACATGTATACAGTTGTCAGATTCTCCTCTCACTTTGAAGGCACCCATAGACAAGGGCTCATAGAACCTTCTGCCAAAAAAATAAGCAGAAAGAATGTAGATCCTTTACTTCTCACTGGAATGTTATCACAGCTCACCCAGCCCATGTGATTTTTCTCCCAAATGCTTCTTAGACAAACTATAGCAATTAATTTTACTTTCAGCCTAGAGTACAAGGGTTTAAGAAAAGAGTTTTCTTTTTCTTTTTTTTTTAGGATCTTAGTGAGATTGCATTTCTCTGAGAATCTGTAAACTAAGAAGTCTTTTCTTATCAAAAACAGCTTAGTGATCCTTTTCTACATAGCCACCTTAACCATACCAAAACTATTAAAAGCACATTTTTACATGTACTATGTATTATCACAACATAAATGATGAAAAAGAATTTTTAAAAATGAAAAGAATGTATTTTAATGAGAATTCTTAGTTAAAGCTTCGTTAAGTCATCTAAGCACTTGAAAATACATTATCTACACGTGTCTTCAAAAATAAGTTTTACTGAAGTTTGATAGAAAATATGCAATAGTACTTTTATAGTCAAAAATTGTGGGAGGTCCTTCCAAGTATGACATAAATTTTAAAAACCTAGAAGTAAACATATGAAAAATTTTACACATAAAATAATTTTTTAAAGCCACATGAACTTCCACCAAAAATATGATATAATGATATCATCCTCCCCAAAACTTGGAAAAGTATTTCAACATTTAATTAATGAATAAAAAGCCCCCACAAATAATTTTTAAAATAGTGACTTAATGGAATAAGAATATGAATATATAAAAAATATAGACTGCTTTCAAATATATAAAATGACGCTCAGTCTTACTCATAAAAAGAAGGAATGCAAATTCATGCTATAATGATATTTTAAACTTAGACTGCAGGGAACACAAACATTAAGTGTTGTCACGGAAATGAAGGCACCATAATGATTTAATCCATTGTTTGTGGGAATATAATTAATACAATATCATAGAAAAGGCTTATTGTCAAAATTTAACTGAGTGCCCTTCAATTCAGCAATTCTGTTTCTAGGAATTTATCCTACAATTATAAGCAAATGTGTGCAATGGGTTATATGTCAGGTATAACAAAAAGTTTAAAATTTCCCCAAAAGTTCATCAGAAGGGTGTTAATTAAAAATTCTGGTAAGTTCTGTAGAGAAATAGCTCTGCCAGGGTGCCCCAGTGAATCTCAGTGTCCACTTGGGAAGCAGCCAAAGCCATGCCACACAGCTGATGTGAATCTTGTCAGGACACAGTGGATCTTCCTGAGACACAAGAGAATGGAGGCCTGCAATTATTGGCGTCAAGGCCATTGCCCACTTGTCTCTCTGCCTCATAGAAGTCTATCCTGATGCAATTTCTTCTCATTCTCTAGGTTCTAAGGATGCTTGAGGCTTTCTGCTGTGCCCTTTTTGAATAGATTTGCATCACATAAAATTGCTTAGCTTGATGTTGACTCTGGCCTCTGCACATCCACACCAAATTACATCTTGGAGACAAAAGAGGCTTGGAAGGAAAGCTATGACAAAGCTATTAAAAAGCAGAGATATCACTTTGCTGGCAAAGGTCCATATAGTCAAAGCTATGGTTTTTCCAGTAGTCATATAAGGATGTGAGAGTTAGACCATGAGGATGGCTGAACACTGAAGAACTGATACTTTCAAATTGTGGTGCTGGAGAAGACTTGAGAGTCTCTTGGACTGCAAGGCTATCAAACCTGTCAATCCTAAAGGAAATCAACCCTGAATATTCACTGGAAAGACTGTGAAGCTGAGTCTCCAATACTTTTGCCACCTGATATGAAGAGCCAGTTCATTGGAAAAGACTCTGATGCTGGAAAAGCTTAAAGGCAAAGGAGAAGGTGGTAGCATCACCAGGTAATGGACAGGAGTTTGAGCAAGCTCCAGGAGATGATGAAGGACAGGGAAGCCTGGCATGCTGCAGTCCGTGAGGTCTCAAAAAGTCAGACATGACCGAGCGACTGAACTCAGTGGACGTGAATTTGAGCAAACTCTGGGAGACAGTGGAGGAAGAGGAACCTGGCATGCTACAGTCCATGAGGCTGCAAAGAGGTGGACATAATTTAGTGACCGAACAATCAACTTGAGGAGGAACCTCAAGGCTGCACTAATGTTTCTTGACTGCTCCTCCCTTATCTCTGCATCCTCTCCCTTCCCTGATTAGCAACTGTTTGAACCTGCCCATTTGAACTTGGAATATAATGGAGGCTAAATGAAGCTTATTTCCTGTAATCAGGAAACTGGGAAACAAAGAAAAAGTTCTGTTCTCAGAAGCTCCACAGTACCCTGCTAGTTTTAAGCTGAAGCCTACAGTTAGATCTATAGTGATGAAGACTGCCACAGCTCACACTGTGGTCATCTGCCATAACATTTAGTGTCATCTGTTTTGGTCTATGGGACTGGGAGCTTCACTGTTTGGCTCCTCTTCCCTTTACTGTCTGTGTAAGTCACATATCATTCAAATCTCACAGTGGCACCTTTTATCTACATGTGGACCCATCAAGCCTTTGCCTTGGGTTCACCTAGTTTTGTGTGTGTGCTTGACAAACACATATGGAAGTATTATGCTTCGATTAAAAAGAATGAGGCAGCCCTCTATGTTCTGATGTGGAACCATCTTCACTATAGATTGTTCAATGAAAAGGAAAATCAGTGTGCAGTGCAGTGTAAACAGTATCTGTGCTTAAAAAATAGAAAAGAGTATATAGACTTGAAAGTGCATAGATCGACAGAAATCTGTAAGGGTAGGGATAAGCCGATCAGAAGAACGGGGGATCATCGAAGAAAAATGCTTCGTTCTTTACTGTGTACTCTTCTGCAACTTTTTTCATTTTGTACCACTTGCAAAAACATATTTTAAGAAGAAACTGAGGCAATAGAATGAATGCATGACTTAAAAGGTATTCCTCATGTTTACTTGTAAATTTGCATCCTCCAATTTATTCTTATTCATGGTTTTTCTTCAAAAACACCCATTGCTTATGCTATCAAGTTTATTTTTTAAAGTACTTTTGATTTACAATGTTGTATTACTATCAAGTGTATAGCAAGTGATTCAGCTATACATATATGTATATATTTTTGAAGCTGAAAATTTTTATTTCATTTATTAATTTTCATCACATTGTATATTTATTTTTTACTGAAATATAGGTGATGATCAGTGTTGTGCTAATTACTGCTTACAGCAAAGTGACACAGTTATGCATAATATATGTGTACATATATATTCTTTTGGAGAAGGAAATGGCAACCCACTCCAGTATTCTTGCCTGGAGAATCCCAGGGATGGGGGAGCCTGGTGGGCTGCCATCCATGGGGTCACACAGAGTCAGACACGACTGAAGTGACTTAGCAGCAGCATATATTCTTTTTCAGAGGTTTTCCCTTATAGGTTCTTATAAAATATTTAGTTACTTGTACTATACAGTAGGTCTTTGTTGGTTTTATATTATAAGTAAATTTGACTTATTTTTAACTCTCTAACTCTTCATACCCAAACTGGCCATAGTACTTAAGCTCATCATATGACTCAAGACTTTCTTTTTTACTTTGTTTCTGTAACTTTGTGTCTGCTACATAACACACAATAAATATTTGTTAAGTAAATTTGAAAGTTTATTTCTGTGAATTATAAAGATATCAACTAACACCTTAATTTTCTTCCCATGAGAAGTTCCTAATGGTTCCCATACTCAGAGACCATCCCTTGCTGCCCTTACTTTAGAGTGACACCAGAAGACCTTTCCTAGAGCTCAGGTTTGATTAAAGAACTGGCCAGATTTAAAACAACTATTTATTTGGTGATCAGTAACTGTAGAGAACAAGTTTGTGGATGCTGGGGGGAGGGAAGGAATAGGGTAGAGAAGGATTAAGAGGTTGGGTTTAGCAGATGCAAACTATTATATATAAAATGGATAAACAACAAGGTCCTACTATACAGGGAGTCATGCTTAATATCCTATGATAAACCAGAATGGAATATAATATGAAAAAGCATGCATATAGAAATATAGATATCTGAATCACTTTGCTATGCAGCAGAAATTAACATAACATAAATCAATTATATCCTGATTTAAAAAAATAATAAACCAGATAAAAGTAAAAGAAACCAACAAAACAGAATAACTAGAGATCACCAGGAAAAGTGTTTGATAGACAGTATCATGTGGTAGCATAATTGTTATTAGTTCCTTTTTTTTGGAAACGCAGTTGAAAAGCTAAAGCAAAAAATGCATGCAGAAAAATAAATGGAAGAAAATAAAATAAGGAAAATAAGTAGATGCAAGGTGGAAATAAGGGCAAAACAAGGGAAGAAATCAACCAAGCTCTTATTTTGTGTGCCATTTTGTGATTTTGTTCAGTCCCTCAAATAGCCTTGTGAGGGAGATTATTATGTTCTATATCAGAGATATAAAAGACAAGAGTGACTAATGACCCTCTTGTTCCTGTTTCTCAATAGCCATCCAGTAACAGAAACAGTCAAGACCTTGATGCTGGGAAAGATTGAGGGAAGGAGGAGAAGAGGGTGACTGAAGATGAGATGGTTAGATGGCATCTCAATGGACGTGAGTTTGAGCAAACTCCCGGAGATAATGAAAGACAGGGAAGCCTGGCATGCTGCAGTCCATGGGCCTGAAAAGAATAGGACATGGCTTAGCAACTGAACAACAACAAGCAGAAACAGAGTTTAAGTCTAGATCTGCATAGATCACAAGAAGTCATCATGGTGACCAGCCTTTCTCCCTGAAGGAGGGACAGTCCCTTAAGACCCAAGCATAGGCTCTGGTCCTTATCTTGGCCTCTGTACATAAACAAGACTTAAAAGCACATTCCTTGGTGTCATTTTTCTTTCCAGTTCTAATTTAAGATTTTGTGATTTGTGAACTTGCTAATTGCATACTTCCCCAA
The DNA here is from genome assembly GCA_006410675.1 of Oreotragus oreotragus. Classification (NCBI taxonomy): domain Eukaryota; kingdom Metazoa; phylum Chordata; class Mammalia; order Artiodactyla; family Bovidae; genus Oreotragus; species Oreotragus oreotragus. Next base: position 112,760 of record SJYX01007939.1, on the reverse strand, counting down.
GTCTTGTAACAGTGAGATATGTATATTGAAAAGTAAACTGTGTTGAACATGATGAAAGGAATATTTCAATACCAATATTATACCCTAAATAGTATTGTTTTTATTAACAGGAGCTAAAAGAACAAGCGAAACATTCCTTATCATGTTATCTTAGCTGCTATTAGGGTTGTAGTGGTAGGTTTTAATGATCTAATAAGACATTTTGAGGCTGGCTGAACTTAGGCTAAATGACTGTCACCCTCAATAAAATATAAAGTCAGCCAAGCCCCACTCAAATACTTAGGGCCTGAGGCAAGAGTCCTAATGTGGGCCCATATACCACAGTTCTAAATGCTTCCAGAGTTATAATAAGATTTTGAATAAAATCTGTTCTACTGTTTTCTTTGCCAAATAAACCACATCCCACATGGGATGTCCAAAGTGAAAATAGTTGTCCCTTGGTCACTCCTGGGACCCATGTGTGGGTCTATGGTTCACACTTAGGAAGATGGTCAGGGAGGAGAACAGTTCAGGCCTTCTAAGCAGCTTCAGAACTGTTTAGGAGGAAAACCCTGGGTTGCTGGGTAGGAAGATAATGGTTTAAGACAGTGGTGACAGCTTCCTATAGTAATTTCCCCTTGTTTTGCAAATACTGCCCCCATGAGGCAAAATGTGACGACGGTCAGAGGGGGTCCTCTAGGGTGTCAGTTCCACAGCAGTACCCTTCTTGCCTGAGCAGATGTAGGGATGAAATGAACGTGAATTTAGAATTTCCAATGAGTTCTTGTTTGAATACTGAGACATACATGACTTAACTCAATATCCAAATGTGTGAGTGTTCAATCACTCAGTCATGTCCGACTCTTTGTGACCCCACGAACTGTAGCATGACAGATTCCTCTGTCCATGGAATTTTCCAGGCAAGAATACTGGAAAGCATTGCCATCTCCTTATGTAGGGTATCTTCCCAACTCAGGGACCAAACCTGAGTCTCTTGTTTCTCCTGCAATGGCAGGTGAGTAATTTATAATATCCTAATAACCTAAAGTAAACATTTTGTAAACCCATTCAGACAAAAATAAATAAATATGTGTTGAGCAAATCAGGCTGTGTCAAACTCTATCTATAAAAATACACATTAATAGAAGGGAAGGCTAGACTAGCAATGGACTAGATTTTGGCCAAGAGCAGCACTCACAGTAATACTTAGATTTTCTGAATCTAGCCCCAGCTGAAAACTTGCTAGGAGATGGAGAGCATAGGGTGGCTCTGGTAGGGGAAATAGGAGGGGCTGATTATCTTTTCAGAAGATATTGGGGATTTCTGCTGCTGTACTTGTCCATCTCTCCTTTTTTCCCCTTGGATGGGAATGCAGAAGGCTCACCAAGTATGTGCCAGTCTGCCTAGGATAGGGGCACACTGAGTCAGTGAGCCTCGGACTTTTAGTTTAAAAAAATGAGAAGCTTTCAGGCCAACCAAAGAAGTTGTTCAACCTTTCCTCGTGATGATTCACAGCATGGGTTCCTCAATGGACCAGAAATAGTAGTAGCTGGCGGGGGCCATGTATATAATGGTGAAGAGGTGGAACTTCTGATGGAAGGATTGGATGGGCTGACTAAGACCTCGGTCAAGCTGCTAAACCTCTGTATGCTATCATTTTCTTTAGCTTTCAAGTGGAGAAAATAGCAATATCTAACTTAACAGCTGGAGAAAAAAATAGTGAAAGCAAACTATAAGCATCAGTTCAGTTCAGTCACTCAGTGTGACTCTTTGCGACCCCATGGACTGCAGCTTGCCAGGCTTCCCTGTCCATCACCAACTCCTGAAGCTTACTCAAACTCATGTCCATAAAGTTGGTGATGCCATCTAAACATCTCACTCTCTGTCATTCCCTTCTCCTCCTGCTTTCAATCTTTCCCAGCATCAGGGTCTTTTTCAATGAGTTAGTTCTTCGCATTAAGTGGCCAAAGTATTGGAATTTCAGCTTCAACATCAGTCCTTCCAATGAACACTCAGGACTGATCGATCTCCTTTAGGACGGACTGGTTGGATCTCCTTGCAGTCCAACTCTAAGCCTAGGGCCCAATATATGAAACAAGTCAGTAAATGAGACTTTTTTTTTTAATTGAAACATAGTTGATTTACAATGCTGTGTTAATTACTGCTGTACAACAAAGTGATTCAGTTATACCCACATATGTATGTATTCTTGTTTAATATTCTTTTCCATTATGGTTTATTGTAGGATACCAAATGTAGTTCATTGTGCTATAGAATAGGACCTTGTTTTTTTACCCATTTACCCATGGGGACAGGAGGAAAAGGGGACGACAGAGGATGAGATGGCTGGATGGCATCACTGACTTGATGGACGTGAGTCTGAGTGAACTCCGGGAGTTGGTGATGGACAGGGAGGCCTGGCGTGCTGAGATTCATGGGGTCACAGAGAGTCGGACACGACTGAGCAACTTCACTTTCACTTTCTTTCATCTCATTTGGCCCATTTGGCATTTTTCTTTTTTAACTATTTGAATTCAGGCCAATGTTTAAAAATCAAGAGATACTACAAGAAAATTGGTTTCTCTAGTCTCTCTTTTTTTTTTTTAATTTTATTTTATTTTTTTTTGTATTTATTTATTTTTTTACACGAACTCCCAAACATGAACCCCCCTCCCACCTCCCACCCCACATCATCCCTCCAGATATGNAAACTCCGGGAGTTGGTGATGGACAGGGAGGCCTGGCGTGCTGAGATTCATGGGGTCGCAGAGAGTCGGACACGACTGAGCAACTTCACTTTCACTTTCTTTCATCTCATTTGGCCCATTTGGCATTTTTCTTTTTTAACTATTTGAATTCAGGCCAATGTTTAAAAATCAAGAGATACTACAAGAAAATTGGTTTCTCTAGTCTCTCTTTTTTTTTTTTAATTTTATTTTATTTTTTTTTGTATTTATTTATTTTTTTACACGAACTCCCAAACATGAACCCCCCTCCCACCTCCCACCCCACATCATCCCTCCAGATATGGCGATGATCTCTAGTCTCTTTTGAAATGGCAGAAATTCATGCACCTTTGGCAACCTTCCTCCAGAAGGGCCACGATCTCTATGTTTAACAAACACTAAGCCAGTGCAAGTTTTAAAGCGAAGAAAAAAAAAAAAAAAAAAAGACAGCTGTTTGGTTCCTTTTTCACAGACATTTCATTACAAAATAGGCTACAAAAGTGAGACAAATATTCACTAATGAGAAACTTCAAATGTATCAGAAATCCAAGTCTGACAGAAAAAGGAATCTTTAGAACAAAAAGACTCTCAAATTCAAACAGAGCCAGAGGAAAAAAACAGTGAAGAGGAAGGAACTCATTGCTAGAGAAGTAACATCAAAGATGGTAAAAGAGACAAGCAAATGCCAGAGAAAAGAAAAAGAATGAGATCAAAGAAAGACAGAGTGGCAGTTTCTGGGTCCTCATACATTTAACATCAAAGCAAGCTTTCTCCTGGGAGTCAACCAGTTGGAGCCCACCTGTATCATCAGAAAACTCATCAGGTTTCCAGATGGACCAAGACATTCAGACTGTAAGTGAAACTTCACAATCTAGCACCTAGTTTTCTTGACCACTAAGAACAATAAAAGGCTCAACATCTAATTTTCCAAGCACAAACAAATAAGAAAAGTAAGAAATGAAAGCAGTCACATTGACAAAAAGGACAATAAAGTAAAATAATTTTAGAAGTAAATTGCTAGTGTTCTCTTTTGTATGAAAACAAATATTTGCTAAATCTCTTATGTTTGAATTATGCCTCTTGCATTAAATATTCAAAAATAGACAAGATGTGTTCCATGTCCTTGAGAAACTTTTTTTTAGAGGGATATACCAAAATACTCAACAAATATTTATTTGGTATCTATTATATATCAGGCTTCATTTTAAGTGCTTGAAATATGTTAATGAGAAGAATAAATACCTACCCTTTTGATGCTTGAGTTTTAGCAGGAGAGACAATCTATAAGCAATACCCATAAAAAGTTAGTGAATTACACAGTAAGAAATAAGATAACAAAGACTATGGAAAGAATAACAAAAATAGATGTTGGTAATGGGGTTGGGAGTTCAAAGATTAGGAAAACAGTTTGCAGTGTTAAACATATTAATTGTGGCTTAGCTGGTAAAGAATTCGCCTGCAATGCGGAAGACTGGGTTCTATCCCTAGGTTGGGAAGATCCCCTGGAGAAGGGAAAGGCTACCCACTCCAGTATTCTGGCCTGGAGAATTCCATGGACTGTATAATCCATAGGGTCCAAAGAGATGGACAGGACTGAGAGACTTTCAGTTTCACTTTCAGGGATTGTTGAGATAACGTCATTTAAGCCAGGACTTAACAACAACAAGAAAAAAAGTGCACATGTCATATTGCTATCTGGAAAGAACTAGCTCAGGGCATCTGGTTTCCTTACAGTATCACAACTATTCTGTGTTATAGGAGCCCATGTTGTAGAGGAAGCTGTATTTGCAGCTTTCTGACATATATACTGAAAGCCTTCCTTCTTCACATTAATGATGTGTCCTGAAATACTCAATACCATCAATATCTTCCCCTCTGACCCCCATGATGAAATATGTTCAACTCTGAATGGAAAGGCAAAATCATATCAAGTTCACCCTAAACAATCAAAACAGTGAATGAAGACGTTTGTACCATACAACCAGGGTTGGCTTAAAAAAAAAGATCAATTCAAGGAGACTCAAGTTTGAAGGTAGTGTGTGTGTGCTCAGTTGTATCCAGCTCTCAGTTGTGTCAGCTCCTCTGACCATGGGAATTTTACATGGGCAATTGCAAACAAAATGGTGATATATTTGTGAGACAGTAAAAAGAATATACAACACAGTCACTGAAATAACTGAGAAGCTCCATCATTCTAGGATAGATATCTAGGAAATCAAATAAACAAAAGTAAATAATTTAAGGGTGCTGACTGAATTAGAAGAATGCTGAAGACAGTGAGGCTGAAATGTGCCTCCTACCCAAAGAAAAGGTGAACACACATTTCACATTCAAGTGTGCAGTGACTAGTTTTCCTAAAAAAAAAAAAGAAAGAAAGAAAATAGATACTGATCAGCTAGTTCTAGCAAGTTCTTTCTTTCTTTTGTTTCCCTTTTCAAATAAATATTAAGCTATAAATAATCAAAGGTCCTTTTCAAAGACAGACACAACATATCCAGTTCCAGTGTTCTGAAAACCTAAAAACCAGAAGGAAACTTCTACAGGATTTGAGAGAGAAGTTACTTAGTTTAATTGTTGTTGAAGTAAAATATCCATATAAAATATTTTAAGCTTCAGACTGTAAAATATTAGCAAAGTTAGTATCCATATAGCTTTTATTCAGAAATTGTTGAAAATAAAACGCAAAATATCATTTTGGAAGAACCTCTTAATTGAAATGTTACTGCTGGGAAGAACAATTCTGCAAACAGCAAAGGTAACATGCCAAGAATCCTTCAGAAGACCTCAGGGTAGGAAATCTTGTGTGTGTGTGTGTTTCTGTTTTTGGTTTTTTTTGACATATAGTTGATTTATAGTGTGTTAATTTCAGATGTACAGCAAAATTTTATATGTGTGTGTGTGTGTGTGTGGGTGTGCGTACTCTTTTTCAGAATTATTTTCCAGATTACTTTCTATTGTTGGTTATTGCATATTGAATACAGTTCCTCATGCTGTATAGTAAGTGCTTGACCCTTGACAGGAAATTTTTTAATTCTCACATTAATTCAATCAAGCTATGTTGTTTATATGAGATCAGTATTATCATTATCCTCATTTTATGTAAAAGGAAAATTAATCTCATAACAGTTAGGTATTTTGCGCAAAGTTCTATAGAAAGTACTAGAAAGATGTGGGTTTATTTCCAACAAGAGAAGCTCCAGAGACAGTGATTTTAACCACTTCCCTGTGAAAGCTGATGATGGATGCTAATACAAATTTATGCAATTTTGTAACAAGTTGCCACAAAATAGAACCTCCTTTAAAAAGTGTTTCAAAGTGGAAAAATATATGGGCAGATTAATTAATAATAGTAATAATAGCTTGCATGTGTGATAAATCCCTTTAGTGGTGTCTGACTCTTGCTACCCTGTGGACTGTAGCCCGCCAGGCTCTTCTAATCATGAGATTTTCCAGGCAAAAATACTGGAGTAGGTTGTGATGCCCTCTTCCAGGGGATGTTCTTGACCCAGGGATAGAATCCGCATCTCATGTCTCCTGCACTGGCAGGCAGATTTGTTACCACTAGCACCGTCTGTGAAGTCCTCAGATGTTTTTGCTCTTGTTTTGTTTTTGATAGCTTTATCAATACTCTTTCCTGGTGCTTGTAACTCTCGATATTCAGTAAACTCTACTTGTGCTTGAGTTATTGGTGAAATAATTTTAATACTGATTACAGAGTATCATCCTGTAAATTCATTTCATCACACTCCTCCAGGGGGTCTCCTCCAGGGGGTCTTCCCGACCCTAAATTGAACCACTGTCTCTTATGGCTTCCTATGTTGACAGGCAGGTTCTTTAGCACTGGTGCCACCTGGGAAGCCCATTATAGCTTTGATAATCAAAATGCAAACCAGGTAGGGATTGAACAACAACAAAAAAATCTGGGCTTCCTAGACAATAATCCAAAACTATAGTCTAAAAAGTTAGAGAATCATCACTCAGTGAGTTCAGTCGCTCAGTTGTGTCCAACTCTTTGCAGCCCCATAAACCACAGCACGCCAGGCCTCCCTATCCATCACCAACTCCCAGAGTCTACCCAAACCCCTGTCCATTGAGTCAGTGATGCCATCCA
>SJYX01007939.1:80552-103706 GCA_006410675.1 Oreotragus oreotragus | reverse complement strand
CAGATAGACATTTTGCTTTTCTGCATTTCTTTTTCTTGGGGATGGTTTTGATTCCTGTCTCCTGTACAATGTCAGGAACTTCCGTCCATAGTTCTTCAGTCAGGCTCTCTGTCTATCAGATCTAGTCCCTTAAATCTATTTCTCACTTCTACTGTATAATCATAAGGGATTTGATTTATATCATACCTGAATGGTCTAGTGGTTTTCTCCACGTTCTTCAATTTCAGTCTGAGTTTGGCAATAAGGAGTTCATGATCTAAGCCACAGTCAGCTCCTGGTCTTGCTTTTGCTGACTGTATAGAGCTTCTCCATCTTTGGCTGCAAAGAACATAATCAATCTGATTTCAATGTTGACCACCTGGTGGTGTCCATGTGTAGAGTCTTCTCTTGTGTTATAGGAAGAGGGTGTTTGCTATGACCAGTGTGCTCTTTTGGCAGGACTCGGTTGACCTTTGCCCTGCTTCATTCTGTACTCCAAGGTCAAATTTGCCTGTTACTCCAGGTGTTTCTTGACTTCCTATATTTGCATTCCAGTCCCCTATAATGAAAAGGACATCTTTTTTGGGTGTTAGTTCTAGAAGGTCTTGTAGGTCTTCACAGAACTGTTCAAATTTAGTTTCTTCAGTGTTACTGGTCGGGGCAGAGACTTGGAGTATCATGATATTGAATGGTTTGCCTTGGAAACTAACAGAGATCATTCTGTCATTTTTGTAATTGTATCCATGTACTAGGGATTATTTTCTAAGTCAAGTTTTTAAAAAGCCTAAATGTTACACAGTCTACATAGCAAAAATCATAAAAGAGGACATAATCAAAAATTAATAAAAACAATAGAATAAGGCAAAAATGATCATCCTTATGGTTGTAGTTCAGTTCAGTTCAGTCACTCAGTCCTGTCTGACTCTTTGTGACCCCATGAATCGCAGCACACCAGGCCTCCCTGTCCATCACCAACTCCCGGAGTTCACTCAGACTCACGTCCTCGAGTCAGTGATGCCATCCAGCCATCTCATCCTCTGTTGTCCCCTTCTCCTCCTGCCCCCAATCCCTCTCAGCATCAGAGTCTTTTCCAATGAGTCAGCTCTTCGCATGAGGTAGCCAAAGTTGTAGTAATACAGTTAAATTTTTTCTAAACTTCCTCAGGTAGTTAATAGTCTCATATTTGCTTAATAAACAAACACCAGACATGTGTAGTTTGCAATTAACACTCTTATGGCAGAAAACACCAAAATAATAATTTTTTAAAAGTTGGAATTGGGGACAAAGACACAATTAAATTTATGCAAACTTAAAGCAGAGATAGAAAAATTAGTACTGTTGAAAATAAAAATTGGGATTAAAACTATAAAAGCTTTTGTAAAAATTGCTTGGGGGCTTCCTTGATGGATCAGTGGTAAGGNAAACAAACACCAGACATGTGTAGTTTGCAATTAACACTCTTATGGCAGAAAACACCAAAATAATAATTTTTTAAAAGTTGGAATTGGGGACAAAGACACAATTAAATTTATGCAAACTTAAAGCAGAGATAGAAAAATTAGTACTGTTGAAAATAAAAATTAAGATTAAAACTATAAAAGCTTTTGTAAAAATTGCTTGGGGGCTTCCTTGATGGATCAGTGGTAAGGAATCCACCTGCCAATGCAGGATTAATCCTGGGTCAGGAAGATACCCTGGAGAAAGAAATGGCAATCCTCTCCATAGTATTATTGCTTGGAGAAAACCATGAGCAGCGGAGCTTGGTGGGCTACTACTGTCTATGGGGTCACAAAGAGTCAGATATGATTTAGCGACTAAATAACTACAACAAATACTAATTTTCGTGGTCCTTAATTTAAAATGCCTATAAGGAACAAATATGTATGTATATTAAATAGTCAATCAAATGCCAAAGAAAAAAGCTTATTTCTAGCAATTAGATGTTGATTGACACTGTCCTGATGTGAGTTGCATGTTTTCTAGGATTCAGGGATCAGGAGCCAGGCTAAAGGAAGTGGTCATTGCTTTTCCAGTTTGGTTTGCTAGATGAGTAATCTAATGGGCAGAGTTCAAAGAGAAAAGCTGGTGTTCAGAATTTGAGTGAAACTAAGATGCCAGCTGAGCTAAGCAGGAGAACAGTTTTAAAATGATCAATATTCATTTTTTTGCAAATAATTGCTATAATCATTTGACCATCCCTGGTCATGCACAGCAGTGATCTTAGTCTGGGTGACTTGCTGGACAAAAACATAGTTTAAAGCAAGATTTTGATTTTTGTTCTTACAATTTTAATAAATCAGATAAAGTTAAAAATGCAAATGATTTAAGGGATATTACTAGTAATATACAATTAACAGTACACAAGTATAGCTTACAAATCTTTATGAAGTATTTAGAAAAATTACTATTAGAGACATAGGAAAGAAAATCAGTAATATATGAAGCATGTTTTTCCATTCTAACTTATCTGATAATGAACTAAATTTATAATTCAATAGTATAGTTATAATCTCAAATTCTTAACTATTCAAAAAATTTAAAATATAAAACAGGTTCAGAATTTACATTCACACTCAGACATGCAGAAATACAATTTTGCTTCTTTCCCCACATGAATTTAATATACTCACCAGTCGCTGATTCCTCCGTAGCAGAAAAATGTAACCTTGATGATAGGTTAGATGATAGGTTAGAATGTTAGCGCCTACTTAAAATTTAGTTAGTGCCTATTTAAAATTTACTGCACTATTCTGTATATGCTGGGTTATATGGGTTTCTTCTTGCTCCTTCTTTTCATTTCCATGTGCTAATCACTGACTGGGGGCTTGTGGATAGCCTTGCATGGGTATAAAGTGTCTGCTTCTGTAGCCATTGTCCATGGTACCTGTGATGGCTTCAGGCTGTGAGGTCTAGTCATCTGAACATTTGGACCTCCAAATTAGCTAGTAGGACTTTACACACTCACTGAAGACCTCAGTCCATCCATATTCCCCATGCTGCTTTCATGGCCTGGGGGACCTCAGCAGTCTACCTCATACAGTGCCCAGTGATCAGGCCATTAAGAACCAACCCTCAGAAACCTCTATGCTGCTACTTCTTATAGCTGTTGCTAAACTGTCTCTCTTGCAGCTAAGTTTCACTCTGAGGCCATGATAAATTTGAAGCATTTTTAACAGGCTTACAGGCATCACTGTTGTAGGAATCAGGGGAGAAATAACTCCTTGCATTTTCCAAGATCTGTCTTGTGACCTTCATCCACATTCACTCCATTCACTCATCAGGTTTCAGTCTCCCAGAGAGAAGCAAAAAGAGAGGTTCCACAGTATGTAATCTATGGTACTTTTGTTTCCACTAATTTTTTCCTAATATCTTTCACCCAGACTAGAAAGAGTTTTCTTTCTTTGATGAAATGGGAAATTACAATTTTGTAATATATACTCTCCTCCCTACTGTTTGACTTGAAAACTCTCTACTCCAAATCCTTCAAACATGTTCCTTTTCCTTTTTGCTATTCAATTAAAAAAAAAAATTGCTCTTTCTCTTTTTTGAATATTGACCTAATGTTTTCTTAAATCACAGCTGAGTGAAGTAGAACATTATTTTTTTTTCACAAATTGAAGGTGGCCCAAAATATGAACAAAATTTTCATTATATGTTTAAAATTATAAAAATAATAATAACATGTCCACACAAAACCTCAACATTAATGATTATAGCAACTTCATCCATAGCTGTCAAAATTTGGAAGCAATGAAGATGTCTTTCTGCAAGTAAATGTGTAAACAAACTGTGCTACATACAGACAATGGAATATTATTCAATACTAAAAAAAAAATAAATGAACTTTCAAGCCATATAAAGATATGGTGAAACCTTAAATTCATATTATTAAGTGAAAGAAGCCAATCTGAAAAGGTTATTTACTGTGTGATTCCAACAATATGACATTCTGGAAAAGGTAAAACTATTGAAACAGTTAAATGATCAACGGTTGTCAGGGATTGGAATCAGAGGCTGGGGGAAGGATGAATTAGCAAAGAAAAGAGGATTTTTACAGCAGTGAAACTGTTCTATATGATGCTATATTGGTGGATGCATGTAATAATACATTTGTCTAAACCCATAGAATGTACAATACCAAAAGTAAAACATAATGTATGCTATGGACTTTGGGTGATCGTGATGTGTGAATGTAGGTCCACCAATTGAAACAAACCACTGATGGAAGCTTTTGTCAATGGGAGAGGAGACTATGCATGTTTGGGGGCACAGAGTATGTGGGAAAGCTCTCTACCTTCCTCTCAATTCTGCTGTGAAACAAAAGGTGCTCTAACATAATAAAGTGTTTTAAAAAATAAATAAAAACAACAAATAGTCAACTCTGTTTTTACCTTACAATTTGATTTATGCAATTTACAAAAGGGAAATGAATCTTTTTAATGCAAATGACTCAAATTGAAAATATTGGAATACTGCAATAAATCAACAAAGAAATTATGGAAGCAATGTTTTTACAAAGTATTTTTAGAATTGACAAACTCACTTTTTTTTTGTTTTCCAGAATATATCTCGAGTTATGAGTCATTTTTAAATAGACTCAAAGATAAAACTTCCAGAGTTTTACTGAAAGACAAATTTAGACTTGATCTAAATACTTGGCAAAAGAAAACTAGAGCTCAAACTCATTTACAATTTAAAGTGGGAGCACATGTATTTCAAGGCAAATAGAACATACATGTGGTTCAGTCAAAGAGAATCTATTAATTTATGATCTATTAATATAATTCAACCTACCAACAGATTAAATGCAAAATACTCTGTATTCTGTCACATGAATTTTTGAAATACCAATCAATGAATAAAACTGAGCATTCATTCCTCATTTCAAATAAATAATAAATAAGTAAGCATCTAAATAATTTGTGTGGAAAATGGGACTAGAAGTATCTCTTTCATGTTTGGGAGTTCGTGTAAAAACAAACAAACAAACAAACAAATAAATAAATAAATAAAAATGTGATATGGAATCAAAATCAGTATATACTGGGACATATACAAAAATATTGTTATTTTTTTCCTAATATTCTACACCATAATTATTGTTTATGGTTGTTTTGGCTATATTTTAGAAAGTTTTGGTGAGGACAATGAAACAAAAAATGAATAAAAATTGGCTTATAAAAAGAGGCAACTATTTTAGGTATTTCATATGATTAGTACCTTCAAAAATTCAATGAAATTAGCTAAAAATATATTATTTAATATACAGGTATCTAGATTGAGAAAACAATAGGATAGGCATATAATTTTCTTAATAAAATTTTTGATTAATAAAAAACAAGGAATTTACACTGGAATTTATTGAGATATAAATGACATATAATGTTACGCTGGTTTTGTATAGCATAATGATCTGATATGTGCACAATATGTTTTTTAGATTTCATACAGTGGAAACTGTTAAAAGCTTTAAATTCAGTGGAATTAAGTTGATGATGAATATGTAAATAAGAAAAGTAAACTAATAACCCTAGGTGAGAGGCCTTACCAAAAATATTTTGAAAATAGAAACAGACCCTGAATTATTGTATATGAAGATGAAATATTTAAAAAACAACATTCTTCATTAAGTAAATGTGTTCATGGAAATAACAAATTCCATATTAATTTTCAAACTTCCAATAGACTACTTTAAATAAAATTATTCTGAAATTAAATTTTAAAATTAAAAAGGTAAAATATAAAATAATTATATTAGAGTAAAATAATAGAAAACGGACATGAGCAGCAGGGTTAATCATTCTTATCATAAATGTATAAAGAAATAATTTTTAAAAATAGTGTGGAATTTATGCAGGAAAAAGTAGACATCTGTAAACAGCCTTTGCTTAATCTGTAGCTATTCATGTAAGAAGACATTTCCACTGGGAGAACAAATCCTTCTGAAATATACTCAAGCATTCATATGATTTAAGTATTATATGCCAAAGGTAACATTTCAAAGCAGGGAAGAAAAACTGGGTTACTCACTAAATGGTATTGGGATAAACCTGATGATAGAAACTACTCTGCTTCTGTTTTAAAATAGGAAGAATATTCATAACAGTTCAGGTTTGTTTTAAAAAGAATATTTTCTTTCCAAAAGTAATTTGTAGTAATTTTTACTGGAAAGGGAAGTGGTAAACATAAATACTATTCCATTGCCTTCCCAGAGACAACTACCATTAATAGCTTAGTGTTATTTCCTCAGATCTAAATTATAAGCCCATTTTTTATTATTGACATCATACCTTATTCCCAACTATAACTCCTGTATTTTTAAATCAACATTCCACTCATTTTCCACTTTACAACAAATGTTTTCTAAGCACCATTATTGACAACTAAGTAGGAGCCTATTATATCAATTCTCAATTTTCCCTCTAAATAAATGTATGAGTTATGTGAATTGTTTCCTATTTTTCATCTTTATAAAATATTTCTGTAACAGCTGTGTTGATAAGGTGTTTTTGATACAGTACAGAATAAACTAGGCCTGAATAGAGGTATATTTTGTTTGTCCCTTGGTTTTACTTTGATTGTACTCTCTAAGATATTTGCATAAGAGATAAATATAAAGATGTTGATTTTCTTTGCTTTTTTCTTCCTTCTGTAAATTATTGTTGTATTTAGTATTAAAAGGGTTCAGAAAGGATGTAAAATAGTTTTGTAAAATAAGCTCTTAAAAAGAAAGCAATTATAGTTATTTTTATGTGGCCTAATCAGTATCCTTTTAAATGTGTAATCAAGTGGCATCTATAATTATTTGAGCCACTTGGCTCATGCTACAACTGAATCTACTGAAATTCACTTGCTTACTTTCCTTTTCCTTTACTCCTTTTTTAGAACTTATAACTAAAAGTTGTTGTTGTGTTTTTTTTTTTTTTTTTTCTTCCATAAAGCTTAGTTTTGGAGGAATTCCAGTACCAGGCAAACCTGGGACCTTTTTAAAGAAAAACTTCCATGGATGTATTGAAAACCTTTACTACAATGGAGTAAACATAATTGACCTGGCTAAAAGGCGAAAGCATCAGATCTATACTGTGGTAAGTCAGCATCCATTCCAGCTTGATGATTTCTAACATTTCAATGTGGTTAAGACTTGCTTTCCCCATCATACATCTGGCACTTCCTCATAATACATTTGCATCACACTCTTGGATGTCTAAATAGACTCCAAGGTGAAATTGGAGAGAGGGAGGCACAGTAGGGACTGAGTGGATATGAACTGCATAACTGGGGGAAACCAATGTTTTAGAGGTACCTACTGAATTCTGTGTTTCTGGCTTGAGTTTGTGCCATATGTGGGCAGGGCTTGCCATCTATATTGAGTTGAATGAATCTCTTTATTATCCTTGAGAAATGCAGCAAAAGAACCACAGATTCTATTAAATTCTATTGCTGGTGAATTATATATTTGTCTACTTACTGCTGTTGTTAAGAAGTTGGGCATTTTGAAGAACAAAGGTTAAATTTTTGATGTTGCTCCTTGGGTCTCAAGATCCCAATACATGCTTGCTTTCTTCTTTCCACCATTTAGGAGTTTCCTTGGTTTTATTTATATATAATATTAGAGTTTTTAGTTGTACTTAGTGGGAGAAATAGAGAAAATCATACTACTACATCCTGCTAGAAGCAGACGTCCATTAAACTAACAGTATTGTAAAAGCTTTCACAAGATTAGACCCCCTTGTCATTGACTAGTAGATGATGCTTCTCCTTGCAATCTGATCACTGGACTACCTGGAAAAATTGGAATTTAAATTATCTTTTTTTTTTTCTTGATAAGTATAATGTATAAAAAATATTTTATGTTTGGAGGTTCCATGTATTAACATATATATTTTTTAAGTAGCCATTGGATTCGAGCATGAGAAACAGCCTTGCTTGTGGAAAATCACAGTTTGGTTAAAGTCTATAATATTTTAAAATGTTTGTCCCTAGCTCAGGATCCAGGCTTTTGACAATGTTACCCATATGTGCCAAGGTTATTCATTAACTAATTAATCCACATTGCAGGCAGATTCTTTACCAGCTGAGCCACCAGGGGAGCCCGTAAATACTGGAGTAGATAGCCTATCCCTTCTTCAGCAGATCTTCCTACCCAGGAATTGAACCACAGTCTCCTGCACGGCAGGCAGATTCTTTACCAGCTGAGTTACCAAGTTAGGAAGTCCTAATGTTATTCATTAACTAATTAACCTAAGCACTAACTTGCTGATGACATTTTGTTTAGGCATAGGGCAGGAAAGCATACTCCTACCCATTATTCCTCAATATTATTCCTGAAAAATATTTCATAACATACACATTTCATTGAGTTTAATCTGCAAAAACAGTGGGATCACATCACTAGGAGTTTGAAAGTGACACTCAGTAATGTCTGACTCTTTGTGACCCTCCAGGCCATGGAATTCCCCAGGAGTGGGTAGCCCTTCCCTTCTCCAGGGGATCTTCCCAACCCAGGTATCAAACCCAGGTCTTCTGCATTGCAGGCAGATTCTTTACCAGCTGAGCCACAAGGGAAGCCCAAGAATACTAGAGTGGGTAGCCTATATCTTCTCCAGAGGATTTTCCTGACCCAGGAATCGAACCTGGGTCTTCTGCATTGCAGGTGGATTCTTTATCAACTGAACTAGTTTAGCTTAGACTAATATCATGAATGTCAACGCACCTGAAAGGAAAACAGAACTACCTGTCGTTATGGGAAGAGTTGGAATCACAATTTGAAACACAAGGAACTTAATGAAACATTGCTACTCTCGTTGCTCACAAACTGGCTTCAAAAATGTGAGAACCTGAGCCTTAGATATAAATAAACCCAATTCCTATTGTTATCAAGCCCACACTTGCGCTGTTTGCCCCTCAAGAGGCCGATAAATGGAGAGATGAGGCCTTGGGGCAAGGAATAGCGACTTTCTTCAGAAAGCCAGCAGACCTAGGAGTCCCAAAGAACCATCTTCTCCAAGCTAAAATTTAGACTTTTTAATGCTAAAATAGGAGGGAGTGAGCCTGTTACATGCTTGTTGGTGTAAAAATCCTTTGTTATTGCAGCTGTCCACATAGGTCAGATCATGGTGTTCCTCAAACTTCCAATAAGACAGATGTTATTCTCTGTTTGGCAAGTTTTACCTATATGAATGAAAAAGCATTATATCGTTAATGAGCAGAGCATTGAGAAAGGGCTCTCCTGTATATTTCAGGCTATGGACAACATTCTTAACTTGTAGTAAAAGCAACAGAATATAAAAGGTAAAGTAAAAGAAACATTTCCAATGTAGAGTCAGATTTGTCTTCCCTATTACACTTTGGCAACATTCACAGAAAACTCCACACATAAATTATGTTATGAAATATATTAAATGATAAAATATATTAAATAATAAGTCATTGAATATACAGAGCAAAAAAAGGGAAGTCAGGGAGAATAAGGAGGGGAAAATCCCATGAATTTATGAATATTGATGGCTTTCATCATTTCTTTTTTGGAGAGGATCATTAGGTACAATTTTAATAAATGTTTTGTTGATTTTAAACTATTATAGCACTTACCAAGCTACCAAAAGTTTCACTACCATACTTTATTTCTCAGAGTTTATTTATTTATTTATTTATTTTTGGAGCGTTTAATTGGCAGTATTATTAATATGAATCATAAAGAACCTATTTTATCATTAATGCACTTGGGGCAGAAATTAAAAAAAAATTTTGGTTCTTTGCAGATAAAGAACCATTAGTGTTAAACTTCTCAATTTAAAGGGTAGGATAAACATATTATTTCTCTCCCAAATTGCTTCTATCTCCTTGCTTAGGTGAAATTTCCTATCACTACACACACACACACACATACACACACACATTTATACACTTCATGTTTTTTCTTTAGGAATTCCACATGGAAAGGAATTGTTTGCATCATTAATTACACGTACAAACAGTTTTATTCCCCTACTCAGGCTTACAGTTTCCCCCAAAGACATGGTATCAACTACAAAATCAGCTTTGTTCCAAGTCACTAAGCCACAGATGTGCTAAGTAAGGGCTTTTGAGAAGGATGATGTTTTTGTCCTTTGCCAGTGTTCACAGGCTCTCACAGTTACTGAGTTTGGGAAAGTTCAGAGTTGAGCAGGAGCCTCAGGGAATCAACAAATCAGGCAACAAATTTAAAGTAATACCCATCAGTTACAAAAGGTAATTCAAGAAGCACAAGCCACATCCAGCACAGACCCTCTCTGACAGACTGCATTTCTGCAGCATCCCTATTGGAATTCATCATTCCTTTCTTGTGGGACCTGCCCACTCCTTGGAGATTTAACAGCTGTTCCATGGGGACAATTCAATTTAGTCTTTATAGCTTGATTTGACTACAAGACGATCCTCCACATCCCGAGACGCAGTAAAACTAACAGCTTAAAGTATACATAAAAAGCACCTCACTTTTCTACCTCAAATCTTCCACACTATGCTAATATAGTACCATATAACAAACAATCAGAAAATAAATGGTCCATTGAAGTGTGTGTACAGTACCTGTAATGTGGATTATTATATACATAATATAAGAAATATATTGCCTTGCAAGTTTCCTGAAAATGATTAATTTCATATCTTCTACTTCATAATAAATGCCACTTTCTTGGAGCTCTCCTTTCAGAGTTTTGAATCCCCTTTCACAGAAGCAATGAGAGTAAGTTGGTGGTCTGAAAGTTCTCTTGATTATAGGTATTAAAATGATTATTTCTCATTTAAAAGAAAAGCATAGGAGAAATGCTTATATAACTTGACTTTACCTTCAGTGGGAGGGGGGATAAAGGCAGATGGCCATTAGCAGGACTATGTTTATAGAACTGGCTTTGTTGGAGCTATTTCACCATGTCAATTTGCTTCTGTATCTCTGTCTCCAAATAGTTGGATGGGTGTTGGCTAACAAGCACGTGTGATGATACCCCCAACTTCATGGCTGAAATGGCTAAGCAATCACAAAATGCATTTCTCCTCAGCTTACAGGAAAGCCTGACAGTCTTCTCAATACAGTATTCCTGGCAGCACCATAGTTATATAATTGTTGATAAATTGTTTAGATGCCTAATCTTAATCAAGGGCTCACTCAGACATGGAGCCTAGGGCAATTTACCAAACCTCAGTATCTTCATATGTAAAATGAGACCATTATAGTTCCTACCTCAGACTGTTATTGTGATGATTAATATATGTTTAGCACAGTGTAAGGCTCAGTTGATAAAAAAAAAAAAATTCACTTGCAATGCAGGAGGCCCGGGTTTGATCGCTGGGTCAGGAAGATCCCCTTGTGATAGTAATGGCAACCCACTCCAGTATTCTTCCCTGGGAAGTCCCATAGACAGAGGAGGCTGGTGGGCTATAGTGCATGGGGTCGCAAGAGTCAGACAAAACTTAGCGACTAAACCACCACCACCAAGGTCCACAGTAAGCACCCAGTACTTTGAAGGTATTATTAAGGAACATTTCTACCAATCAGTCAGTTCAGTCGCTCAGTTGTGTCTGAATCTTTGTGACCCGATGAACTGCAGAATGCCAGGCTTCCCTGTCCATCACCAACTCCCGAAGCTTACTTAAATTCATATCCATTGAGTTGGTGATGCCATCAAACTATCTCATCCTCTGTAGTCCCCTTCTGCTCCCACCGTCAATCTTTCCCAGAATCAGGGTCATTTCCAACGAGTAGGTTCTTCCCATCAGGTGGCCAAAATTATTGGAGTTTCAGCTTCAGTATGAGTCCTTCCAATAAATATTCAGGACTGATTTCCTTTAGGATAGACTGGTTGGATCTCCTTGCAGTCCAAGAGACTCTCAAGAATCTTCTCCAACACCACAGTTCAAAAGCATCAATTCTTTGGCACTCAACTTTCTTTATAGATCAACTCTCACATCCATATATGACTACTGGAAAAACCAAAGCTTTGACTAGATGGACCTTTGTTGGCAAAGTAATGTCTCTGGTTTTTAATATGCTATCTAGGTTGATCATAACTTTACTTCCAAGCAGCAAGCGTCTTTTAATTTCATGGTGGCAGTCACCATCTCCAGTGATTTTGGATCCCAAGAAAATAAAGTCTGTCACTGGTTCCATTGTTTCCCCATCTATTTGCCATGAAATGAAGGGCCCAGATGCCATGATCTTAGTTTTTTGAATGTTGAACTATAAGCCAACTTTTTCACTCTCCTCTTTCACTTTCATCAAGAGGCTTTTTAGTTCTTCACGTTCTGCCATAAGTGTGGTGTTATCTGCATATCTGAGGTTACTGATATTTCTCCTGGCAATCTTGATTCCAGCTTGTGCTTCATCCAGCCCAGCATTTCTCATGATGTACTCTGCATGTAAGTTAAATAAACAGGGTGACAATATACAGCTTTGACGGACTCCTTTCCCAATTTAGAACCAGTCTGTTGTTCCATGTTCAATATTAACTGTTGCTTCTTGACCTGTATACAGATTTCTCAGGAGGCAGGCCAGGTAGTCTGGTAGTCCCATTTCTTTAAGAATTTTCCACAGTTTGTTGTGATCTACACAATCAAAGGCTTTGGCATAGTCAATGAAGCAGAAATAGATGTTTTTTGGGAGTTCTCTTGCTTTATCAATGATTCGAAGGTTGTTGGCAATTTGATCTCTGCTTCCTCTGCCTTTTCTAAATCTGGCTTGAATATCTGGAAGTTCACAGTTCACGTACTGTTAAAGCCTGGCTTGGAGAATTTTGAGTGTTTGAATAATTTCAGCATTATTTGGCTTTCTCTTTCTTTGGGACTGGAATGAAAACTGACCTTTTCCAGTCCCATGGCCACGGTTGAGTTTCCCAAATTTGCTTGCATATTGAATGCAGCACTTTCACAGCATCATCTTTTAGGATTTGAAATAGCTCAACTGGAATTCCATAATCTCCACTAGCTTTGTTCATAGTGATGCTTCCTAAGGCCCACTTGACTTCAGATTCCAGGATGTCTGGCTCTAAGTGAGTGATCACACCATCATGATTATCTGGGTCATTAATATCTTTATTGTCTAGTTTTTTTTGTATTCTTACCACCTCTTCTTAATATCTTCTGCTTCTGTTAGGTCCATACCATTTCTGTCCTTTATTGAGCCCATCTTTGAATGATATGTTCCCTTGATATTTCTAATTTTCTTGAAGAGATCTCTAGTCTTTCCCATTCTATTTTATTCCTCAATCTCTTTGCACTGATCACTGAGGAAGGCTTTCTTATCTCTCCTTATTATTCTTTGGAGCTCTGCATTTAAATGGGTGTATCTTTCCTTTGCCTTTCACTTCTTTTCTTTTCACAGCTATTTGTAAGGCCTTCTCAGTTCAGTTCAGTCGCTCAGTCGTGCCCAACTCTGCGACCCCATGAATCACAACATGCCAGCCTCTCTATTCATCACCATCTCTCGGAGTTCACTCAGACTCATGTCCATCGAGTCCGTGATGCCATCCAGCCATCTATCTCATCCTCGGTCATCCCCTTCTCCTCCTGCCCCCAATTCCTCCCAGCATCAGAGTCTTTTCCAATGAGTCAACTCTTCACATGAGGTGGCCAAAGTACTGGAGTTTCAGCTTTAGCATCATTCCTTTCAAAGAAATCCCAGGGTTGATCTCTTTCAGAATGGACTGTTTGGATCTCCTTGCAGTCCAAGGGACTCTCAAGAGTCTTCTCCAACACCACAGTTCAAAAGCATCAATTCTTCGGCACTCAGCTTTCTTCACAGTCCAACTTTCACATCCATACATGACCACAGGAAAAACCATAGCCTTGACTAGGCAGACCTTAGTTGGCAAAGTAATGTCTCTGCTTTTGAATATACTATCCAGGTTGGTCATAACTTTTCTTCCAAGGAGTAAGCGTCTTCTAATTTCATGGCTGCAGTCACCATCTGCAGTGATTTTGGAGCCCCCAAAAATAAAGTCTGACACTGTTTCCACTGTTTCCCCATCTATTTCCCATGAAGTGATGGGACCGGATGCCATGATCTTCGTTTTCTGAATGTTGAGCTTTAAGCCAACTTTTTCGCTCTCCTCCTTCACTTTCATCAAGAGGCTTTTTAGCTCCTCCTCACTTTCTGCCATAAGGGTGGTGTCATCAGCATATCTGAGGTTATTGATATTTCTCCCGGCAATCTTGATTCCAGCTTGTGTTTCTTCCAGTCCAGCGTTTCTCATGATGTACTCTGCATATAAGTTAAATAAGCAGGGAGACAATATACAGCCTTGACGTACTCCTTTTCCTATTTGGAACCAGTCTGTTGTTCCATGTCCAGTTCTAACTGTTGCTTCCTGACCTGCATACAGATTTCTCAAGAGGCAGGTTAGGTGGTCTGGTATTCCCATCTCTTTCAGAATTTTCCACAGTTTATTGTGATCCACACAGTCAAAGGCTTTGGCATAGTCAATAAAGCAGAAATAGATGTTTTTCTGGAACTCTCTTGCTTTTTCCATGATCCAGCGGATGTTGGCAATTTGATCTCTGGTTCCTCTGCCTGTTCTAAAACCAGCTTGAACATCAGGGAGTTCACGGTTCACATATTGCTGAAGCCTGGCTTGGAGAATTTTGAGCATTACTTTACTAGCGTGTGAGATGAGTGCAATTGTGCGGTAGTTTGAGCATTCTTTGGCATTGCCTTTCTTTGGAATTGGAATGAAAACTGACCTTTTCCAGTCCTGTGGCCACTGCTGAGTTTTCCAAATTTGCTGGCATATTGAGTGCAGCACTTTCACAGCATCATCTTCCAGGATTTGAAACAGCTCAACGGGAATTCCATCACCTCCACTAGCTTTGTTCTTAGTGATGCTTTCTAAGGCCCACTTGACTTCACATTCCAAGATGTCTGGCTCTAGATTAGTGATCACATCCTCATGATTATCTGGGTCGTGAAGATCTTTTCTGTACAGTTCTTCTGTGTATTCTTGCCACCTCTTCTTAATATCTTCTGCTTCTGTTAGGTCCATACCATTTCTATCCTTTATCGAGCCCATCTTTGCATGAAATGTTCCCTTGGTATCTCCAATTCTCTTGAAGAGATCTCTAGTCTTTCCCATTCTGTTGTTTTCCTCTATCTCTTTGCATTGATTGCTGAAGAAGGCTTTCTTATCTCTTCTTGCTATTCTTTGGAACTCTGCATTCAGATGCTTATATCTTTTCTTTTCTCCTTTGCTTTTCGCCTCTCTTCTTTTCAGTGCTATTTGTAAGGCTTCTCCAGACAGCCATTTTGCTTTTTTGCATTTCTTTTCCATGGGGATGGTCTTGATCCCTGTCTCCTGTACAATGTCACGAACCTCATTCCATAGTTCATCAGGAACTCTGTCTATCAGATCTAGGCCCTTAAATCTATTTCTCACTTCCACTGTATAATCATAAGGGATTTGATTTAGGTCATACCTGAATGGTCTAGCGGTTTTCCCTACTTTCTTCAATTTAAGTCTGAATTTGGAAATAAGGAGTTCATGATCTGAGCCACAGTCAGCTCCTGGTCTTGTTTTTGTTGACTGTATAGAGCTTCTCCATCTTTGGCTGCAAAGAATATAATCAATCTGATTTCGGTGTTGACCATCTGGTGATGTCCATGTGTAGAGTCTTCTCTTGTGTTGTTGGAAGAGGGTGTTTGCTATGACCAGTGTGTTCTCTTGGAAAAATTCTGTTAGCCTTTGCCCCGCTTCATTCTGTACTCCAAGGCCAAATTTGCCTGTTACTCCAGGTATTTCTTGACTTCCTACTTTTGCATTCCAGTCCCCTATAATGAAAAGGACATCTTTTTGAGGTATTAGAAGGTCTTATAGGTCTTTATAGAACTGTTCAGTTTCAACTTCTTCAGCATTACTGGTTGGGGCATAGACTTGGATTATTGTGATATTGAGTGGTTTGCTTGGAAATGAACAGAGATCATTCTGTAGTTTTTGAGACTGAATCCAAGTACAGCATTTTGGACTCTTTTGTTGACTATAATGGCTACTGCATTTCTTCTAAGGGATTCTTACCAATAAGTTCAACTTAAGTTGGCATGTAAGCCAATATTTATTTGTTGTTTTGTGTATATAACTAATGACTCACATAGCATCCTTGCATTTTATGATCCTAAGAAATAATAAAAGTAGATTGGTTAGCTCATGTTCTGCTCCTATATCTGTAGTTATAGTTTATTCCCAAACCATATAAATCATGAAGTACATTTTCGGTAAATATATTATAGATCCCTTTCATTTGAGGAATTTAATGACTCACTCTAGTCCAGATTTGATGAAATGATGGACTTCTTTAAAATAAGACATTTAAAATAGATGTTGCCCAGTGGACTTGTGTGTAACAGGCATACTAAGTAGGCTTTGTAAAATTTATCTTCTGTTTGCATGTCACTGCCATGAAAGTTGTTGGAGTGTGTTGTTTATTTCTTAAAGCTCTGAAGCCAGATAAGTGTATACATGAGATAACATATACATTCACATTTCCATTGTGTGTGCACCCATATGCCCACACATGCACACACACACATATAGTGTTTGTCTTACCTTCTTGTGACAGAGAAGCTCCTGAAAATTGCTCAGAGAAAAAAATCCCTGGTGTCTAGTGAAGCCTAATCTCTAGCTTATTCCTGGGATCACATTTCATCCCTGTAGTTTGCTCTGTGATAAATGATACTTTCTGCTGATGGAAGGACTCATTTGAAAAAGCAACTAACCTATCAAATCTTCTCTCTCCATATTTCTACTGTCTTCCACTGTCATTTGACCAGTGTGACATTCATATTACCTGTTTCTAGTTTGTATACCCCTCCTACCTTGGAAAAAAATATTCTCAAATTATTAGGTTTTAGAGAAGTGGCTTCCTTTCTGTCTTTGGGCAAAGTGAAATTAAATAGTTTCAGTCATGTGAAGAGTAATGTAACAAAGTTAAAAAACAAACTAACAATGAAATGGTTATCTTCTCTGAAAATGGTCCTGCCTTAAATCGGTGTTATGATTTTTTTTCCTTACATGACTGGCTTCATTAGCTCATCTGATGAAATCATTATTTGACATTGCTAAATGAAACATCTTTAGAATGTNTCTGTTAGCCTTTGCCCCGCTTCATTCTGTACTCCAAGGCCAAATTTGCCTGTTACTCCAGGTATTTCTTGACTTCCTACTTTTGCATTCCAGTCCCCTATAATGAAAAGGACATCTTTTTGAGGTATTAGAAGGTCTTATAGGTCTTTATAGAACTGTTCAGTTTCAACTTCTTCAGCATTACTGGTTGGGGCATAGACTTGGATTATTGTGATATTGAGTGGTTTGCTTGGAAATGAACAGAGATCATTCTGTAGTTTTTGAGACTGAATCCAAGTACAGCATTTTGGACTCTTTTGTTGACTATAATGGCTACTGCATTTCTTCTAAGGGATTCTTACCAATAAGTTCAACTTAAGTTGGCATGTAAGCCAATATTTATTTGTTGTTTTGTGTATATAACTAATGACTCACATAGCATCCTTGCATTTTATGATCCTAAGAAATAATAAAAGTAGATTGGTTAGCTCATGTTCTGCTCCTATATCTGTAGTTATAGTTTATTCCCAAACCATATAAATCATGAAGTACATTTTCGGTAAATATATTATAGATCCCTTTCATTTGAGGAATTTAATGACTCACTCTAGTCCAGATTTGATGAAATGATGGACTTCTTTAAAATAAGACATTTAAAATAGATGTTGCCCAGTGGACTTGTGTGTAACAGGCATACTAAGTAGGCTTTGTAAAATTTATCTTCTGTTTGCATGTCACTGCCATGAAAGTTGTTGGAGTGTGTTGTTTATTTCTTAAAGCTCTGAAGCCAGATAAGTGTATACATGAGATAACATATACATTCACATTTCCATTGTGTGTGCACCCATATGCCCACACATGCACACACACACATATAGTGTTTGTCTTACCTTCTTGTGACAGAGAAGCTCCTGAAAATTGCTCAGAGAAAAAAATCCCTGGTGTCTAGTGAAGCCTAATCTCTAGCTTATTCCTGGGATCACATTTCATCCCTGTAGTTTGCTCTGTGATAAATGATACTTTCTGCTGATGGAAGGACTCATTTGAAAAAGCAACTAACCTATCAAATCTTCTCTCTCCATATTTCTACTGTCTTCCACTGTCATTTGACCAGTGTGACATTCATATTACCTGTTTCTAGTTTGTTTGCCCCTCCTACCTTGGAAAAAAATATTCTCAAATTATTAGGTTTTAGAGAAGTGGCTTCCTTTCTGTCTTTGGGCAAAGTGAAATTAAATAGTTTCAGTCATGTGAAGAGTAATGTAACAAAGTTAAAAAACAAACTAACAATGAAATGGTTATCTTCTCTGAAAATGGTCCTGCCTTAAATCGGTGTTATGATTTTTTTTCCTTACATGACTGGTTTCATTAGCTCATCTGATGAAATCATTATTTGACATTGCTAAATGAAACATCTTTAGAATGTTAAAAATATGCATCTCCATGTATTACTGATGCCCTTTGGAATATACAGAATAGAAAATGTAACCAGCCAGAGAGGAAAACACTGTTCTCATCTATATGTATTTCATTTTCAGATTTTAAATATATATTTGATATAACATTAACCGTATTTATTGACAACTATATATCTTGCTTTTCATGGTTAAAAAAGTATTTTCTGTGTCTTTAAAACTTTCATTAAGCACTGCCAGTCACTTTACAACAATAATATCTATAGTAAGTCTATTCACCATAGTTCATTCAAGATTCTATGGTGTTAAAATTTGAGTTGTTTGAATTTTTATTGCCAAAAATAATACTGAGATTACAAATATAAAGTGAAATAATTTCCTGAAATTTAGAATGGATCAACAGAAATGAGCATTAGCTTATGAAAACTCTGTACCAGTTTCCATCCTTCCCTCCCACAGTGTAGGACGGAACCACTCATCCTGCCGGTTTCAACCCCTGTTTCACTGTCATTTGAACATGCAAATACACTTTAAAAATGGGGCTTGGGGCTAAATTAAAGTGAAAATCAACTTAAGTACTCTCCTTCTTTGCAAAACTTCCAACGAATGAGCTAGAGTGCGTTCCTTTTACACTCTTTTCCCTGCATGATAATAGCCACGACAGTCCCTTCGTGTGACAACATCTTCTTCTGAGCACCTTCTTAGAGACACTGGCACAAATCACCATGCTAATGCCAGAAGGGCAGTGAGTGGAGGGATGAGAGACAGACCCCCGGTTGTGTTAGTTCCTCTGTCCCAAAACATCTGTGAGAGGCAGGCAGGAGCAGACTGTTATTATCCACCATTTCTACTAAAAAATACTTTATGCTTGGGACTGGGAAAAGTCAGTGATGTATAGTCAGTGGCTGTGTCATTCACAGCCTTCTTTCCTCTCTGCTGGAAAGCACTACACCATCAGCTTTCATTCATTTTTATTATACAACTATTTTTTTCTAGAGTCCTGAATGACTTTCATGTCAAACTGAAAAAAAAAAAAAAGAAAAGAAAAGAAAGTTTGAACAGATCTGTGAATAGCACCGCTTACCTGGGAATTGAGGACTATGAAATCTTTCAGAAATGACCCTCGTGTGATTTCCTAATTGCCAAATATATCTCTCATGGGTATTTCTTGCAATGCAGAAACTCCGGAAAAAATCCTTGTCTTTGACAAGAGGAAGAAAGGTGGCATCAGAGGTCAGAGTGTCTGGGAGGAGCCTCCCTCCTTATCCTCAGATGGTTGTGCTCTTGGCAGGCCCTCCTCCTGGCCCCATGGCTCTCACAGTGCCCATCCTCTGGTGTCTGGCTGTCAAGCTCTTCCTCCTGGGAGTAAGGAGATGGCTGAGAGTTCTGTGTAGGGATTCAACACCTAGCCAGAAACCCTACAACCAGTGGCTCTCATATTCCTACAAGACAGATAACAACTTTCCTGCTTGGGTTTTGAATCCTCTATAATCATCCCCTCTCTTCTATAGGTTGATTTTTCACTTTCTCACCAGGGCTTCTTTTATAGCCAGGCCCAGAATAGTGACTGTTTCTGGAATTTACTCTAAGCGTCTTTTCCTCTATGCCTTTCATTCTTTCATTTAGTGTCTCCCATACTCACTAAACTGCTTTTCTCCTTCACACGCTGTTGGTTCGGCCACACACTTGCCTTCCTCTTCCAAATTCACAAGTAGGGCTAGCATCTTAAACCAACATGTGCCACTGACTCTCAGAAGTTGAGCAGGATCCTGGAGCCTTAGGCTGTATAGACCATAGACTTTTGAGTTTGCTGCCTTGTAGGGAGACCCAAGGGAACTGGAAACCAAGCAGACAATCCTACATTTCAGGGAGTGACTTAGGGGTTTTGGGGCTAAATAACCAAAAATTAGGACACATTTCAAAGTTATAAAAATGGAACCAGTAATAGGATGTAGTATGAGAAGCTGTTTTTTGCTTCTGCTTTCCAAATGTCTGTGGCTCCCTGGAGTGCAGGGCTAAGAAGAAGCATGGGGTAAGGCCCAGACTGGGTAGAAGAAAGTGTTGTGATTCCTAAGCAGAATGGAGATTGGGAAAGGAGTAGCATTCAGTGTGCTCTGCGTGCTGGCCCTGTCCGGGCGTGGTCCAGAGCCCACACTCTCCCCTGAACATCTTTCAGACTCTAAGGTCCCTGTGCTTTCCATGTTGTAAACTCACACTTATCTAACATGGCACGACTTAGCACTTGATTCATTACCATCGTCAAGATTTAGTTGTTGAGCATCTGCTGTATGCCAAAAAAAAAAAAAAAAAGTTCTTGCCTTCAGTGGATGGGAAACCTCTCAGCCCCAAACATGCACACCTTGGGAACAAGGTCACCATCAGAACTCAGAATCCAAAACCGATCCTCTTACCGGGTGGACTCCTCATACCTGCTCTCTGCTCTCCTGGCTGCCACTGTGCTTGTCACCCCTCCTCTGCTCACGGCCTTCTTGGTTTGACACATTTTTTTTGTTTGTTTTACTACCTTGAGATCTCTCAGTGAATCTGCTTTTCCATTTGCTTTTACAGTCTTCTGCTTTATTTTAAAAACTAAAAACAAATTTTATTGATTTTAATGTGTTAATTACTATTACACAGCAAAGGGATTCAATTACACATTCTGAAAGAATGTATATATGTATACCTATATTAGAATGTATATATACATATATTATTTTTCATATTATTTCCCATGATGGTTTAGCACAGAATATGGAAAATAACTCCCTGTGTTATACAATAGAACCTTGTTGTTTATCTATCTCTATAAAATAGGTTGCATCTGCCAATCCCAAAGTCCCATGCCATTCCTCCCCATACACTCTTCTGCTTTCTGACTGTGACTGAAGCCTCTGCCTTCCAGGCTGCAAGGCTCACAGGGCTTCTGACTGCCTTCTGTCAGTCACTGCACGTTGGCCAGACTCAAACCGAGTTTATAAGAGTTCAGGAGAGAAAATGATGGAGCTAGCAGTTTGGCCACCTCATGCGAAGAGTTGACTCATTGGAAAAGACTGATGCAGGGAGGGATTGGGGGCGGAAAAGGGGACGACCGAGGATGAGATGGCTGGATGGCATCACTGACTCGATGGACATGAGTCTGAGTGAACTCCAGGAGTTGGTGATGGACAGGGAGGCCTGGCGTGCTATGATTCATTGGATTGCAAAGAGTCAGACATGACTGAGTCTGTCTCTTATACACATCTTGTGAATTTGGAAGAGGAAGGCAAGTGTGTGGCCGAACCAACAGTGTGTGAAGGAGAAAAGCAGTTTAGTGTCTATGGGAGACACTAAATGAAAGAATGAAAGGCATAGAGGAAAAGACGTTTAGAGTTAATTCCAGAAACAGTCACTATTCTGGGCCTGGCTATAAAAGAAGCCCTGGTGAGAAAGTGAAAAATCAACCTATAGAAGAGAGGGGATGATTATAGAGGATTCAAAACCCAAGCAGGAAAGTTGTTATCTGTCTTGTAGGAATATGAGAGCCACTGGTTGTAGGGTTTCTGGCTAGGTGTTGAATCCCTACACAGAACTCTCAGCCATCTCCTTACTCCCAGGAGGAAGAGCTTGACAGCCAGACACCAGAGGATGGGCACTGTGAGAGCCATGGGGCCAGGAGGAGGGCCTGCCAAGAGCACAACCATCTGAGGATAAGGAGGGAGGCTCCTCCCAGACACTCTGACCTCTGATGCCACCTTTCTTCCTCTTGTCAAAGACAAGGATTTTTTCCGGAGTTTCTGCATTGCAAGAAATACCCATGAGAGATATATTTGGCAATTAGGAAATCACACGAGGGTCATTTCTGAAAGATTTCATAGTCCTCAATTCCCAGGTAAGCGGTGCTATTCACAGATCTGTTCAAACTTTCTTTTCTTTTCTTTTTTTTTTTTTTTCAGTTTGACATGAAAGTCATTCAGGACTCTAGAAAAAAATAGTTGTATAATAAAAATGAATGAAAGCTGATGGTGTAGTGCTTTCCAGCAGAGAGGAAAGAAGGCTGTGAATGACACAGCCACTGACTATACATCACTGACTTTTCCCAGTCCCAAGCATAAAGTATTTTTTAGTAGAAATGGTGGATAATAACAGTCTGCTCCTGCCTGCCTCTCACAGATGTTTTGGGACAGAGGAACTAACACAACCGGGGGTCTGTCTCTCATCCCTCCACTCA
The DNA here is from genome assembly GCA_006410675.1 of Oreotragus oreotragus. NCBI lineage: Eukaryota > Metazoa > Chordata > Mammalia > Artiodactyla > Bovidae > Oreotragus > Oreotragus oreotragus. The sequence goes on along the minus strand of SJYX01007939.1, from coordinate 81,021 downwards.
CTGCCCTTCTGGCATTAGCATGGTGATTTGTGCCAGTGTCTCTAAGAAGGTGCTCAGAAGAAGATGTTGTCACACGAAGGGACTGTCGTGGCTATTATCATGCAGGGAAAAGAGTGTAAAAGGAACGCACTCTAGCTCATTCGTTGGAAGTTTTGCAAAGAAGGAGAGTACTTAAGTTGATTTTCACTTTAATTTAGCCCCAAGCCCCATTTTTAAAGTGTATTTGCATGTTCAAATGACAGTGAAACAGGGGTTGAAACCGGCAGGATGAGTGGTTCCGTCCTACACTGTGGGAGGGAAGGATGGAAACTGGTACAGAGTTTTCATAAGCTAATGCTCATTTCTGTTGATCCATTCTAAATTTCAGGAAATTATTTCACTTTATATTTGTAATCTCAGTATTATTTTTGGCAATAAAAATTCAAACAACTCAAATTTTAACACCATAGAATCTTGAATGAACTATGGT
>SJYX01007939.1:59540-79601 GCA_006410675.1 Oreotragus oreotragus | reverse complement strand
GGTATATGTACCAGCTCAAGGTGGGGGCATGGTGTTACTGGGAATACTGGTATGTTTTATTCTAGCCTGGTTCTTTCCAAAAGTTATTTTGTGTCACTCATAGTGTTAAATATGTGATGGTCAGCATATGTTAACAGATGAAAGCATTCTGTATTGAAGATGTTATGATCTTTGAAGGCAGGGAGAATAAGTCCCAGAATGACCACATGCTGTCTATAGAATGTGGACCAAAGATAGTCTGCAGTGTCTTCATCTACAAGGTAGAAATAATCATACTTATGTTACATATAAGGGGCTTCCCTGTAGCTCAGGTGGTAAAGAATCTGCCTGCAATGTAGTAGACCAGGGATCAATCCGTGGGTCAGGAAGATTCCCTGGAGGAGGAAGTGGCAACTCATTCCAGTGTTCTTGCCTGGACAGTTCCCTAGACAGAGGAGCCTGGTGGGCTGCATTCTATAGGGTCACAAAGAGTAGGACATAACTGAGCAACTAACAGACGCACACATGATACACATATACCATGACTCTAGGGACAATGTAGGCATTGAATCACTAGGAGCTAACTATATCATCATAATTATTTTTATTGTCCCACTTTGCTCACCATTTCACATTGTATATTTCCCATGAGGACCACATTAAAGCATATGACAGGCCCAAATTTTGCCAGTCTTGGTCCTCTCCAAAGAGAGGACCTATAATTATATCTATTCTGTAATACAAATGCCCGTCTACAAGTACAACACTAAGGATTTTAGATCAGTGGCTATTAATATTTCAGGGGACTCATACACTTTAAGCAGATATTGAAAGCTATGAATGCATTTTATTTTGCATAACAACTTGGAGGCACATAGAAACCCCTGAAGTCTATCCACAGACAGCAGGTCAAGAGTTTCAGATTGATTTTTAGATTAGGAGAATTGTAGATAAAATTAAGCCTTTTCTCTGTCTTTATAAATTCCCATTAATGTCTTGTGTTGAATACCCAGGACTCTGAACAAGTAGGTGACTTCGCTAGATCTTTTCCTCCTGTGACAGTGGGGCTGGCTTCTTAGAAACTCATCTTTGTCACAGGATTTAGAAAATGCCTGTCTCCATGTTGTTTGAAAGGTAAAATTTAGTATACAAAAATGATTATGGCTCAGACGTTAAAGCGTCTGCCTACAGTGCAGGGGACCCGGGTTCGATCCCTGGGTCAGGAAGATCCTCTGGAGAAGGAAATGGCAACCCACTCCAGTACTCTTGCCTGGAAAATCTCATGGATGGAGGAGCGTAGTAGGCTATAGTCCATGGGGTTGAAAGAGTCTGACACGACTGAGCGATTTCACTTCACTTACTTCTCAGTAGATGGTTAACTACTGGTTAAGAGATGACTTTAAGAGGTCCAGAAATAGCAAGTTTAAAAAAAATCAGGTACTCCCTCTAGGCTGAGAGGGTGGGCAGAGAAGGAACTGGAACCCTGCTCACCTCCTAGACTGAGATTCAGACCTTTCCAAAGGGGCCATGGTTACCCGGGGAACATGTAGCCCGAGAGCTACCTGTGGAAGCTGCCACCAGTGGGGAGGATGTGGGCAGGAGCTCCACTGTGCAGAGCTGGCTAACTACCCAGTAGGACAGGAACCTGGAGGAGAAGTGGCTTCCAAGGGCTATGGCCCTACAGTGGTTCTCTAGTGCCTTCTACCAACCAACACCAGCAATTGGCCCACTAACAGAAAAAAAACCTTTCAAGATCCAACTCTACCATCCCTAGCAGGGCGGCTTTGGTGCTGAAACTCAGATGTGGATAACTGTCATCATCTCCATCTCTTTTCTTTCTTTTAAAATCTAGGTTAAAAATGAGAGGCCCTACTACATATTTAAACTGCCACAGACAGTGGATGCTTGTGTTCTTGGGGTGGTGTGTATGTGTGTGTATACACACTTGTATCTACAAAGATACACACATTTTCTTTCTTTAGATATAAAAGGACAAACAGTAGGTACTTTTGACATATTTTTGTTTTTTATAGTTTTGAGAAAGAGATCAGATCTTTAATTTGGGATTGACAACAAAGTACCATTTAAATATACACACCCACATAAAAGCATGTGACTGGCCCACATTTTGACAAAGTCTTGGTCCTCTCCAAAGAGACAGTTTGTTGTATCCATAACTGTTGCCTCTAATAAAATAAAATAACAGGGAAAATAAGAAAAAGGAAACAAAGTAAAGAGAATGAAATGAGAGGCAGTAGATGTCAGGAAGAAGAGACTGTGAAGCCACATAGGAGAGACATGCATGTTCATGATTTTTGTCTCCTGAGCATAGACTTAGACAGTATTAGCCTGTCTCACAAATGTATGAAGTATTGCAAAATCTCAAATACAGGTCCAGGCTTTAGGTAGCAGTAAAGTATTCATATATTTAACTTTGCCATTACACGTTTGCTAATAGAGAATACTGAAACCACAACTATTTGATGCAGTCACATGATTTATTACACTAAAGAACATCTCTCATAGTCAAAAAGTTAAGAGCATTCTGTAAGTAGACTTGCACTCAAAGTACCCAAACAATTTACCCTTCACATGAGGATTTGCAGTGCTCCACTTCTCACAAAAGTGTCTCATCTTTCACCTAAAGATTTTCTCATGTTGTTTGCTCTTCTCTGATATTGTTTTTTATTTCCCTGTTTTCCTACACTTTCTATAATATTTTAGTTCAAGGCTTCACTCCATTACTCCATTCCTAAGTCAGCCTGTGGGTTTACCCATTACACCCCATGGTGATCAGTTATGTTCTCCCTGATTCTGTAACAGGGACCAAAGTTTGCTTATTTTACCCAAGGAAGCAAGTCTTTCAGAGATCTTTTCATATTTTTCCTCATGGTATCAATACAATCCTGTGGCTCAAAAAACATTTATAAAATAATGATGATAATTTTCAAATGCAAAATAAAAGATTGACCAGGTCTTTATGAACTTAACTCTGAGATAAAAACAAATCCAACAGTACACATGTAGCCTCCAGAAGCCACAGGTGATAGAAATCTCATGCCAGATCAGAATTAAGGTGATGGTGTGCCCTCAAACTCACCATTTATTTCAGTTACACACATCACATGGTGAGGCTTGTAAGCACACTCTGTTTGCGTAGTATACTGCAAGAACCACAGCTGAGACTAGGACTCAGACGATGGATCATTCACTGCTAGCTTCTCGTGGTTAATGGAAGATAGGGTAGCCCTAGAAGACATGCTTAGTGTTCTATGTAGGCTTTGGTGAATGCGTTTCATACCACGTGCATGGGCAAATATAATACTCCATCCTGGAACAACAGCGAAAACCTATTCTGTATTCTTCCAGGAAACTAGAAAGTGTTTGGATTTTATCAGATTGTGATATCAGTGTGGCGACTAGAAATAAATCACTAAGACAATTGAAGCATCTTTTGTGCTTGCTTTTACCCTTAAAATTAAGTGTTTACAACCTGGATTTGACAATTTATGGTATAGCATTAAATTTCAGCTCTTTGTGATCAAGATAGCCCTATAGCCCTCATAGCCTGTTTAGGAAGCAGTGGGTAACCAAGTTTCTTAAGAGTTGTGAGATATTCAGTGCAGACACTGAATAACCAACAAGTACACCAATAAGTATCTTGCAAAAAATGTTTCATTTTCATTAAAAAATAATGTTGCACATGCAAACTATTATGTATAGAATGGATAAACAACAAGATCATACTGTATGGCACAGGGAATTATATTCAATATTCTGTAATAAACCAGAATGGAAAAGAATATAAAAAAGAATCTTAAAATTGTTTACAGATTATAGGAAGTTTCAAAAACATAGTACTAAAAAGAAAACATCATCTGCCCTCTCGTCAACAAAGTGAAAGTTGCTCAGTCATGTCTGGCTCTTTGCCACCCCATGGACTTTTCAGTCCATGGAATTCTCCAGGTCAGAATACTGGAATGGGTAGCCTTTCCCTTCTCCAGGGGGTCTTCCTAACCCAGGGATCAAACACAGGTCTCCTGCATTGCAGGTAGATTTGTTAGCAGCTGAGCCACAAGGGAAGTCTGAAAATACTGGAGTGGGTAGCCTATCCCTTCTTCAGGAGATCTTCCCAACAAAGGAATTGAACTGGGGTCTCCTGCATTGCAGGCAGATTCTTTACCAACTGAGCTATCAGGGAAACACTTCATCAATAAAGGCCACCATGAATACTAGGCCAAACAAGATTTACCAGTCTTTTTTTAAAGGAATATCCTTGCATAATTTATTTTTTCTTGTTATCAATATACTGTGTAATAAATACAATAATTTGTTGAGCATTTATTTTGCACCAGATACTCTGTCATCTGATTATCGTAGTTACTTATTTTAATTCTTGAAATAATCCAATGAAGTGGATTTCTGGTGTTTTCATTTTTACAAGTGTGAAAAATGAGTCTTAAAATTACTGAAGCAACTTGCCTAAGATATACATAAGTGATAGAACTCGTAAGTGACAGAACCTGGTCTCCATACCTGGTCTTTCTGATATCAGATCCATTCTCAATTGCTGTGATACATTTTTTGCACATTTTATATCCTGTTCTCATCACCGAGTTTCTAAATTTTAATGACAATAAAACTACTATTTGAAAATGATGATCAATACATGTTGAATAAGTGAATGAGTTTTTTATAAGAGAAAAGAGTGATTTGAACTCCCACTGAGGAAGTTAGCACACTACAAAGGGTAGGTGCTTAATAAATATTTGTTTGAGTTTATGTTGTGTTGATTATGTATGGATGTAAGAGTTGGACTGTGAAGAAAGCTGAGCACCAAAGAACTGATGCTTTTGAACTGTGGTGTTGGAGAAGACACTTGAGAGTCCCTTGGACTGCAAGGAGATCCAAACAATCCATTCTGAAGGAGATCAGCCCTGGGATTTCTTTGGAAAGAATGATGCTAAAGCTGAAACTCCAGTACTTTGGCCACCTCATGTGAAGAGTTGACTCATTGGAAAAGACTCTGATGCTAGGAGGGATTGGGGGCAGGAGGAGAAGGGGATGACAGAGGATGAGATGGCTGGATGGCGTCACTGACTTGATAGATGAGAGTCTGAGTGAACTCTGGGAGTTGGTGATGGACAGGGAGACCTGGTTTGCTGCGATTCATGGGGTCGCAAAGAGTCGGACATGACTGAGCGACTGAACTGAACTGAACTGAATCTTGAGAGTCCCTTGGACTGCAAGGAGATCCAAACAATCCATTCTGAAGGAGATCAGCCCTGGGATTTCTTTGGAAAGAATGATGCTAAAGCTGAAACTCCAGTACTTTGGCCACCTCATGTGAAGAGTTGACTCATTGGAAAAGACTCTGATGCTAGGAGGGATTGGGGGCAGGAGGAGAAGGGGATGACAGAGGATGAGATGGCTGGATGGCGTCACTGACTTGATAGACAAGAGTCTGAGTGAACTCTGGGAGTTGGTGATGGACAGGGAGACCTGGTGTGCTGCGATTCATGGGGTCGCAAAGAGTCGGACATGACTGAGCAACTGAACTGAACTGAACTGAATTTACGTTGTGTTGATTATAATCAAACACACAGGGTATGATTATCAATGATAATACTGTCTTCCTATTCAAAACTGGAGCATCTTCCGAAGAAAAGATGATCCTCTCCCTACCCAGTGGTCATCACAGATAATTAAAAGATCCTTAGCACCATCTCATGGTTAGCTGCCTGCTGCTGCTGCTGCTAAGTCGCTTCAGTCGTGTCCAACTCTGTGTGACCCCATAGACGGCAGCCCACCAGGCTCCCTCGTCTCTGGGATTCTCCAGGCAATAACACTGGAGTGGGTTGCCATTTCTTTCTCCAATGCATGAAAGTGAAAAGTGAAAGGGAAGTCAATCAGTCATGTCCGACTCTTCACGAACCCATGGACTGCAGCCCACCAGGCTCCTAATCCATGGAATTTTCCAGGCAAGAGTACTGGAGTGGGGTGTCATCGCCTTCTTCGGTTTGATGTCTAGAGATAGAAAATTAGAAGATGATCTTTGGGTTACCTCTTTTCACTAACAGCTTCTACTCCCCTGATCTGGTGGAAGAGACCCAACCTGATTAGAAAGAGCACTGTGTGGGCCAAAGATTCAACTTCTCCATCCAATTGGGTCAGTAGGTAGCAGGGTAAACTTCACAATTAGCTTACTCTTCTTGATGCTGCCTATAATGAGAAGTGTCCTCTAGATAATATCTAACATACCTTTCATCTCAAAGATTTCATTAAGTACAAATATTTAAAATCTCTCTCTCACTGTATGAGTGTGCAAGGGATGCTGTGACAAGTATCACCAACTCAGTGAGCAGGCTGGCATGGCTTAAACAATAGAAGTTCTTAAACAACAACTCTTAAACTAGTTACACAACAGTTCCAGAGGCTGGACATCCAAGATATCAAGGTGTCAGCAGGCTTGGTTTCTCCTGAGGCTTCTCTCCTTGGCTTGTAGGGGGCCATCTTCTGGCTGTGTCTTTTCATGGTCCTTCCTGTATGTAAATGTGTAGCTGATATATCTATGTGTTTGAAATTTTTCTTCTTATACAGGCGTAAGTCAGATTTTGGGGCTTACCTTACTGGCCTGACTTTATGTTACTTGCTTTCACTTTTTTTTAAGTCCTACTACTAACTTCTTTTTTAATTTTTTAAAATGTTTATTTTAATTGGAGGATAATTAGAATATTGTGGTGGTTTTTGCCGTACATCTGTATGAATCAGCCATAGGTATACATGTGTCCCCTCCATCATGAACCCCTCTTCTACCTCCCTCCACTCTCTATCCCTCCAAGTTTTCATAGACACAAGCTTTGGGTGCCCTGCTTCATGCATCAGACTTGCACTGGTTATCTGTTTTACATATGGTAATGTATATGTTTCAATGCTATTCTCTCAAATAATCCCACCCTCTCCTTTCATTCAGCCCAAAAGGCTATTCCTTACATCTGTGTCTCCTTTGCTGCCCTGTACATAGGACTGTCAGTAACATCTTTCTTGATTCCATATATATATGCATAAATATGGCCTGATTTTAACTTAATTCCTTATTTAAATGGCTTATCTCCAAATATAGTCCCATTCTAAAGTACAGCATTTAGGGGTCTAATAGAGGAATTCTATAGGAATGGGCCTCCCTGATGGCTCAGACAGTAAAGAATCCACCTGCAGTGCAGGAAGGAGATATGGGTTTGATTCCTGGGTCAGGAAGATCCCCTGGAGAAAGGAATATCTACCAATTCCAGTATTCTTGCCTGGAGAATCCCAGGACAGAGGATTCTGGAGGGCTACATTTGATGGGGTCACAAAGAGCCAGACACCACCTGGTGGCTACTCACTCATAGGAATTTTGGGGAAACAATTCCACTCATACCAATCACTTAAGATCTAATTATTTGGAGGCCACTAAATTGCTTGTTCGCTATTGTGAACCCGTTCTCCCACATGAAGCAAAAACAGAGGGCCTGTCACCTGCATGAGGGAATTAGGGACCCTGACTGCTTTTACTCTGTGGATTTTGTCTTGAGGATCCCAATAGGCTACTGGAAGTGAGGTATCATAGCTGCATACAAAGCTGCAGAAATGAGGACAACAGGGATATATGAGGAATGTCTCTGTCAGCTAGGGCAGCTTTCACCAGGTGCCTCCTGCATGAGGGGGTCTCATGGGCCAGACTTAGTCACCTGGCCATGCACCTCTACAGAAGAAGTGGGGAAATGTAGTTACCTAGTTCAGCACATTATTGCCTCAATTAAGTTGGAGTTCCACTACCCAGAAAGACAAAGGGTGGGGAGATTTGAGTGTATAACTAGAAATATCTGCTAAAATCTCTTTGAACAATTTGTGGTTCACTCAGTCATGTCCAACTTTTTGTGACCCCATGGACTGCAGCACCCCAGGCTTCCCTATCCTTTACTATCTCCCAGAGTTTGCTCAAACTAATATCCATTGAGGCAGTGATGTCTTTCAAGCATTTCATCCGCTGCACCCCCTTCTCCTCCTGCCCTTGATCTTTCCCAGCATCAAGGTCTTTTCCAATGAATCAGCTTTTCTCATCGTTGACCAAAGTGTTGGAGCTTCAGCCTCAGCATCAGTCATTCCAATGAATATTTAGGATTGATTTCCTTTAGGAATAACTTGTTTGATCTCCTTGTAGTCCAAGGGACTCTAAAGGGTCTTCTCCAGCACCTCAGTTTTAAAGGATCAATTCTTTGGTGCTCAGCTTTCTTTATGGTCCAAATCTCACCTCTGTACATGACTAATGGAAAAACCATAGCTTTGACTATATGAACATTTTGTCAGCAAAGTGATGTTTCTGCTTTTTAATCGCTATCTAGGTTTGTCATAGCTTTTCTTCCAAGAAGCAAATTTTTTAATTCATGGCTCTAATTACCATCCACAGTGATTTCAGAGCCAAATAAAATCTGTCACTGTTTCCATTATATCCCCATCTATTTGCCATGAAGTGATGAGACTGGATGCCATGATTTTCATTTTTTGAAAGTTGGGTTTTAAACCCATTTTTTCAGTCTCTTCTTTCACTTTCACCTAGAGATTTTTAAATTCCTCTTTGCTTTCTGCCATAAGGGTGGTGTCATCTGCATATCTGAGGCTATTGATATTTCTCCCAGCAGTCTTGATTCCAGCTTGTGCTTCATCCAGCCTGGCATTTCACATGATATACTCTACATATAAGTTAAATAAGCAAGGTGACAGTTTACATCCTTGACATACTCCTTTCCCAGTTTGGATCCAGTCTGTTGTTCCATGCTTGGTTCTAACTATTGCTTCCTGACCTGCATGTGGGTTTCTCAGGAGGCAGTTAAGGTGGTCTGGTATTCCCATCTCTTTATGACTTCTCCATGGTTTGTTGTGATCCACACAATAAAAGGCTTTAGCATAGTCAATGAAGCAGAAGTAGATGTTTTTTTGGAATTCTTTTGATTTTTCTATGATCCAATGGATGTTGGCAATTAGATCTCTGGTTCCCCAACTTTTCTAAATCCAGCCTGAATGTCTGGCAATGAAGGTCAATATATGGGTTTCCTCAGTACTCTTGCCTGGAAAATCCCATGGGTGGAGGAGCCTGGTAGGCTGCAGTCCATGGGGTCATGAAGAGTCAGACATGATTGAGTGACTTCACTTTCACTTTTCACTTTCATGCACTGGAGAAGGAGATGGCAACCCACTCCAGTGTTCTTCCCTGGAGAATCCCAGGGACAGGGGAGCCTGGTGGGCTGCCGTCTATGGGGTCGCACAGAGTCAGACATGACTGAAGCAACTTAGCAGCAGCAACAGCACCATGTAAGAAGTGGTACAATTTCTATTTTAGTGTCAAGACAGGAAAGCACAATTCAGCCATCACCATTATAATCATGCTCTAGACTTGCATTGTCCAATATGGTACCCACCAGTTCTGTGTGGCAAGTGGTATTTGAAATGTGAATAGACCAAACAGTGATCTACTGTAAAGACAATGATGTTAATTTCATGTTTAAATATTATTTGTATGTTAACACAGTAGTAACAGTTAACATACAGTATTAAACATACAGTATTGTACAGTTAACACAGTATTAAAATTCAGATTTGGTTTATCTCTCTCATTTTACTTTAAAAAAGTTTGTTTGGAGAAGTAAGTTCACTCAAAGGGAAAAAATAGACACACATGTACACACACACATCAACTGACACAGACACACATCACCATCCTTGCTATCATGACTTGTTAACCTATTTGAAACCCTACATGCACCTCAATAGCCAAGACATGGAAACAACCTAAATGTCCATCAACAAATGAACGCATAAAGAAGATAAAGCCTACACACACACACACACACACACACTCACACACACAATCACACACAGAGTGGAATATTACTTAACCATAAAAAAGAATGAAATAGCGCTTTTTGCAGCCATGTGGATGGGCCTAGAGGTGATGATACTAAGTGAAATAAGTCAGGCAAAGACAAATACTATGTGATATCCTTTGTATGCTGAATCTAAAATATGATATAAATTAACTTATTTATCAAACAGAAACAAACTCATAGACTTAAAAACAAACTTGTGGTTGCCAAGGGGGAAAGTGGATAGAGGAGTGATGGGCTGGGAGTCTGAGGTTAGCAGATACAAACTACTACATATAGAATTGATAAACAACAAGGTCCTATTGTATATTACAGGGAACTATGCTTAATATCCTGTGATAAACCATAATAGAAAAGAAGAAAGAACTTCTTACCTCTACTTACTTGAGTGTAATAGTATAGAACGAAAAACTGTAGGAGCAGGGATGAGCAGTTCTGAAATTATTCAAGAACAAAAACCATTTGAAAAATGTAGTCATTAGGCTTCATATCCAGCTGCTTCCAACTCTATTTGGATTAACTACTGCTAATCCACATGAATGCCTTTGATAGCAATTACTAATCCTAAATAGGGTTGTCTTGAATGCTTTTAAATAAAATAATACTTGTAAACTATTTTGTTAAAAAAATGTATTATAAAAGTTATATGTCTTCATTTTAAGTAAATTTGTAATAGAGAAAAAATTACATAAATAAAAATCAACATAATTTTATCACCCAGAGAGAGCCACTATTTAGCAAATTAATCTCTGTTTGATAGCTACATATTTGTATTGGTGTATTTTATCTGATTTGTAGGTGTAAATTTGTACTCTGTTCATTTCATTTGGTATTATATTAGAAGTGACTTTCATGTTTACCATAAAAATTGTTTTTAGCAGTAGCAAAATAGTATGTCAGATGGATATACCATAATTTACTTAACTATCCTTTAATTTTAGATCTAGGTTTGTATTATTTTAAATAATGGTGCTTAGTATATAAATCTCAGTCCAATTTCCTAGTATTTCCTGAAAATAGATTTCTAGAAGTGAAAGTAAGTATCACAAAGCATTATTCATTTTCTTAAGCTTCTTGATTCATATTTTCAAATAGCCTTGCTCAATATTTAGAAGCAGAAATCAGAGAGTTCATAATAGAGTTTCAGCTTTATCTTGTGCCTGAAAGCTTTGAGGTTATCAGTTTAATAAAAGGTCTATTTTTTGTTTCCTTCTGCTGCCCTGGTCCCAAGGACTCCCTCTGGGTTTCCCTCTAGTTGAAAGTCACCACTGTTTGGCAAAGCCAGAAACTCGGGTAGGGGGTATTTGATGCACAAGAAATAAGCACAAAATACAGGACCAGAAACAGAGATACACACAGGCAGGGAGCTAAAACAGAGTCCACAGCCAAGGAACTGAAGCTGGGAGGCAGCAGGCTTGGGAGGGTCAAAAAGAGGCTAAGTCAAGAAAGAGTCTCTGTGGCAGAAATCAGTGATGGGGCTCTCAGTGGGTACCTGCTTTATAGTGCCTGCAGGCAGCCAGCTTACGGGAAGCCAGAGGGGAGGAACATGTGGGGGACCACCTGCCAGCCTGCCCATGCCCTTTGGTTATAAATGGGGCATTCCTTCTGACACCAAGCAGGACACTGTAGGGCTCCTGGGCACAAAAGCCTTTCTGTGTCCCCATTTCTTTGATTACAGGAAATAGACTTCATTCAGCCTCCTTGACCTCTGAGTTTCAACAAGCAGGTTCAAACAGTTGCTCATCAGGGAAGGGAAGGGTTGTAGAGACAAGGGAGAAACTGTCGAAAAAAACAATAGTGCAGCCTTGGGGCGGGATCCTGTCTTCCCTTCAAGAGATACATATAACAATAGCTTTGAGCTATTTTGCAGATGTTAAAAAGCCCACCAGGTGAGAGAAGTTAACTGTATACTGCCCACAAGCATGTAGACTTCAGAATAGTTGGAACCAGATCTATGATTCTGACTCCCAACTGTCTCACCACCAACCAACCAGGAAAATGTACATGAGTTGATCATGCTCTCTTTGAACCATTACTGTAAGATTCATCACTACTCTCTCCAGGTGGGGACACACAGTTTTGAGGGCATTAGTTCACTATGGCTCCACGCAAAGCAATAAAGCTATTCTTCTCTACTTTAGCCAAAACTCGGTCTCAGAGATTTAATTCCATGTCAGGGTACAGAGGACAGATTTGGCTTTACTTCCAATATTAAAAATGCTTTTTTCTTGGTTGTCCCTCACATGAAACCCCAAGGAACATGATCCTTATTCTTGAAGGCCTCCTTCGATAGGAAAAAAAGAAAATTGCCTGTATTTATTATTGCCGAGTATCTAATCTCCCTCAGATTCCAAAAAATGCACCATGCCCTTTGTCTGAGTGCTTGTCCTCCTTTGTTTTCTTTCCTTCTACCAGAATCCAGCTCCCAGCCTCTTTCCTTTCTCCTTATACTCTCAGGCTCAAGTGAAAGGGTACTTTATGAACACCTGTTACATGCTGACCCAGAATCTTAGACTTTCCTCTCATGGCCCTTCATCACAGGTGTGATGACACATCCTAAGGCCTTCGTTCCAGTGCAGTGCAGCCTCCAGGTGGGCAAGGTCTGAGTCTGCATGTCTCCTGGGCTGTGTCTTTGTCACTCAAATCCTGGGCCATTTGAGCTGATTAATAAATATCTGTTGAACAAACAAAAACATAAAGCGGTCCATCTTCCTCCAAACATGATCAAAAGCCTTCACTTGGTCCCCTGATCCACCTGAGTGTGTGAATCACAAAGATAGTTTTAGCTCCCAGGCAGACTTCTCCTGCATTTGCTGAGAGCATGCCAGTGAGTCCTGGTATTTTTCAGACAAATCAAATTAGAAATGGTTGTACTCATTTGGAAAATCAAGAACTGGCTTTGAAATCTTTCCCCACAAATTAGATTGAATCAAGATCATTTTCCCCTAGCTCATAAATGCTTGATTGGCTTTGTCTGATGCCTCGTGATGGAAATGCAGCCTTGCATTTCAAGCTCTGTTTTTTACTCACCAGGGTGTTATGATGTCTGGATGATGATTAAAAACAAAACAAACACCCATAATGAAAATGCTTGGTAAATAACAGCTCAGCACAGTAACCCTTGCAAGTGGCACTTTAGGAAACTCTAAAACCAGTCAAGGTAAGAAGAAATTCAAGCTAAGTCTGCTGTATTCCCTTGAGGTCTTAAGAACTGGTTTTCTGATACAGCAGGACAGCCGTATCTGAGTTATCATCTATTATCAGGACCCAAGGAAGGGATGTGCCAGGACTTGGCTATGATATTTGCAGAGTCCTAGCAGGAGCCACCTGGCCACCTACTTTTCCCTCTCTTGCTCAAACATGTGGTTCTTGCTCTAACTTCCACCTTAGTCTCCAGACTTGATTCAGACTCATGCCACATTTGGTCCAGGTATATTCCTAGACTACCTCCACCTGTGACCTCAGGTCTTTTTCAACAAACTAAGAATGGTCCAATCTTTTATTTTATACTTTAAAAATTGTATGTTAGTGAAGCATAATTGATGTCCAATGTTGTGCTAGTTTCTGGTGTATAGCAAAGTGATTCAGTTACACACGTATGTAATAGTTTGAATCTACTTATCCCAGACTCTCAATCCATCCCTCAGCTACACACCTCCTGTTTGGTAACCACAGGTATGTTCTCTATGTCTGTGAGTCTGTTTCTGTTCCATAGATAAATTCATTTGTATCATATTTTAGATTCCACGAGTAAGAGATATCATGGTGTTTGTCTTTCTCTGTCTGATTTATTCCACTAGGTATGATAATCTCTAGGTCCATCCATGTCGTTGCAAATGGCATAGTTTCATGGAATGTTCCACTCTTTAAAATTCTCCATCTTTTTTCTTTCTCTTTTTCTGTGAGGGCAGACAGGGGAGCTCTTGGATGAGAGACAGCTGGATGTGCTGGGTGCCAGAGGACCTGGCTCGCAGATCTGACAGATCGATTTCTGATTCATGCCATCTTTCCAGCTAATGCCAATCCACCGTGCCACCCCACATCAGAGGCACAGTGAGAGGGTGGGCTCTTCCCTTTGGGAGAGTTAGTTACAACTGTGTTTTTGTTTGTCTGGAGGCTGGAGGCTGCCAGGAGGCAGAAGGCCCTAGGGCAGTTTTCCCCCACATCTTAGGGATCCTATCAGATTTGATGAAGTCCAAGCCGTAGCATTGCAGCTGCATCAGCTCTATTGCACATCCTGGTGTACTAGGTCTTCAGATTCCCACTGCTGTTTCCCCTTTGTCCTACTTTTCCCAGATAGCTCAAGGCCAGAGCTGAGCTAATGAATAGCATTTGGTGGGTGAAATAAAGTCTCAGGAGAAGAGAGTCAGGAAGTTGTGGCAAATGACCAGACTGAGAATGAGTTAGAGGCCACTGACCTTGCCTTTTCCTCACATGCCTTTTATCTATAATTTCTGTATTTTCAGATTAAATTGGAAGCAGAGCAGAGGATAACTTTCTCATGCTTTCTGCAAAAGTGCTAACTGGCTTGAATCACTATCTCAGGCAGTAATAAGTATCTTTCTAGTGAAATGAGTTCAGAAGGAAAGCACTTGCCAAACCAAGATGGTGCCCATTATTCCTGGTCAAAGGTCGACTGGAAAAAATGCCCACAAATGAGAAATGCCTATGAGCGATTCATTAGTGATTGGCCCCTTTAATTTGGCTAATAGACCTCTTGGCCAATAGACCATTCTGTTGGCAAAATGGTCTATTTGGCCAATAGAAGATCAGCAAGTAAGTAACAATTGTGAAGTAAAGTGAATTCTTGCCACAGAGATAAGACAAAGGCAACATCCAAATAGAAATTTAGGCACAATTAGCTTTTGCTAATAAGGTCTAAAATTGGTCATGTATTAATACATCCATGGGAGAGCGGCGAGTGGAAGTCCCAGCGCACAGTGAGTTTCTGTCTTTGGAGTCAAACCTGCCTCTTGCAGTCTCCTTTTCTTTGTACCCCGAGTCTGAGAGTCGCTACTGACTCTAAATCCCCGCTCCCGCCCCACCACCCCTAGCAAATTGAAACGTCTCCATAAGCGACGAAAGGGCGCCTGGCTTTTGGTTTAAAGTCCGCACTGAAGCCGGTTCCTTCGTTTGGAAGACTGAAACGCTGCGTTTCGCACCTTTTTCCGACTTAAAACCATTTACCGACCTCACTGACCCCTCTACCCTCTCTGCACCACATACACTTATATTAGGCGAGGTGGTTTATTCGCTCCACGTTCTTCAGCCTCTCCTTCTCCGGCCCTGGAGGCCTTGCTGGCCGCCCCGCTCCCGGAGAGGCCGCGTTCTCTCCCGGGTCCTGGGATTCTGGAAAACCCGCACCACTCCTGAGACCTCCTCCCTCCCAGCCGTCTGTCCTTACGTCTCCTCAGGCCGGTCCTTCTGCCCTTCAGAGCGACCTTTCCCCTGATCCCTGGTAGGGGGAGGTGACCTGAACCAGCCACGTGATGCCCGTGGTTCTTCGGCCCCAAATACCACCAGCTGGAATTTGGCTCTTGCAGCAAGACCTTTCTTATTCAGTCTCCTACCCTGTAAATAGTGGGAGGAAGGCGGGATCAGGAGGAGCAGAGACAGCGACTCCTAGAGAAATGGAAAATTGAGAAAACTATGTGGGACAAGCGATGGCAGTGACGAGGATTGTGAGGAACTTGGAAGACACAGCTTCATGAAAGAGAATGAGCCTTGAAGGGACCAGGTGGGGAAAGAAATTTCAAATGCTCTAATACCCTATTCAGTTACATATTAACATAGCATTCTTTTTGTATACTATTTTACAATGCTGTTTTTGAAGACGGGGTAGGAGGAAAAATAGTTGATTGGTTGTTATACTCTGGTAAGCATGGTTTATTTATTTCTTCAATTGGACTTCTTTTTAAAAAACAATGGACCAGTATTATCTTCTGCCTTTTTACTTTACTGTATATATATATATATATATATGTATATATAATATATACACACACACATGCACAAGCACTATATATATATATAATATCTATGGAGACTCTTGCTGTGTTTCCTGCAGTTAGAAAGCAATTGATAGGCAAAAGGCCTAGATTTCCTTGAACCATTATTTAAAAAACAGTCTTTTAAAATGCAGGTACCTGGTTGTACCTCTCACGCCAACACTGGAAATGATTCTGATGATGCCTATCATGCCTTCTAAGAAAAGATAGATGAAAAAATGTAAGTTTTCAAGACTTCCCTGGTGGTCCAGTGGTTGAAAATCCACCTGGCAATGTAGGGCACGTGAGTTCGATCCCTGGTCAGGTGGTTAAGATCCCACATGCCATGGAGCCACTAAGCCCATGTATCACAACTCTAGAGCCCATGCTCCGTAACAAGGGAAGCCACCACAAGGAGAACCCCATGCACTGCAACTAGAGAGAAGCCCCCACTGGCCGTAACTAGAGAAAGACCGCATGTGGCAACAAAGATCCAACACAGCCAAAAACAAAATAAATATTTTTAAAATGCAGGTTTTCAGTCTCAGATGCACAAAGAATGAGGTTCCTGGGAATCTCAGAATTACCCAGTCCACCAGCCTCAGGTTGAAAAAGAAGAAACTGAGACTCTCAAGGTGACTGGTCTCAGGTAACCTGAAAAGTGGCAGATCAGGAAACAGAAAAGTGAGTCAAGAACAATGTTGGACATGAGGCCCATGCTCTGATTTGATCCTAAAGCAACCTTCTACAATTATTTTCTGGATATGGAGCAAAAATTAAGAAATAAGAGAGACCATATGGTTTTCCTGGTAAATATTCATGATAAGAATCTGGTTCTGCTTATACTGAACAATTTCATTTATTTTTCCCCTCAAAATTCAAAGTCAGATGCTCTCTACTCAATAACAAATGAATTTTAATGGGAAGCCCATGCAAGTAGTAATGAGTAGCAAACTATTACAAGGCAGTCTAAGAGATATGATAGGTGTATGTCAACATGTGTATGGATCTATGGAGAAATTGTCTAGGGACACAAACCACTGGGAACCAGTGGAGAAGACAGCCACTTCGGAGATGGGTGGAGAAGTTCTGGAAAGGCCCCAGGATGAGTAGGAAAAAGATCCACTTGGCCTTGGAAGAAGGGAGAAGGGGGATGCAGAGGCCTGAACAAGTCACTCCTGGTGGATGGAGAAAGGCAGGAAGTGCATTTAGGGGACAGGTTTCCATAGTAACCACACACATGGACTGAATGAATGAGCTTAAGGACTTCCAATGTCTTCATGCCAGAGTGTGAGGGGCCACCAGTCCATGAAGGTAATGGTCAATCTGAAGTGAAGGAGTTGAGGTCCCTGGGCAGGCAGAGGAGAGTGGAAGCCCCTGAACCCTGCATAGCAGCTGCGATCAATTTTACCTACAAACTCTCTGCCATTTGTCCCACTTTGTATCTAGACAGAGCTCTCCAAAACCCCTTAACTGTCCTTGTCTCCATTATCTCCATAGTTGCCCAAAGTATGACCCGTGAGCATCCTTTCTTGCACACAGTGCACACTCTATTGTCATTCAGTTGTGTCTGACTCTTTGTGACCCCATGGACTACAGCATACCAGGCTTCCCTGTCCTTCACGATCTCCCAGAGTTGGCTCAAACTCATGTCCTCTGTGTCGATGATGCCATCCAACAATCTCATCCTCTCTTGACATTTCTCCTCCCCACATACAGCACATTCTATTGCCTACATATAGCTCCCTGAGGGATGCATCTGAAGCACAATATGACCATACTGCCTTATTTTTATATCAATTTTCTCTTCACCCTTTCCTATTCCATTTCTTCCATAGGATCAAGTTCTAGTACTTCTACATGGTGTAAGTTTTAATGACTTCATCTCTTCCTGTCTTTCCTACTGCATCTTCCCTGCTATTATGCTAGTTTCTAGACAGCTGTCTACTGGCCTTCTGCCAGATCCTTGTATGTGTCGCCCACCTTCCTGCCTCTGACCTTAGAAAATGCTTTCCTTTTCTGCACAGATGACACTCCTCCTCACTCTCTAACTAGTTACACCTGCTCTTCTGTAAAGTCTCACTTCCTATGTCACTTCCCTCAGGAAGCCTTCTGTAACCCTCCAGATTAGAACAGGCTTCCTTTGTTTGAGACCTCATGTTCTGTTTCTTCACAGCAAATGACCTGGACATTTTCCTCTGCCCTTCAAAGGGAGGGCCACCTTTGAGAGGATGAATCAATGAGTAGGGCTTGCTTCCTCTACTGATACAAACTTGGTTCTTGTGTTTTAAGTTCCTGACCATTCTTAGGAGCTCATTGAGCTTCATAAGTCAGATGAGGAACAGGACACTCTTGTTGTTAATGGTACAAAGTGAAATGTGTTTCCATAGAAATGGACAGTCTCTCTAAGATGGTCTATGAACAAATCTTTGCATTTCAAAGTTCTGTGCTTCAGCCATAGAAATCAGACTCTTTTTTCTGAGAAAAGTGGTAGGATGGGAACTTTTGAATTTTACAACTGCAAAGAAAAGGCTAAGGTGGATCCTAAAGAAGGAAACTGGACATGGTTTGGTGCTCCCCAAAGGACAGATGAACCCAGGGCTTCCAGATACCTTATATCATGGAGGATGATGCACATATATGAGCATGGAGGCACAGGACACTAAGAACTGCCATGCTGGGGACAGAGAGGCCCCTACTTACGGGTACCAGTGACGTGAGGCTTAGTGAGGTTATCATCCCATGGAGGGTTGCCATCCAACCAGGACATGGTGGTGCTGTCAGGAAAGGCACATCAGACATACAGGATTTAGACTTTCCAATGTAGAGGGACCTTCTTTTGAGACAATTAAAGACCCTGTAGCTCTAGTAAGATTTGTAGTGGAAAAGGGACCATGGTGCTAATACTGACTTACTTTCAGTCTCTTCTGTAGGACCAGGGCTGGTTGATTTACCTTGAAGATTGGACCACCAATGTGAATAATTTTGTCAGGGACACTTTGTACCAGTTACAATCAGAAATGTACATTTACTGACTATAGACCTCAAAGAAATAGGATCCCATTTAAATATATATATTATATTAATTATTATATATTTTATAACATATTATTATAAAACTATAAACTATAAAAGTATATGTTTATATACAAACATATATATATATTATATATATAACTTATAAACTCCTGTGCTCAACACATTGTTTTACAATGTTGGAGAAATATTGAATGTACATTGAAATCACTAATGAATTAAATGTAGAATAGAATGGAGAGAGTCTGAGATATGGAGCATCCTTCTTAGTGGGAATAGGATGAAAGTTGAAGCAATATTTTAAGCTGGTATATAGGAGAGAATATGGTGGTTGATTTTTTGCCACTGATTTTGACTCTGTTTTAAAGTACAATATCTTCTTTTTTGTTTTACAATTTCATGTCTTTTAAAAGAAATTGAACTATGGTTGATTTACAATGTTGTGTTAGTGTATATGTGCATATATATATATATATGTTCCTTTTCTGTTATGGGTTATTATGAGAGATTGAGTATAGCTCCCTATGATATAGAGGAGGTTCTTCTTAGTTATTTTATATATAATAGTGTGACTGTGGGTGGCACTAGTGGTAAAGAACCTGCCTGCCATTACAGGAGACACAAATGATGCAGATTTGATCCCAAGATTGGGAAGATCTCCTAGAAGAGGACATGGAAACCCACTTCAGATTTCTTGCCTGGAGAATCCCATGGATGGAGGAGCCTGGTGGGCTATAGTCTATAGGGTCACAAAAAGTCAGACAGACTGAAGTGACAGCACATGCTCACAGTGTGAGTATGTCAGTACCCAACCTACCTCCCTAAGATTCTCCCTTTGGGAACCATAAGTTTGTTTTTTATTTCTGTGGGTCTGTTTCTACTTTGTAAATAAGTTCATTTGTATCACTTTTTTAGGTTCCACACATAAGTGATATCATATGGTGCTTGTCCTCTTTCTGACTTAAGTCACTTAGTGTGATAATCTCTAGATCCATCCTTGTTGCTGCAAATGGAATTACTTTATTCTTTCTAATGGTTAAGTAATATTATCTTCTTGTATGCACTTTCTAAGTCGTTGCTGAAGACTCCCTCCAATGCTATCATGAGAAGGATTCTGAAGTCACAAATGATTCATG
>SJYX01007939.1:32436-57175 GCA_006410675.1 Oreotragus oreotragus | reverse complement strand
CGTGGAGAGAATAAACATACAGTTCCTACAGTTCTTGAGTTTTCTTCCAACTTCCCAGCTTGTTGGAAGCTTTCTTTCATCTTCCCAACCCTGGATTCAGCAAACAGTTTGAACAGCAAGACAACTGGCATAGTCAGCAGGATGCCCAGCAAATAGAGGAGCCTGAGGCTCCAATGAATGGAAGAAGCCAGTGGCCACCACATAGCAGGTGGTAGCATGTAGCTGTGTCGTTTTGGTGTGGGCCCCAGTGGAAGACTGGGAAGCAGTGGATGGGTCTCCAGGTAGCATTGACCAGATAGCATTGAAAAGGTGTCACAGGCAGTGAGCTCCCATTTCCAGGATGTGGCGGCATGGACTGTGGCTGGCACCGTGGGGTGGATTTTCCTAACTGCCTTGAAGGTGAATATGGATAGTGCTCTCTGTGATGCTGCACAAGTGTGCAAGTTGTTGAGATGGGAGGAAGAGCTAGAGCAGCGTATACACATGCTGGAGCAAGAGATGTGTGGCCATGAGGAACCCACCACCTCAAACTATGAAGTAATGAGGGACGATGATGATGAGCATTGTGAGACCACAGGTCCCCACTTGGTAGCATGGCCCGTTGTGCAGCAGAAAGTGAAGCATGTGCAGCCTATTGCCCAGGGGGACATCCTCAAGGGGCCCTCAGAGTGACTGAGTTCATGATGTATCGACCATATGCTTATGCAGAGTTAGTCAACTTAGGTAAGCAGTTTCGGCAGAAACAAGGAGAACCCTTGGCAGCATGGCTCTTGCAACTCTGAGACACACGGGTGGATGCTGTAATTTGTTCTGGGGACAAAATAGAACTGTCGTTATCTATAACCACTTTCCCCTCACTGAGATAAAGATTGTAGAACATTATGAGACCATGGGTCTCTGCTTGTTAGCTAGGCCCATCGTACAACTGAGAGCAGAGTAGGAGTTTAAGCACCCACAGCAAGAGATACAGGTGCTTCAGTTAGAAGATTACATGGCTCCCAAGGATGTTCCTTAAGATGCCCTTTTTGGCTTTGAATAGGGCTCAGGCCAAGGTGTCTGCCCAAAGAGCCCAAGCTGGGACCTGAGGCCCCATGTGAACTTGCAATTAACTGTGCTTAGTCGCTCAGTCGTGTCCTGCTCTTTGCGACCCCATGGACTGCAGCCCACTAGGTCTCCTTTGTCCATGGGGATTCTCCAGGCAAGAATACTGGAGTGGGTTGCCATGTCCTCTTCCAGGGGATGTTCCTAACCCACGGATTGAACCCAGGTCTCCCGTGTTGCAGGCAGATTCTTTACCCATCTGAGCCACCGGGTCACTAGCTAATATACAGAGAGCAAAGGCCCTGGTGGATGCTGGTGCTGAATGTGAACTTGTTTACAGCAAGCCAGAGCAGTTTCCTGGTTCTAGTACACACATTCATGGCTATGGCAGCCAAATGATGAAGATTTAGGCTATGTCCTATGGTGTAGATTTAGAACAGTGTACTGTAGAGGCTGTATCCTCAGATTTAGAAAAGTATAATCATGTAGGCAGATTGTGAACACTGCGAAAATCCCCTCCTTGAAGGGATGGGCCCAGTGCCTCTGGGGTATTTTGCAGGTCCTTAATAAAAAACCCTGCAGAGGTGGAGTTGCCCCTGTGGAGGCTTTCATGCAATTTCACAAGGACAGATGGTGGACGAGATTTGGCAATGGAAGATAAAGGCACTCCATGTGTGGTGGGTGTTTCTTCTAGCCCCATGAGGGGAAGAACTGCAAAATGAGTTCAGTGATACCTGGCATTGGGTTTTGCTATGTATTGGGGATGTAACTGTTTGTTACTATACCATCTACTGTCATTGCAGAATGTGGGTTCAAGGGTCAGAGTTACTTGCCAAGGGACTATCACGGAAGATGGATTGAGCATAGATTCTGAGGTGAGAGACCCTGAAGGGGTGAAATATAGGGTAAGAGCAAATTTGCCAAGATGGTGGTGGTCAGGCTCTCTTGCCCCATGGTATCTCGCTCTTGCCCCGTGTTTTGTAAATACGTGGTTATGTAACAGCTGAGATCACATAGCACTGTGCATGTGTGTGAAGATGTACCCACTTGGCCAACGGCCACTTTTGTCCTGTAAACGTATATAAGCTCCACCTGAAAAGCCCTTGAGTCCACATTATAGCTTCATTTTGGCTGCATTCACTGGTCAAACACAACAGAATACAACATGTCTGCTGCAAAGCTGCTGTGCCAGCCCAGAAAGAATACACATGTGCAGTTCCTATGGCTCCTTGAGTTTTCTTCCAGCCTCTCCACTCATACTTTGCCTACCCTGGGTTCAGCAAACAGCATGCACAGTGAGGAATAGCAAGACAGATGTGACAAGGGTGGCTGCCCAGCAGTGGTGTGACAGGAGGCCGAGCCAGAAACCCTTCCTGGGAGAACTGGGTCAGATTTGGTGTAAAACTCATTTCCTATCCATTCCCATCTCTCTCTCCTACTTGCCCTTGGACCTAACATTGGAGAACACAGCAGGGAGGTGCTCTAAAAACAAAGAAATTTTGGATAGTTCAGGTGGCTGCCTGGACACAGGACAACAGAGGACAGTGGGAGGAGAATGTTGGGGGTGGGGGGAGTGAAGGAGCACGGCCTGAAGTGACCCAGAGAAACCATCCAGAGACAATGCATTTCCAAGTTATCCTGCTCCCTGGTGAGCATAGTGTTGTTCCCCACACCTAGTCTTATTTTAACAGAATCTCTGGGGCATTTATTTGAAGTTCTTGCCATCATCATCTTTCTCAGGACTTCGTGTGTCCCCTGAAGGCCCCTCAAGGGATTCTGGGTTCCCTGGTCTATTTACAGATAGTGAGGCCCATTATATGTCCAATGGAATGAAGCAGCCTGGCCTCTCATCAGATGTGGGAGAACTGGTCAAAGAAGGGGAAAATCTCAGTTCTTCTAGATCCCTGCTGTCATGAGGACTATCCACATAGAACACTTGTGACATGGTTTAGGTGGAGCTAAACATTGTAAAATTGGATTTTTTTCAAGTATTTTTTTTAATTGAAGTGTAGTTGATATACAATGTTGTGTATATACATATATATACACATACACACATATATTCAGGTCAGTTTTCATTCCAATCACAAAGAAAAACAATGTCAAAAGATGTTCAAACTACTGCACAAGTGCACACATCTCACACTCTAGCAAAGTAATGCTCAAAATTCTCCAAACTAGGCTTCAGCCGTACATGAACTGTGAACTTCTGGATGTTCAAGCTGTGTTTAGAAAAGGCAGAGGAACAAGAGATCAAATTGTCAACATCCATTGGATCATAGAAAAAGAAAGAGAGTTCCAGAAAAACATCTACTTCTGCTTCATTGACTATGCTAAAGTTTTTGACTGTGTGGATCATAACAAATGATAGAAAATTCTTTAAGAGATAGGAATACTGGACTACTTTACCTGCCTCCTAAGAAATCTGTATGCAGGTAAAGAAGCAACAGTTACAACCGGACATAGAACAACGGACTGGTTCCAAATTGAGAAAGGAGTATGTCAAGACTGTATATCATCACCTTGCTTATTTAATTTATATGCAGAGTACAACATGCAAAATGCTTGACTGGATGAAGCACAAACTAGAATCAAGATTGCCGAGAGAAATATCAATAACCTCAGATATGCAGATAACATCACCCTTATGGCAGGAAGTGAAGAGAAACTAAAGAGCCTCTTGACGAAAGTGAAGGAGAGTGAAAAAGCTGGCTTAAAACTAAACATTCAAAAAATGAAGATCATGGCATCCGGTCCCATCACTTTATGGTAAATAGATGGAGAAACAATGGAAACAGTGACAGACCTTACCTTCTTGGGCTCCAAAATCACACTGTAGGTGATGACTGTAACCATGACATTAAAAGATGCTTACTCCTTGAAAGCAAAACTATCACAAACCTAGACAGCATAATAAGAACAGAGACATCACTTTTCCAACAAAGGTCCAGGAGTCATGTATGGATGTGAGAACTGGACCATAGAGAAAGCTGAGCACTGAAGAATTGATGCTTTTGATCTGTGGTGTTGGAGAAGACTCTGGAGAGTCATATGGACTGCAAAGAGATCAAACCAGTTAATCCTAAAGGAAATCAACCCTGAATATTTATTGAAAGGATGGATGCTGAAGCTGAAGCTCCAATACTTTGGCCACCTGATGGGAAGACAATCTGGCCACTGGAAAAGACCTTGATGCTGGGAAAGATTGAAGGCAGGAGAAGGGGACGACAGAGGATGAGATGACTCAATGGACATAAATTGGTAATGGACAGCAAAGCCTGGCGTGCTGTAGTCCATGGGGTTGCAGAGTCAGACATGACTGAGCAACTGGAATTGAACTGAATTGATATATTCAATGTGTGCATGCTAGGTCACTTTAGTCATGTCCGATTTTTTGTGATGCTATAGACTGTAGCCCACTAGGACCCACTGTCCATGGGTTTCTCCAGGTAAGGATACTGGAGTGGGTTGCCATGCCCTCCTCCAGGGGATCTTCCTGACTCAGAGATGAAACCCACATGTCTTAAGTCTCCTACATTGGTAGGCAGGTTGTTTTCCACTACAGCCATCTAGGAAGCCTCAGTTATACATAATATACATTTTAAAAATGTTATTTTCTTTATGGCTTCTTACAGGATATTGAATATAGTTCTCTGTGCTATACAATTGTACCTTTTTATTTACCTATTAGTGTATAATAGTTTGTGTCTGCTAATCCCAAACTTCCAATCGTCCCCCCTCTACCTCTTTCCCTCTTGCCACTCACAAGTCTGTTCTCTATGTTTGTGCGTCCTAAACAGTGGATTCTAAGATAACGGGGAAGGGACATTTTTCAAAGTCTTAAGCTTCTACCTTCAGTCTTGTCATCCTTTCCCCCTTCTACACAGCCTCAAACTTTGGGTGCAGCTTTGTTCTGGCAAATTGTTACTAGAGGTGATGTTTACCTCAGGAAAGAAAAAGGGGAAGAAAAGTTACTGTTGTCTCCCAAGTTCCCTGTGGGAGCATTCCTGACTGCTTAAAAAAGACAGTCTTGCCTCAGTTAATCTGCCATCAGTAGGAATATTTCATCTTGAAAGGAAATCAACCAGAATTCGAAAAAATGCAAATTAAAACAGCAATAGGATCTGAAAAGCTAGGTGGTAGATTTTTTTTTTTTTAAGTGATACCCAAGACAAAGGAGGATGTTCTCAGAGATGGCTGCCAGAAGCATCTGTGGCACACAGACATAGGTTTGTCCCCATTGTCGCTGGGAAGGAGGACCCTGGCTTTTGAATTACCCAGCTACTCCAAACTCAATCTGTGCAACTTTTTAAATGAATGTAGTGTCATTGTGTAGAATACATAAGATACACATGTGAGCACTTAATGCCAGGGACAGTATAAACTGTGGGCAATTTCTTTTTTGTTATTTTATTCTTTCAATTAATTTTTATTGGAGTACAATTGATTTACAATGTTATGTTAGTTTCTACTACACAGCAAAATGAATCAGCTATGAATATACATATATCCTCTCTTTTTAAAATTGTCTTCACATTTAAGTCACCACAGACCACTAAATAGAGTTTCCTGTATTATACAGTAGATTCTCATTAGTTATCTATTTTATACATAGTATCAATAGTGTATGTCTGTCAATACCAGTCTCCAAAATCATCCCAACCCCCATCCCTTTTCGTGTTCATACGTTTGTTCTCTATGTCTGCATCTCTATTTCTGTTTTGCAAATAAGATCATCCATACCATTTTTCTGGATTCTACATATGTGTTAATATACATTATTTGTCCGATTTCTTGATGGATTCGGGTTTCCCTGGTGGCTCAGAGGTTAAAGCATCTGCCTGCAATGTGGGAGACCCAGCTTTGATCCCTGGGTTGGGAAGATCCCCTGGAGAAGGCAACCCACTCCAGTATTCTTGCCTGGGAAATCCCGTGGGTGCAGGAGCCTGGTGGCCTACAGTCCACGGGGTCGCAAAGAGTCGGACACGACTGAGCGACTCACTTTCTTGATGGATGGATATAAAGGGCCTTTATTCTTTGACATGTCAATTAACTTCTGGGAATCTACTCAAAAGAGAACACATCTAAACAGCCACAACAAATGATCAATGCAAGAATATGCTTATATTCCACTGTTGATGAGTACATTAGTAGAAATCCATTATTGGTAGAAGTTTGTTTGTTTTCAGAAGTACAGGACTATCACTAACAAACATAATTGGGACCTAATGATGTTTTTCTGGATTAGGAGATTGTTTGAGCTGAATGATTAGCCTGCTCTAGGACTAGAAGCTGTACTAGGTGTCTAACCTCACTACTTGACCACTTTAGTGGGAAGTTAAATTCAGGTAGCTAGGCAACACAGGGCATTCCCTTTAGGAAATTCCTGCCATTCACCTCCCCCCACTCCACCCCCCATCCCCGGAGTGGTGCAGGTTACAGGAATGACTCTAAAAGGCAGAGTTAGCATCATTCAGAGGCCTTGAGAGATTTTTAGGGAATAAGAATCTGTGACTAGAATGCACTTGTGGTTGCCAAGGGAAAGTTGGGTGGGGTAAGAGTGGATTTGGAACTTGGGTTTAGTGGATGCAAACTGCTATATGTAGAATGAATAAACAAGACACTGTATAGCACAGTGAGCTATATTCAATATCTTGTAATAAACTATAATGGAAAAGAACATGAACTATATATCTATTTATTTGTATATATGCATATATATACACACATACCCATGTGTAATGGAATCACTTTACTGTACAGTAGAAATTAGTGCAACATTGCAAATCAACTATATTTCAATGAAAAACATCCCCTCCAAAAAAACACGTGTGCATGACTATGTAGAGGAGAATATTGTCTCACACTTACCTGAATAAGTTTACTGACAGTATTGTAGAGATTAGTTTAGAATTTAAAAGAGACAAATGGTAGTGGTGCTAAATGAGAAGTTGTTGGCTATAAAAATTCCAAATGGCTTTCATGTTGTAATAGCTGTTCATAATCTACAAGGTGCTCCAGGCTTTTTCCTTATTCATCTAGTAAGAGTGACTCAGCACATGGCTCAGCTGAGCATATATATATATACACACACACATGTCTTTATTTTCCTGTAACTTCCCCAAATAAACTGACCTATTTTCTCACACTTATGTGAAGAATTTTCTTCTTCCTGCTTCTACTATATATAAACACACACTTAATACTCCCCACTTCTGGTCCTCTCATGCACCCCTCAATCTTCATGTTACTAAAAATACTCTTAATATGTTAAAAATATGGCCAATGTCATTTTACTGCTTCTGATTTTGTATGATAACTTTGGCAAGCATAAAAGGCTTTTAAACTCTACTTCTACTCATTTTTGTTGCCTTATCTCCTTCATATCCCTGGCCCTCTCTGTCCCATTTCAAGTTCAGAAATGACTCACTTTTCAGGAATGCCATTTTGTTTATTTCTCCAAGCTTTTGCGAACACTATGCCGTTTACTAAGAAGTAACGACTGGACATTTCGCCCCTGTCCTTCCCCACTTCCTTCCAGGAAAACATCACCTTCCTTATGAAACCTTTGCTCTTTTAGCTATTTCTTTTCCCAAGCTGCCCTGGAAGCTGGTGTCAGTGGCTTTCCACATTGTAACAGAATTTTCTCAAGTGTACCACTTGGAAAAGTATCCCAGGTCTTGGCATTAGTTGACTTGCAGTACCTCATTACTCAGTGAATGAATGTTGTTATTTTTATCTCTGGATCCCTAGAAACTTCTGATGTTTCCTGTCCCTCCACTGCCCTAGGTCTTTGATGACTCTTTTTCCAGATAGCACTGTGATCCATAAAATAGGAATGGAAAACAATCTTGTGGCTGAATCTGAACAAAGCTAACATATTTTTCCCTTTAAGATCTTACTGCTGAATGTGGAATAATCCTGAAATTAAGGTCAGCTCCAGGTGATTGTTTATATCAGCTGTCAGACTGCAGAATAAAAAATGGCTTTTATATGTTTGATTTTTATTGTTTTCCAGGGCAATGTCACTTTTTCCTGCTCCGAACCACAAATTGTTCCCATCACATTTGTCAACTCCAGCAGCAGTTATTTGCTGCTGCCTGGGACCCCCCAAATCGATGGGCTCTCAGTGAGTTTCCAGTTTCGAACCTGGAACAAGGACGGTCTCCTTCTGTCCACAATGCTCTCTGAGGGCTCAGGGACCCTGCTGCTGAGCCTGGAGGATGGAACCCTGAGACTCGTGATTCAGAAAATGACGGACCGTGCAGCTGAAATCCTCACAGGTACTGTCTGCTGACAACTTCTAGATCACTTTCTTATTCAGCCAAGTCGACACATGTTTGAGATTCTGACCAAAACATACAGGCTCCAGCTCCCAGGGATGTGGGATAATCAGTCTTCACAAACTTCAAGTTTGAAGATCCAATAATTTTTTTAATCTTACAAAAAATTATATTGTAGTATAATTGATTTATAATGTTGTCTTAGTTTCAGGTTACACCAAAATGATTCAGTTATACATATACCATATACATATACATGTGTTTTGCAGATTTTTACACTTGTGTCATTTTTCAGATTCCACATATAAGTGATATCATATGATATTTTCTTTGTCTTACTTCACTTCATATAATCACTTAATCTTTATCTGTGAAGATTGGAAAGCACTTCATTTTACAGCAGTATATATTAGGCCCTAATGTGTGGCAATATGGAACAGAGGTATGAACCATATCCTGGCTCTTCTATCTGCCTTTCCTTTAACATGGAGCTATGAAATTTTCTCCCTCCTTCTCTATTTGTTATATTACTGTCCTTCCAGAAACAGCATGTTCACTTAGTGACAAGTACTTACAGAGGTCAGACTTACATGCAGGCATTGGATTGGAGGCTAAGGCAGGCAGGTAGGTCAATGAATCGTCTGAGAAGCCTTCCTGGCTCTACAGTTTGACTCAAACCCCCTCTTCTAGGCCAATATCTATCCCAGATTACATGATATTGCATCTTTCTTTAATTTAAATATCTTTCTTTCGTCACTGGACTGTGAGCTCTGTCATCCAAACAAATTAAAGAAATTTGAATTAGGGAGCAAAAGACATAATTTAACAGTTAAGATCAGGTCAGACAATGGGGAAACCAGAGTCAAGGGATGAACAAAAAACCCACTGAACATCTGTAAACGACAGAAGCGTCTGGGTCTGCAAGTCAGTAAGGAGGGTCCAAAGGTGCCTCTTCCGCTTATCAGTCTGTGGCCCTAGATTAAGTTCCTAACTTTGTCTCCCATGTAAGAGTGTATTAGGAACCTATAGCTGCGTAACAAATTATGCCAACATGTAGTGATTGAAAACAGCACGTGCTATGTCTCAGTTTCTAAGAGTCAGGAATCCAGAGGCCCTCTGACTGGGTAGTTTGTGGCTATAATCAGCTTGTTAGTAGGGACAATGGTCATCTCAGGTTTCAACCAGGATTAATTCTGCTTGCAGGCTAACTCACATGGCTGTTGACAGGCCTCAGAAGATTCAAACTTATCCCTGTGGCCTCTCCAGAAGGCTGCCTCATTGATCGGGCAGTACTATTAATCCAGAGCGAGTGACTTTGGATAGAGTGAGAAAGAACCCTCAGGACAATGCCATGATGTTTATGTATCTCATAGCAAGAGTAGCATCCCATCATTTTCAACATATTCTGCTCATTAGAAAAGAGAATAAATCTAGCCCTTGCTCAAGTCAAGGGGATTATACTAGTGTCTACCCAGCAGGAATCATGGGTCATTGGTACCATCTTAGCATCTACCTGTAATAGGAGATGGAAAAAAAAAAATGTTTATGTTACAAGGCTGTGATGGTGATTGAAAACGAAAGTGTTAGCCACTCAGTTGTGTCCAACTTTTTACAGCTCATGGACTGTAGCCTGCCAGGCTCCTCTGTCCTTGGAATTCCCCAGGCAAGAATACTGGAGTGGGTAGCCATTCCCTTCTCCAGGGGATCTTCCCGACTCAGGCATCAAACCTGGGTCTCCTGCATTGCTGGTGAACTCTTTACCACCTGAACCACCATGAGATTAAATGGATCAAACCTTTGACACAGTGCTGAGAAGCTATTTAGCAAGTTTCTCTTTCTTCCACACCAACTCAAGATCTATGGTGAAAATAGGCCTCACTCCTCAAAGTCATAAAAACTGAGTAATTTGCACACTCCTGGGACTTTCATAAAATTTACAAGATTTCTAGTTATGGGAGGTGAGTTAAATCTCTTAGAAACATACCAGTTTTCATGTGTAAAGTTAGAAAATTTAAACCTCAATCCTTATGTGAAGAAGAAAAATGGTGACCTGGCACTGGGCTTTTTCTCTTTAATTGGTGAATTGGTTGAGTGCAGAGACTTGTATGCCTCAGGTCAAAATGCAGTTTTAATAAAGTACAGGCCCCAGTGGCACTTTGCTCTAAAGCATTAAGGTGTTACCTGTATTATTAAGCTTGTGTAAGTCCATTAAAATGTGTTTGTGACTGAGAGACAGGCTGGTAAAAGCTGCCCCATTACCCAGCTACAGAGGGAGAAAAAAAAATCATCGGGTATTTTTAACCTGTCTCTCAAAAGGATCAGACAAGGAAAAGAAAGTTTTAAAAACATTCTGATGTCTATCTCAGAAAACTTGTTTGCTTTTTTCCCCAAGAGTTTCCTGAATTTTGGAAATTATGAATTTCTTTCACTTTTCTTTGAAATGGATTAAGGCTTTTTGTCTCCTGGTGTTTTTCTATCCCAGGTAAAGGACAGATAAACAAATAAACAAACAAACAAACAAAAAGCAAAAGAACAAAACTGGTTTTCTCCTCCCTTACATTTCTGAGGAAACTTGTTTTCCAAGTACTTGAGATTGTATCGGCTTTGTAAGAAGTGAAAAACTCATGTGAGAAATTAGAAAATAATAACTGTTGTTCTGAAAGTTTTTGAGGCCCTTGGGACTACCCTTGACACATGGTACTCCATGGAAACTAGAAACTAACACCACATTTTATTAGTTGAACAAGGAATCCAGATATTTAAAGATTTACTTGAGACTAGTTCAGGTATTTCTAGTGTCCTGAGTCTAAAAGAAAAGATGACCCCACAGAAAGGGCAGATCAGGGATGCCTGGCACATTCACTACTATTACCAGAGCTTCATATAGTGTGCATAGCTTTGGGGAGGCAGATTATTTTGTGCATTTTTGCATTGAAGCTCAGGAAGAGAAGTCCAAACTGAGTCATTCTCAAAATAGAAGGGTTCTGGATTTATTTGTTCTAAGGGATGAAGCTTCAGGAAGATGAAGGACAGTAGTGCAAGCCCTCCCTTGTATTCTACTTTGATTTCTATTTTTGTCATCTTCTTTCTTGAAAGCTTTGTGCATGTGGATATGAGGAAGGGTCGAGGGCACCCTTTCACTGTAAGTGATGTGACAGTAGAATCAACAAACACTGTGGATCTCTTGCAGGTCAGGCATTATGCTAGGACCTTATCATATAATACTACAGAAAAAAAAAAAAAAACCACCTCATGAAACATATGAAGTGATTCTTATTTTACCAACATGCATAAGAGAAAATTGAGAGTCAGAAATTAAGCTCCCTTGACCAAGGTGTTCAAGCTCAGGCTTTTCCTTTGCACTCTTAGGTCCACAGTTTTCACACTGTGTCTTGCTGACTCTTACACTGATTTTTTATATTCTCAGTTGCTTGAAAGTGAAAGACACTCAGTCATTTCTTTGCGATCCCTTGGACTTATAGTCCACAGAATTCTTCAGGCCAAAATACTGGAGTGGGTAGATTTTCCCTTTTCCGGGGAAAGAAGGGAAGATCCTTCCCAACCCAGGGATTGAACGCAGGTCTCGTACACTGAAGGAGATTCTTTACCAACTAAACTATCAGGGAAGCCCAATACCAGTTGCTTAAAGACTTCAAATATAAAGAAACTCTGCTTTAGCTGAAAGATGAAATGACAATAGGCTATTAAAGAAAGTAGGCTGCATAGGAGCTAACGTTGGCTTTTCCCAAAACATTTTACTTGGTGGCCCCATCAATAGACAGATTTGGGAATTAGATGGGATTGACAACAGATGATGAATCCACTGTCTTTGTAGACTTTAGCTGACATTGCCTGTATACAATTATAATGTAAGTTACACATACCTAACACACACACATGCTACTGTTCACTGAGTATATGGGACATAATTTTCTCAGACCTTTTTAAATGCTCAATGATGATTCCTTAGTAAAATTATCACATAATTTTATGTACATCATGTGAGTACAAAGGGAATTGGGCTTTCCAGGAGGTGCAGTGATAAAGAATCTGGCTGTCAGTGCAAGAGACACGGGTTGATCCCTGGGTCAGGAAGATCCCCTGAGTAGGAAATGGCAACCCACTCTAGGATTCTTGCCTGGAAAATCCCATAGACAGAGGAGTCTGGCAGGCCACAGTCCATGGGATCACTAAGAGTTGGACATGGCCGAGAACACATGCATGCATGAAGGGCACTAAGTAAGAGCTTGATGTTTCCAGAGACTTTGTCATGCACTGGACAGGTTTTCCCATATTCATGTCACCTCTGCATTGCAAACCCCAGCTGGAAATCTGAAGGCTGAATGGGAACGGGGAGGAAGCTTTCCAGGAGTCCCACTGCCAGATGAGGAGCATCATCTCCCCCTTTAAGAATCAGAGCAGGCAACTGTGCAAATCTTAAATAAATACACACCTGGATCTCCTCCTTTACGCATTTCAAACCCTAGTTCCTCACCACTTCTCCCCAGGAACTTCATGTCTTGGGGACCACTTTCTCAGGTCACACCAGCTCCTGGAATAATTAACAACAGATTCTATTTTTGAATGTAGGATGGCTGCCATTTTAAAAGACTCTTAAAAACTTACTTAGGATGTAGATGTTATTGTCCAGACCAATCTGGATGACTAAGAACAGGAACTTGTGTAAAAGTAAAGGAGACCACTTGGCTTGGTCAAGCAGAGTGTTTTGAATTGCAAGTGAAATATTAAGTCATGTGAAGAAAAGCTGGCACCATTATAATTATTCTGCAAGTGGCCTGACATTTCAATGTTATTTTTCTTGTGTTAATGGGAGAAGAATGGGGAATAAGAATAGGAAGAAAGAGATCTGGGGTTTCATTCCTGAAAATTGGAAGTATGGTGTTTTTTTTTTTTTTTTTCTCCTCTAAAGTACAACCCTGTGGACTGCAGCCCGCCAGGCTACTCTGTCCATGGGATTCTCCAGACAAGAATACTGGAGTATGTTGCCATCTCCTTCTCCAGGGGATCTTTCCAACCCAAGGATTGAACCTGGGTCTCCTGCATTGCAGGCAGACGCTTTATCCTCTGAGCCACCACCCCTCAAAACATCAATTTACCACTGAAAAGCTAATCTGGGCAAAGTCCTTGAACTCAGGCCTTAGCATCCAGGACAACAACCTCACTGTGTTCTGCATAGATGCAGACTCAGTTTTATTCTTTTAGACCACACTGTACTTTGTAGCTGAAGGAGAGAACTGGTCTAGAATTATTTAAGTTCCTTCTAAACCTTCATGAGTTCCTAAAGCAAAACAGGAGGTCAGCCATGTCTTCAAGGCAACCATCAACTCCAGAGTCTTCTTTTGACAATGGAATAAGTGGCCTTAATTATATGTATTCAGCAGGGCCAATCTCCCTACCAAAGATCACTTTTCTCAACTCCTCATATTGTGGTGCATTTTGGGGAGGAAGAATTATAAATTGGGCTTTTTTCATACGGTGATTTTTGTGAATGAGATGCTTGAACATCCCAGAAAAGTCCTGCATGTTTTTCTTTGTGATCCATATAGAATTAGGTGCCAAGGATCTAAATCTGAGAAGCTGTGTTTTGTTTTGTCTTATCAACCATCTTTAATTCACACTAGGATACTCTATATGTGTCAAAGTTACCAGGATATATAGGACTTTCAAACAACGTTAGTAAAGAAAGAGTTGTAGGTACCAGACCTACTAATTATGAAGAGAAAACAAGACAGTCATAATAAGGGTGTTTTAATGTGAGATAGACTTTGTCACAGATGAAAATTTTTATATGTTTGTTTCACTGCAGAAGATAGAACACATCCCAGTAAGGCCAAATGGCAGAGAGACTGTCTAATGGCTTTTCATTAGAGAATATTCTATCCAGAGCACATAGCGACACAGTCTACTGCTCTGATGTACTAGAGGCATCAAACCCAGGGTGGAATTTTCAGGAGTAAGAAATGAGTCTCCGCGCAATTGAACAGAACCCAGAAGATTGGAGAGGGAATCTTCAGACAGATCTAACCTGGCAGTAGGGACCTGCAAAACGATTATAAGCAGGAAAGACAGAAGGAGAAAACCAATGACAGGGAACAGGACAGAATCCCTAGGCCAAATGACACATGATGAGCAAAGATCCGGAAATCAAACAGATGCTCCAAAAATGCTTTCAGTGGAGGCAGATGGCTTGCTGGAGAGACAATTTCAGGTCATTCCATTGAATCCTTACATACAAGTAATACTTTTCAGCATCCTCAACCACCTTACATTTTCCAGTAGTTAGACACCAGGCATTCCAGAATTACTAATTATAAAACAATTCCTTCTAATCTGTCATTAATTTTCTATATTTAGAAGAATGTTGGGGCTGACTTGTTCTTTCTATAGCTGAACATAGGATGAAATTTTAATGGCATAGCCTTTGATCCATAGCCATCATGGATATTATTGGATGGTCATTTAACATTGTCTTTATTTAAATGAAATAAATCCTCCTAGAGCTATGGTCCACATCAACTCACTTATTCTTTTAGAATTTATATCAATTGATATTTAAAGAAACCTTCTTAAAGCCAACCAGCTGCCCCTTATCTAGTCTTCTGGTTCTTTTCTTTTGTAGCTTTGGCCTAAGTATGTATTAGTTTGCTAGGACTGTCATAACAAAATACCATGGATTAGAAGACCTATCGGGCTTCCTCAGTTGCTCAGTAGTAAACAGTCTGCCTACAAAGCAGGAGATGTAGGGGGTGCTGGTTCAATCCTCAGGTTGGGAAGATCCCCTGAAGGAGGAAATGGTAACACACTCCAGTATTCTCACCAGGAAAATCCCATGGATAGAGCAGCCCGATGGGCCCCAGTCTATAGAATCACAAAGTCAGACTCACTCTGTAGGAGACCTATCAGAAATTTCCTTTCTTCCAGTTCTTGGGGCTAGAAGTTTAAGGCCTGGTCGGGGCTGGTTTCTTCTTGGTTTGCAGAGGCTATTTTCTCCCTGTGTCCTCACATAATCTTCTCTCTCTGTGCCCATCTGTGTCCTAATGTCTTCCTCTTGTGAGGGCATAAGTCATATTGGCTATGGGCCTACTCATAAGACTTCATTTTACCTTTATTACTTCTCTAGATATAGATACATTCTTAGGTATGGGGAGAGGGCTAAGACTTCAACATATGGATTTTGGGGGGAGCAATTCAGCCCAATAGAAGGTGTATTATCAGACACAGAGACAAGATTGTGATTGCCAAGAGGGATGAGGGGTGGGAGAGGGATGGATTGGGAATTTGGGATTAGCAGATGCAAACTATTGTACAGTAAATTCTCAATATGAACCTTCAAATTGTCAGCTTTCAAAGATGAGAACAGTATGCCAATTATCATACTGTACTACTGTACTTTTCAAGGTACTGTACTATAATATTAAAATTATTTTCTTTATTTTCTATTTGTTTTATATGCTATTTGTATTTTAAAGTATTATAAACCTATTACAGTACAGTACTATATAGCCAATTGTGTTATGTGGGTACCTATGCTTACTTTGACTTATAAACAAATTGTACTTATGAATGTGCTCTCAGAACAGAACTCATTCATATATATGGGACTTACCTATATGTAGAATGGATCAACAACAGTGTCCTACTATGTAGGACAGTATTCTCTATTCAGTATCCTATGAAAACCATAATGGAAAAAGAATTTGAAAAGAATGTGTATAGGTGTATAACTGAATCACTTTGGTGTATAGTTGAAATTAACACAATATTTTAAATGAACTATACTTCAATAAGATAATTTATAAAAAAATAATATATATTAATCATGTGTACATGCATGCATGTGTGCAGTTGTATCCAAATCTTTGCAACCCTGTGGACTGTAGCTCACCAGGTACCTCTGTCTATAGAGTTCTTTAGGAAAGAATTCTGGAGTGGGTTGCCATTTCCTACTCCAAAGCATTTTCATGACTCAGGGATCAAACCTGCATCCCCTGTGTCTCTTGCATTGGCAGGAGGATTCTTTACCACTGAGCCACCTGGGAACCCTGTATTAATCATATTTCTCTATAATTGTTTTCTCAATGTTCTTGTCACCATGGAATGTAAGGATTCATGGGAACAACAGCACTGCCTGCCTTGCTCACCACTATTGGTCCAAGGCCTAGTCTAACACCTTGTTTATAATAGGCCTTCAGTAATTATTTGTCTTATGTATAAACAAGCATCTGAATAAATGAACTACTAGAAATGACCTCTGAAACATTTCTGAAGGATCTCATTTTAACAGTGGAAAAAGAGTTCACAATGGTTTTTAGCCAACATCCATGTTACAACAGTTCTATGAGGCACCATGTGTCAAGCCCAAGAATGAGCTATACTCAGGGGAGATACTAATCAAATAGAGGCCAGTGGGGCTCCCAGAGGTGGGAGATGGCAGAGAGAGCTGGGTCATGAAGGATGAAAGTGCTCACCCTATTGATACTTATGACCAGATGGTTGTAATCTGCAGTCCTGGAGTTTGCAGAGCATTCCCCAATATTGTCCTTTTTCATAGAATCTGTTTATATATCACCACCATCTGTACATCAAGTAAACATGATGACTTTGTGAACCTCATCCTCTGCTTCAGTTAAGCTGTCATTAATGCCTGTGTTTTAGCTAAGATAATGTTGAGAAAATCCCACTGGTGTGGGCAAACAAATATTAGCAGATAGCCACAGGGCCATGGCTGTCTCAACAAGCTGTCTGACGGAGCCCATAGTTCAAGTTTCAGAAGACAAGCATATGATGAGGCACTCCACTTTATGTGAACTGAGAAATGCCTTTGCCTTAGCTTCAAGATATCAAGCAGAGGTTGGGAATATTTACTAAAGGAGTGATCTTGTGGGCCTCCATATCTTTTTCAGGTCTCAGTAATAAGGGCAGGAATATTTTATTTCTTGACTTACTCTACTTTCTTCTTCAGCTTGCTCAAAGGGAAAACAGGGAACTAGATTTGTGTAATAGGGAAATAATCTCATAGTCAAAACTATTGTCATTTTCTTTAGTCTTTCATGTTTTATACTTTAATAATTCTCTCATACTTTGCCTCCACCTGTTACTGAATGCATGTTCCTGTATCTGATGCACAATGAGGCCAAACAATACCAAAATGTTGGAGTTTGGAGCAGAGAAAGTTTTACTGTAGGCCCAAACAAGGAGAACAGGTGGCTCGTGTCCCACAAAGCTTCAAACTACTGGAAGGATTTCAGCAAACCATTTTTTTTAAGGCCAAGTGAAGGAGGGGCGTGGTTGGTTGTTACAAACTTCTTTGTGTTGGGATCCATTGCTTTTGCAGCTAGCCACATAGGCCAGGTCATGATGTTCCTGTAAACCTCCACCAGCACAGTTGTTATTCTCTGTGCTACAACTTTTTATCTCTGTGAATGGAAAGGTATCATGCCCTAAACGTTAAAACCTTGAGACTGGACCATCCTGTATATTTCAGGCTATAGGTAATATTCTTAACTCGAAGTAAAAGCAATAGAATTAAATGGTTAAAGTAAAAGAAGCAGATCTATTATGGAGTCAGATTTGTTCTTCCCTATTACACAGTTTAATTCAGGAAGCTTTTGTAGCATCTGTGCTCTGCTGGTACTATACCCAATTCTGAGGATGGAGGGCTGCCGCTGCCGCTAAGTTGCTTCAGTCATGTCCAACTCTGTGCGACCCCATAGATGGCAGCCCACCAGGCTCCCCCGTCCCTGGGATTCTCCAGGCAAGAACACTGGAGTGGGTTGCCATTTCCTTCTCCAATGCATGAAAGCAAAAAGTGAAAGTGAAGTTGTTCAGTCATATCTGACTCTTCACGACCCCACAGATTGCAGCCTATCAGGCTCCTCCATCCATGGGATTTTCCAGGCAAGAGTACTGGAGAGGGTTGCCATTTCCTTTTCCAGAGGATGAAGGGATTGGCCTCCAAAAGCTCATAGGTGCTGTTGAAAGGGACAGTATAGAGCACGGATAATGCAATAGGACAGATGCTTCTAGGACACAGTAGGAGCATAAGAGAAGAGGGACCAGGAAGGCTGAGAAAGTGAAGGGTTCCTAGAGGCAAGGAAAACAGCTTGATTTTGAAGAATGAATAGAATTTCATTAAACAGATAAGGAAGGGAAGGATGTGCCAATGAGAGGAGAGAAATAGGAGAAGATCTGGATGTCTAAGACTCCACAGGTGGCTTAGCCATAGATACAAAGAAGCACCGGCAAAATATGAAGTGTAATTTTGGTCAGGGACACCAAAATTTGACTGTCTCCTAAAGGTGACAAGGAGGAGCTCCTCCTCCTGATAGGGAGGAGCTATATCTGGCTATGGAGCTGACCTTCATTTTTATCGTGTAGACTTTGGAACCAAGCATTCAAGTCTATCCTAGAGACACTGTGTCTTCACCATCAACTATGAACACATCACAGTTTTTAATCTGACTCCAGTGTATGTCAAACACTGCTGTTCTCCTTCCAGATGCTGACCAAAGGTTCTGAGGATCCAGGTTATCTTAACATATGAGCCAGCCTTTCACAATTAGGAAAGGTTTAAACTATGATTTATTGTCCAGGTGCCAGGAGGGCCCAGCTGCTGACACTTGGCAGTGGAGATTCAGCTAGTCTGACACTCAATCAATCAAGTAACGTTTGGAGAGGGCAGGATGTTGCTCTGTTGATACCAAGGGGAATACTAAATCTCCATGCAGAATCTGACCCACAGGAACTTTGAATACCATCAAGGAGATAACACTTACAGAGATGG
The DNA here is from genome assembly GCA_006410675.1 of Oreotragus oreotragus. Taxonomy (NCBI): domain Eukaryota; kingdom Metazoa; phylum Chordata; class Mammalia; order Artiodactyla; family Bovidae; genus Oreotragus; species Oreotragus oreotragus. The sequence goes on along the minus strand of SJYX01007939.1, from coordinate 38,047 downwards.
ATTGTTAATTAATGGTACAAGGCAGTAAATAATATGAACTAAATGAATAGATCAGACAGTGGATATTTTTAGAATCCAAAAGGAGAAATCTCTATGTACAGATCTGGCCTAGGAAAACTTGCTTTTTTCATTTCCTGGTGTATTAACTTACTGTTTCAACCATTCAGTTCTTTTTATGCATCCTGTACTATGCTGCTGCTACTGCTGCTGCTGCTAAGTTGCTTCAGTCATGTCCACCTCTGTGCTAGACAACTGCAATAGGAAGTTAAAAAAAAAAAGCTTCCTACTCCTAGAGTTAAAGAAAAGAAGTACTAGGACAAAAACTGGGCATTGGAGGATAGTGAGGCAATCTGAATAGTCAGAGAGCTGGGAGAATAGCATACAGGTGAGGTGGAGGGTGGAGGAAAAGCACCAGTTAGCTTAGTGCATTCATTAGGAGCATAATGAATACACTAGTCCAGCTAGAGTAAGAAATTTGTGTAGGCATACTGAGAAATAAGATGGCAAAGACAGATGGGGGCCTAATTACAGAGACATTAAGCACCAAAATAAGTATTTGACTTTCATTCTCTGGGCTCTCTTGACACACTGGAGGGATTTTTGCTGTAAGTTTTAATAATAACCTTGCTCTTCCAATAGTTCAATCTAGCAAGTTGTCTTGTACCAGAAAGAGATCAGGGGCTGGGAGAAAGAGGGATCCATCAGAAGGATTCCCAGCTCCCTGATAGGGAATGGAATCAAAATTGTAGAGGAAATTTGAAGAAATATGTGAATTTAATTCACCATATGAAGGAAAGGGTTAATAGAATTTGATAATTGATGGATAAATGGTATTCAAGAAAAAGAGGACAGAGGATCTAAATTGTGGCATAATGGTGCTAATAATTAGAATATGCTCTTTTATGATGTGATTGACATTTTAAGACTGCCTTAGTCAATTATTTAGATATTTCCCACTTTGTTCTCTCAAAAACTGAAATTACCTTTGAATTGTTAAGTAAAGGTTGGTATGAAAGGATACAGAAAACAGATGAATTGAGTTTTCTGGGGAAGATAAAGCCTAGAAACTTCCAAGTCAAGCCAGGCAGTTGTGTCTCTGTTTTATAGATGAAGAAGGAGTTGAGAGAGATTAAGAAATCTGTCTAGACTGTTAGAAATTATAAGTGGCAGGGCCTTGAGCAAGGGTCACAGGTGAATAAATGCAGTGGGGAGATCTGTAATAGGTTATTTCCAGGATTGGAAATAGAGTCTTCAGGACTGTGCTCTGGCCTGGACTGTAGCTCTGTGTATCCCAGTGTGGCTGTATGGCTGATGGCTAGAGATGCTGGGACAGACACCCGACTTCACAGGTTCTGTCTTCAACCCATAAAGAGAGATCCTGAAATCAGATGAAGGCTGAAATGCAAAGACCTGTTAGGAACTGGACTGAGACTGGGAGGAGAAAAGGGAGTGAAACAGACAGAAATCAAGTGCTTGCTTTCTGAGACTCTGCAACCTCAAGTTATTCCTTGAAACCAGTGATTCTCAACCAAGGAAAATTTTCCAGTCCCATCCACCCTGACCTCCCATTCCCACATTTTCATGCAGGGGACTTCTGGCAGTGTCGGGTGATGATTTTGTTTTTAAAGCACAAACCTAAATTTATAGTCTTTCAGCACAGCCAAATATTGTGCTAAGTATATTCTCTGGTGGCTCAGACAGTAAGGAATCTGCCTGCAATACAGGAGACCTGGGGGTTTGACCCCTGGGTCAGGAAGATCCCTGGGAGAAGGGAATGGCTACCTACCCACTCCAATATTCTTGCCTGGAGAGTTCCATGGACAGAGGAGCCTGCAGGTGGGCTATAGTCTTTGGGATTGAAAAGAGTTAGACACAACTGAGTTACTAAGACACAAGAATATTCATATACATTTATCAGTTTATTTTTGTAAAACTCTAGGGTTGGTGGTGTTATTCTTTTTTTCCCTGTATTCATTTTTAATTACAGTATAGGTAATTTACAATGTGTTGTTAATTTTAGGTATACAGCAAAGTTACATGTAATATACGTACACACACACACACACATATATATATATATTCTTTTTCAGATTGTTTTCCATTATAGGTTATTGCAGGATATTGAATATAGTTCCCTGTGCCTGCTATATAGCAGGTGCTTGTTGGTTGTGTTTTTATATATCATAGTGTATATGTGTTAATCCATATCTCCTAGAGGGAAACATAGGGAGAACATTTTTTGACATAAATCACAGTAACGTTTTTTGGATCCACCTCCTGCTGCTGCTGCTGCTGCTAAGTCACTTCAGTCGTGTCCGACTCTGTGTGACCCCATAGACGGCAGCCCACCAGGCTCCCCCATCCCTGGGATTCTCCAGGCAAGAATACTGGAGTGGGTTGCCATTTCCTTCTCCAATGCATGAAAGAGGAAAGTGAAAGTGAAGTCGCTCAGTCTGTCCGACTTTTAGCGACCCCATGGACCACAGCCCACCAGGCTCCTCCGTCCATTGGATTTTCCAGGCAAGAGTACTGGGGTTGGGTGCCATTGCCTTCCCCAATCCATCTCCTAGAGTGATGAAAATAAATGCAAAAATAAACAAATGGGACCTAATTAAACTTAAAAGCTTTTGTACAGCAGAGGAAACCATAAACAAAATGAAAAGACAACCTACAGAATGGGAGAAAATATATGTGACTGAGAAGGGGTTAATTTCTAAAATATACAAACAGCTTATATAACTCCATGTCTGAGGATATTTTTGGTGCTGGGGATGGGGGCATCTTGGGAGTCAGGGATGCTGCTAAACATCCTATAGAAAAGCATAGTAGAGGACACCACACCCCCAACAAAGAATTATCCAGTCCCAAATTTGAGAAATTCTACTTCTTCCCAAGGCAAAACCTTACTGCAAAAAAAAAAAAAAAAAGATTCAGGCTGTTAGAATACTTCTTAGCCACCTTGAGTCTCAGTCTTAATAAGTGTGAACTATAAATTGTTGTGAAGGTCTCATTATAAAAAAGGTATTAAAAAACACACAAGATGCTTGGTAATTATATTTATCTAGAAAAATAAAATCAAAGTAGAAAAGGTCCAAGGTCAGATCTAAGTGGACATTTTGAGAAACAAAAGTTGACTTGTGCCTTAATTCAATAGAAACTTGAAGTTCCATGAAAGGACAGAACTGAAGTTTGAACTCAGTCTTGTCAAAGGGAAGGTTGTCTTGTGAGAACAGCAGAGGTGCAGTTACTTAGGAAGCATTGAAACAGTTCCTCAAAAGGTTACATATGGAGATACCATATATGACTCAGCAATCCCACTCCTAGGTGCACACCTAAGAGAATTAAAGACCTGAGTCCACAGAAATCTGTGCAGGAATGTACATAGCGGCATTATTCATAATATCAGCAAAGTGCAAGTGACCCAAATGTCCATCACCTGGCAAAAGGATGAACAAAATGTGGTCTGTCCACACAATGCAACAACATTCAGCCATTTAGGTAGACAGATAGACTGATACAGATAGACGGATACAAGCTGCTACCTACGATGAACCCTGAAAACATTATGTGAAGCAAAAGAAGCCAGTACAAAAGGGAACATAACGTATTATTTCATTTATAGGAAATCTCCGCAAGCAATTCCATAGAGACAGCAAGCAGATTATTGGTTGGCACAGCTGGAGGTGGGAGATTCAGGCGATTGGAGACTGATATCTAAGGTTACAGCATTTCTTTGGGGGCTCCAGACATTTTAAAATTGATTGTAATGGCAGCCTAACTCTGTGACTATACTAAAAAACACTGAACTGTACTTTTTACACAGATAGACTATATAGTCTGTGAGTTTTATCTCAATAAAGCTGTTTCAAAAATATAACTAAATAAAAGCAAAGTTAAATTCCACAGCAGAAAATAGAGGTAGAGGTAATTGGCCATCAGAATGATTCCTGGAGCAATGCAGGGTTTACTTTGGAGTGCGGAGAGCAGAAAGCACTCAGCCTAGTGCCTGACAGCTCAGCCTGGGTGCCCGACCCCTGTGTTTGAATTCTGGGTCTGCCCACCCAGTAGCCATATGACCCTGGACAGCCTCTCCAATTTTGTTTTAGCTTGTGTAACATGAAGGCCCTAAAACTTGGCCTCTGGGTATATTGTGCAAATTCAGTTCAGTCAGTTCAGTTCAGTCGCTCAGTCGTGTCCGACTCTTTGCGACCCCATGAACCACAGCATGCCAGGCCTCCTTGTCCAACTCCCGGAGTTCACTCAGACTCACATCCATCGAGTCAGTGATGCCATCCAGCCATCTCATCCTCTGTCATCCCCTTTTCCTCCTGCCCCCAATCCCTCCCAGCATCAGTGTCTTTTCCAATGAATCAGCTCTTCACAAGAGGTTGCCAAAGTACTGGAGTTTCAGCTTTAGCATCATTCCTTCCAAAGAACACCCAGGGCTGATCTCCTTCAGAATGGACTAGGAATTACATATTCAAAGTGCCTGGCTCATTGTAGATATTCAGTATTGGTACTGTGTATTATTAGCTGTTTTTACAATTGGGCCGTGTTTCACATTTCATCTGCAGGTTTGGTTGCAAGAATGGAAAGTGTCTATTTTTATATTTTTTTTATGAAGAAAACATTCTAAACCTCTTTAACCCTCTCTGTGAGAGACTTTTTTATACCATTGCCTTAGACTGGATTCTGGAACTAGGAAGCAGTTACTTTAAATAATGAGGGGTGGGGGGTGTGTGGAAGGAGAAGTGGAAAAGAATGAAAACATTTCCTATCCTTTATCTCAGCCTAGACAGTTTGATAGTATTAAAAATAATTACAAATGTTGCACATGTTTTCTAGAAACTTCACAAATTCTAGGACTTTATATAAGAAAAAAGAATCTATGATTCTCTCATTCAAGCTAGTTTCAGTGTTTTCTCTTTGTTGTCATTTTTAACAAAATGGGAGCAATACCCTACATACTATATTTCACTTACTAGAATATCACTACCACTCTTGGAATTATGATTTTAATGACTACATTATATTTCATATTATTATTATTAATGGTAGTGAAACTTTCATTTACAATAGTGACAAAGAAGGTGAAATAATTTGGATTTAATTTGACAAGAGATGTGCAAAACCATACAAGAAAAATGTTAAAACACTCATGAAAGGCACTAAATAATACTTGGACGAATGTAAAAATATATCCCATTCTTGAATGGATAACAGCATTATAAAGATATCATTTCTCCCTTAGTTATAAATTTAATATAATCTCTGTAGTAACATAACAGTTTATTTTATGGCATTAGATGCATTATACTAAAATTCATATAGAAAAGCAAACATTCAGGGTTGTACTCTGTATTACCAAATACAATACATCTGATTTACCTAAATTATTGCTGTTGGAAATATTCAGTTCAGTTCAGTTCAGTTCAGTCGCTCAGTCATGTCCGACTCTTTGCGACCCCATGAATCGCAGCACGCCAGGCCTCCCTATCCATCACCATCTCCCGGAGTTCACTCAGACTCACGTCCATCGAGTCCGTGATGCCATCCAGCCATCTCATCCTCGGTCGTCCCCTTCTCCTCCTGCCCCCAATCCCTCCCAGCA